>JAOTQP010000856.1:5130461-5143282 GCA_026413545.1 Cichladusa arquata
GCTCCATTGGCATGATAATGGGAAAAATTCTTCAAATTGACACAGTAACAGAAAAAACACTCAACCCCCAACACAAGAGTAACATGATGACATATTCCAGTTGCTGAACTTCAGCTGCTGTGAAGCACTGTTACCCTCTCTGAGGGGATGGAAGCAGAGCTAGGATTTAGAACCTTAATCTTCCTTTAAAAAACAGAGAAGCTTCAGAAAGGAGATTTGATGAGATTAAGGCATTTCTGACACACGAAATAAGTATCTGGCTGTTTGAGGGTATGGATCAGTTCTAAAGAGCTGGTGCAGGGGGGAGTGCTGGGAGCTGAGGGGAAGCACTGAGCCAGTGACACATTTCTGTGAGGGCCTCTCACTGAGCTGGCATTAGGAGCTCTATTAATAGAGCAGCTGTGTTCAAAGTGACACCAAAGGGAGAAGAACCCCCAGCCAGCAGTGCTGAGGGAGCAGGGAGCTGCCTGAAGCTTGGGAAGTTCTCCTGAGTGTTCTGTGAACGTGGACATGCTCAGGCAGGTGTTTTCCAAACCCAGCTTCTGGGAGTTTGAAGCCAACATTTCCTGTTTAGTTGAAGGCAAGTTCTCTACTCTGCTGCCTTTCAGAATTCCCAAACACCACGTCCTGTAGTTCCCTGCATTTGGAACTAGTCCTGCAGGTACTGGCAGTCTAAATCTGATTTGTCTTTTGTTCTTCTCTTTAATTGTGCCATTTTCAGAGAACTTTTTGAAGGATTACAGGACCTTTTCCCCAAGGTACAACAGCTAATTTAGAGTCCATCCCTGTGTCCATACAGTTAGAAGTATTTTCTTCCCCCTCTGGATTATTATAAAATAGATTAATTTCTTCTGCTATTCATATGTCCTGTGACAAAGTGAAAGCTGGTGCTCTACTCCTCCCTTGCACTTAACCTCAATTCTATGTGTAAAGAACTTCCCAACACCTTTGAACATCACCCTTATTGCAAAATAACAGCAAGATTTTGAATCACCATGGTGACTGAGTGGGTGTTATTTTTATTCTTTAACAATACATTAAAGGGTTGCATGCAATTCCATGAGTAGTAGTAGAACATGGGAACTGTGGAGACCCAAGAACAGGAAGCAACTCACTCTGGTTCTCTGAGATAAAAATAGAGCAGCAGAGCTAAAAATGCTCCAGGTTTGTATTGTCTTGGCTTGAAGCTCTGGAATGGAGCTCGTGACAGCAAGATGCTTCACCTACAGAAAATCTGCATATTCCTTATAAATTCTTATGCTGGTTGGTAATCAGGCACTGCTGGGCTCCAGGTTTTTTCATTTTTTCACTTTCTGTCTCTGCTCTGGGACACAAAGTGATTCTGCCTCAGGCTGATCATTAACCTCAGTGGCCAGAGGGAGCCACTGCCTTGGCTGGGTTGGTGACGTGCTGGGGCTGCAGCAAGGTTGCATAGGGTTTAGATTCTGATTAGAGAGTAAGCTTTTAATTTTTCAGAATTTTAAATGACTGGGTGGCATTTAAAAAAAAAAGGATAAATGAATGCTGACCTCTGTGACTGCCCTTAAAATCCTGTGTGTGTCCAAAATCCTGTCTTTAAAAACAAAAAAAAAATCCAATATAACTGTGCAAGGTCAATCATTCTGACATCACTGCCTTGCAGCCCATGCCCTCCTGCTCAGAGCATTGCCTGGGGGTGCCAGGCTGAAGGAAATCTGGGACAAGTCCAGAATATTCTTGACCTGACTGCATCTTCTTTCCCTTGGTCAGGAGGTGGGACTTCACAGTCACTAATTTTTGATCGGCATTTTCTTCCACCAGTCTTTTTCCATTCTCTCTAATATTTGAATTTATCTATCAAGCAGAATTTTAATGAGAATTCCCTTCAGTGAAGAACTGGAGTTGATGCTTAATAAGGTGAATCCTCCAATTTGAGGACAATTAAATGAAGATGTGAATAATAAAACTTTCAGACCTTAAGTAACAGGATTCCGTTTGTGTTTCTTTCTGTTTGGAAATAATCCATCAAAAGTTCATTATTCCCCTTAGTGAGAAAGTAGCCAGAATGTTTTGATGGCACTGACTGTACTTTGGATTTGTACTTTTGGGTTTTCAGGCTGTCCCTTCCTGAAGATGCAGGGAGCTATTTCAATGCAGAGACAGGAGTCCTGGAGGTCCCAGTGACAATCCTGATCGTGGACAAGGTCAGGGATTTTTGTGATGCTGATTATCAGACTGACTGTTTATGTAAATTATTTTAGTGAATGTTCACTTAATGGTACCTAATTTTAGTTTAGTTCTTTACTAATTGGGGCTCTGTGATAATAGTAAAAGATGCTTAAAGTGCTAGTACAGGTTTGATCGTTTTTTATTGTCTCATGTTTGCAATACAGGAAGTTAAATCCTTTCTCCTCAGTGCTGATCTCATGTTACTGTCAAGGAACAGAGTAACTTTTTCTTGCACTTTTCCTTTTGGATGACATTTCATTTAAATCCTGTCCTTGCAACCCACAGATGGAGGTTTTTATCCTGTGCTCTTGCATTTGTTTCAGGCTAAAAAAGTTAATTTTACTGTCCATGCCATTGTTACTACTTCTGATTTGGAAATCAGCCCAGCACAGATCAACTTTGGATACTGCACGATCTATGAAGCTGTGCAGGCAAATGTCATCCTAACAAACAAATCCATCTTGCCACAGGAGTTTGGATTTGTGGGACTGCCAAAGGTATGGACTTATCCCACACACACCTCCTCTGCTGTCAAAATAGATTTCAGTGTCATGGGAACGTCTTCAGTGTGAGTGTAAATAAATCATGACTGGTTCTTGCAGCCCCATGGGAGTTCTGCTCCCTGTGGAATTCTGTCCTGGAGTGTGTGAATCTCCCTGGGTGAACACCCTCTGCATTTGCCAAGCAGTGCAAACCCCTGTGGGGAGATTTTCCTGTTCCTCACCTTTTCCTGTCAGAATTCCTGGGTTTTTACACCAAGAGATCTCCTGAGAGAGCACCTGGGACACTTTCACCATTAAATAAAACAGGCTTGGGGTGTGGCTGTGGCCTCAGGCTGAGGGATGTGCCCACTTTGTACCAAATGCCCCAAGGCTTTGCCTTTAAAGTGCTCCTTGGGAACCACCCCAGCCATGCCCGGGCACTTTCTGAGTGACTGGAAGTTGATGTGGAATCACAGATTTAATCACAGGAGCTGCTGGCTTCATATGGACTGGGTCTCCTGAATAATTTTTTGGACAAAATTTTTTCTTCAAGCATGATAGCAGAGTGATCACAGTGAAATGGTTGGGCATGTTGGCATCAGAGCTGGAGGAAACTGGCAGTTAATTAGGCATTGTTCTGTTCTCTGCTGGCTTAGGGATTAAAATCAAGGAGTAGCTAAAAGAAATTGTTAATTTCAGCTTCATGAAAGCTTTACTTCCCAGCATGAGGAGCTTGAATTGTGATGGGGAGACTTTCTTGGATCATCTTCAACTCGAGCACAAACCACTGCATGTTGTGGATGTGGAACTGCTCCTGTCCCTGTGGTGTCCCTACCTCAGACATGAATCAGCTCTCAAAGACATGGGGCAATTTTTACCATATTTCATTCAGTTTTCTATGAAGAATAAGTAAATATTAGAGCAAGGTGATTTCCACAGATGAGAAGAAGCTGGGGAAGGGATTCTCCTGAAATCTATGTTAATGGATTTAATGCCTTTTGAGTTATTTTGAGATGAGAACTCTGGGCACTGACTCAGACAAAAACTTCTCCCTGGAAGGTTTCTCTTTTCCTGACAGTTCCACATTTAATAACTTTTTTTTTTTTTTTTTAATCTTGCCAGTAATGTCGTATTTTAATTTATTAAAAACTGATAATTTAACTAATAATTTCTTACCCTGCCATTTTGAAGTTTGTTGAAGTTCAACCCAATGATGGATTTGGAATTATTCTTCCTCTGGAAAGCCTACCACTGGACATAATCTTTAAAGCCACCAAGGCAAAAGAGTACAGCTTTGAGCTCACCTGCAGAACAGAGATCAACAGGTGTGTTAATGGGTGGACAGCAGGGAAACTAAAATCTGAATGTCACTGGGCTCCCACTGTTATCCCAGTTCAGAAATTGAATCCCTGTCTGCCTTGGGGAGGTGAGGCTGGGATAAGCACCTGAGGCAGGTGGGAATTCTCCAGCTGCAAGAGTTGCTCAGTGCCTGTTGGTTTCATTCTTGGTTTTCACATCTGTCTTTACTGAGATGACTTTTCCCACCCCTCCTCGAGTTTATCCTTGTCCCACACCCAAGCTCCAGCCCCTCAACCTGCAGTGCTCTGCTGCTTTTTCAGCACAATTACTGAAGGAATTCTTTTTTTGTAAAAATGCTCTACGCATGAAGCCGATGCTGCTGCAATAATGATGGCATAAACTTTGATTTGACTGGATGTATTTCCAGAAGTTAACAGAGGAAGAATTCAAGCAGGGACTCTGGCCAATTGTGCATTAAAAATAGATAGTATTATTGTTCATCTTTAGGCAAAATTCCCATTGCAAGCTTGAAATTCTGCTTAAATAGGGACTACAGGATTAGCTCCCTATTTTCCGGGCTGATTAAGACACTATTTTATGCTGAGACAATTTATCATGTGTTTATTTTTAGACAATTCAAGCTGTCATGCAAAGCAGTTGGAGTCCACCCACCTCTTGAATTGTCTCATTCCTTGGTTCAGTTTGCTGCTACAGCCCTGAACTCCATGTCTTCAGCCACTCTGGATGTGCTCAATTCCCACGTGGATGGGAACCCTCTCACTCACCCTGTCCCACGGATTGGCACTGGGGACCCTGTCCCAGTTGGCCCCACTTCCTTTGAATTCCACGTGCCCCAAGACTGTCCTGTGACCATTATACCTTCTGTGGGAACTGTGCTGCCTGGGCAGGTAAATTCACTTTAAATGTCTGAGTGTTCTGCCAAATCTTTGATCATGTGCATCCTTACAAAGGCTGTCACTTGTAAACAAAGCTCAAAACATCAATTGTTGTTAGAATAGCTGGAATATTTTGTATTGTTTGAAAGAATGTTTTAAATCAGACAGGAGAGTTAAGCACCAAATCTGGTTAATGCCTTATGAAACTGTTCAGTTCCCAGTTTTGTCACTGTGATTTATGTGAAGAATATTTAAATATCAAAAGTATTGGCCATGTAAACCCAGCCCACTGTAACATCCTGGACTTCCAAAAAGCTGCAAGTGCCCTTATCCTGAGAATGCTGAAGTGCCCTGAATGTGTGACTTGTGTGCTGCTCTGTGTGTGCTCCTGCTGAGCTCTGTCACACGTGTCTGGGGGCTGAGCTCTGCCCTCACTCCTGTGTGTGCTCTCACATTCCCAGAAAAGCTCCATCCGAGTGTCCTTCAGCCCGGCGCTGTCGGATCAGCAAATCAGGGAGGAGGCAGCGAGGAGGCTCAGCACAGCAGCTGTGCCAGAGGCAGGAGAACAAGTAAGGAATGCTAAGAACAGCACATGCTGCTGGTCTGTCACTTCCAGATATTTGTTTCTCTGGATGGTATTTTTATCATAAAATTATTTGCATATTAATGAAGCTCAAGCCCGTGGTCCATGCAGGACCTGCCTATAAAGGACAAGAGTGTGACTGTGCACTCAGTGTGTGGCCTGTTCACTGAGCAATAATTTAATTTCATGCTCACAATTTCCAAACTATTCCTAGAGGGTTTTATTGCAAATGCTATTAAATACTCTTAAAAGGAAAAGAAAAAGAAAAAGCTTCTATACTTGCTGAAGATTTATAGCATCCATGAACTTTATATGCGGTCCTTAAGTCAGTTAATTTGTGTGAGCATCTGTGGTTGTCTTAGATGATGAGATAAACAGGTGAAATTCCCATGAGATAGAGACTTTTACTCATCTGCTCCAAGAGGAGGCTTCTTCTAAGAGGGGGTAAAATATGTCCATTTCAACCTAATTTTTAAATTTTACACTGTTGGAAATTTGTCTGTAGTAGCTCCTGTGTCTGTGGGCTGTCACCATCATCCTGCTGTCCCTTGTCCCCTGCTCTGTGTCACCTCCTTGCTCTGAGTCCTTGGGCCAGGGCTGTGTCTTTGCTCACTCCTGTCTTGGTCAGATTTCCAGTGGTCCCCCTCAGTCTCCAGTGGGCAAAAAGAGGAAAGATTCAAAGAGAGAGCGAAAGAAATCGACCATTTCCATTTCCAGAAGAAAGGCTGGAAGCAGGAAAAGCCTGGATTCTGTAAAGAGCTCTAAAGAGCCAAAACCCGAAGAGTTAAAGCCTGAGTAAGTCAACAGAAGCATCTTGTACTACACAGACAACATTCTCTTTAGAAGTAGTTTAATAAATCTACTAAAGCTGTAGGTAGACAAGAAAGCAAACTGGAGAGGGAACAGCTTCAGCTGTGTTGCAGAGGCTGTTTCCAAAATTAGTGCTGCTTGTGAGCCACACAGCTGTACCCTCTCATGTGAGGCAAAGAATCCCTTTATGCATCAGAAGGATTGAAGACTTCAAAGAATCTGTCAGGGAGCAGGAGCTGGGGCTGTGCGGGGGATGGGGCTGAGCCAACACGGGGTTTATGGAAAGGGCAACAGCAAAGCTCAACTTGGGGACCAACAGAAACTACTCAGATAAAGCTCTTCTGAGCAGATCTACCAGAACCAGCTGATGGCCCTCATCCATGGCAGGGAGTAATTTCTATTTTTAATTTGAGGGCTTACACAGTCCAGCACATTGGTCATGGTCAGCATCAGTGCTGGCAGGGAAATGCTGCTGGGAAATGTGCATTTGAAGCAGTCCCTGAGCAGTGTGAGCACCTCAGGGAGAGTCAGCATCAGCAGCATTGCTGCCTGGAGGCTGGGAGACTCACCTGCAAAATCTGATACTCGAGGGCCCTTGTACAGCAGGTAATCCAACTTCTCAGAGCCACACTTCTGCCCAGTCTCAGGAATTTGGAGCTATCTGGAAGTAAATTCATACTGAAGCACCAGGCATTTGGCTGTACTGGGTGTTTTGCTATCTTTTACTAAAATCTCATGTTCATTGCAATCCATTAATGATAATTTTTAAATACATGCAGCAGAGATTATAAAAATCAAGTAGTATTGTCTACATACTGCATTAAAGGAATGTGATCCTGTGTGTTTACATGTCATTGAAATGATGTAGAAGTACTGGAAGACACTGAAATATTTGATGTATTTAACCAAAGCAAATTGTGTTGAGATTTTTGCAATCCTTAGTGTAACATCGATTGTCTGCGTTCTTCATTTTTATTCTTCTTTTTTGGCTACAAAAACCAACCACTTTGTAGGGTGGGTCCATTACTGGCAGTCATTTGGTTTCACTGTTACATTCAAATTTGAATGTGTGACTAAGAAACAATAATCACAAATAGCTCAGCAGATATTTATTTGATGTTTTTTGCTCTCTCACTCACTGAGATAATTCTTATTCCTGGATTCTCTAGTTCTGATGCTTATAGAGCAGCCCAGGCTTCCCTGACGAGGAGTTTCAGAGGGAGTTTTAACAAATACATCATCCCATGCTCTGTTGCAAGTGGCCACACCACTGGAGAGGAGGGCTCTGGGAACTTAACCTGCAGGTGGGTGCAGTTGGATAACCCAGAGATGTGAGGGGGAAATGGTGGGCTTGCTAATTTATTCATTTGGGGGAGAAATTTGTTTTCTGATCTTAATTACTTCATAGCTCAGTGGTAGAAACTCATGCTCCCAGCCCACCAGTTGGATAAGAATCAAACACATGAATATCAAAGCAGCTGAAGGAATAATTGTGTGAAAACTTTGAGGCAGCTGTAGCTCATGTCTGCTGGGGCACAGTCGGTCACCGAGCCCTGTGTGTGCTGTCACACCAGTGCAGTGACACCCTGTGACAGGAGCAGCTCCCTGGCAGTTGCTGTTGTCTCTGTGTGATCCCAGAGCTCTGCCCTCTTGTTCCCCAGCTCCCTTTGCTCTCTCTGCAGCCCTCACAACACCTTGTACCTGGAGCTGCACTGCCCTGCTGTGGCCCCTCCTGTTCTGATCACTTCTGACTCCGGGATCAATGCAGCCAATTTTGGGGACGTTTCTGTAGGTATGGAATTTGACTTCTGGTTTGGAGTGGCTTCTCTCTGACAGTGAGTTCTTCCCAGCAGAGTTCTGCATTCTCAAAAGTCAGGATAGAAATTACTCCTTAGTGGGTATTTAGGTGGAAAATAGGGAGCCTCTGGCCAGCTGAGGTCCATGAAAGAGCAGACCTGATCCCCAAACATGGACCTGGAAGCTGCAGAAGTGACTGGCCCAATCTGAAAGCATTTTGGTGAGCTTTGAGTAGTGCCTTAGCCATAGGCCTGGGATGAGTATCTGACCCAGGCAGGAACATGAGTAAGAGGAAGGAATGGGAGGCCAGAGATGAGCATCCTCATTTTGGGAGTGTTTTCATTCCTTGCAGGCCACCGAATTATGAAGAGAATTACAATAGAAAACATCTCCCCAGGGAAGCTGGAAGTATCCTTGTCTGGAGCATGTGAGCTCAGCCTTCAGCCTCTACTTAATCAGACTCTGTCTCTGCAGGAGGAACTGCTGGACACTAAAGCACCAGCTCATCTTCCCTCTTGAGTTATTGATCTCTCAAAAGCTTGTAGAGGCTTAGTTCAGACCAAATACATGTAAACAGTATGTAGAATCTGTTCTCATATATTTTTTCTCAATCTTTATGACTTTTTTCCTTGAGTTGCACTGTTTCAGCTGGGATTCTCAGTTCTGAATCCCAATGGCCCCTTCCTGTTGGTTAGAGCAGTTGGAACACTTGAGCCAGGTGAAAATAAACCCCTCATCATCTCTTTTTGTCCAAGTGAGGATAAATGGGTGAGTAAAGGTACAACAGCAGTGGGGGAAAGGAGGAGAGATGTGAGGGATGTGTAACACGTGGTATGAACAGGAAAATCCTTTGTTCCCTGTCCCAGCATTTGGATCTTGTCTCAGTTCTGGGCTGGCTCTTTGGGAGGGGTCAGCTGGAGGGGTGGGGGTTCCCTCAGCAGATGGACTAACCCAGGCACCCTCTGGGCAGTTCTTGGAAACTCTGGACATCCAGGTGGCAAAGAGCAACTTCAGCCTCCTCCTCTCTGGGCACGGGGTGGTGCCAAGCACTGAGTGCTCCGTGGGAGAGCTGCTGGACATGGGATACATCATGGCCGGGGACACAGGAACTGCCAGAGTCGAGGTAAGGCCTCTGAGCTGAACTGCAAAGCACAGCAGGAGTTCCTGTGAGGAGGAAGACAGCATTAACTGTCTCCTCCCAAATTTTGTCCAAGTGTATCAATAACCAAAGTGCAGTATTTGGTGGGGAGTGGGGGTTGGTGTGACACGTTATGGGCAGCACTGATTGGGCCTCTGGTGGCATCTGGGGACACAGAGCTGCACTAATGCAGCAAAATAAATTCACCTGCTTTGCAAACTATGGATCTTACAGGCCTGAGAATCCATTTCCTTAATGCAAATGCTGTTGTGTGAATGAATGTCCCCAGATAAAGAACACTTCCAACCTGACCCTGCCGTTCTCTGTACAACTGGAGTCACTCTCACCAACACGGGACAGAGACCGGCAGAAAATTCCATCCTTTCTCACATCCTCTCTGCAGAGAACAGAGATTGTTGGTAAACTTCCTTTTATTCTTTCCTCTGCTAAAGACTCAGGAGGTGTAAAGCAGCATTGCTGTGTCCTCTTAGATCCACACAGCTGTCAGACCTGGGGCATCACAGCCCTGAAATTAAAGACCTCATTTTGCTCACCAGTAGGAGCTGTAGTAATTCTTTCAATATGGAGAGCTGTAAATTTATGCAGCCTGAGCAAATCCCCACGAGTAAGGAGATATTAGTGTTTAAATCTAAATAAACCCACACAGTAGTTGCATATTAAAGATTACATTTAAAGATGTCCATCTCTGTAAAAACACGTCAGAATATAGGAAGGGTTGGTGATGCTGCTTCAGGTCCTCTGGAGATGAATGCATCAAACTGATGGATGGAGAGATGGATTTATCTGGTGTTCCTAACACCCTGTTTTGCTGCAAAGCCATGTATCAGTTCTTATTTATTTGCTGTTCCAACAAAAATTAAATGGGTTTAAAATTTATGAAGAAGTAAAATGGAGCTGTCCTCCTTTCTTATCTGTATCCTCATTTTTATTTACCAGGAACACAGAACTATAATGGCTTCAGTGTGTTCAGTGTCTCTCCAACACAAGGAAAAATTGAGGCTGGGAAGAGCCAGGATTTCATTGTTACTTTCAGCCCTGATCATGAAAGTCTTTACTATTCTGACCATCTCAAGGTTCTGCTCTTTGGCAAGGTGAGACTATCAGGATTATGAAAACAGTCTAAATATTGGGTTATCTGATGAAGGGAGGAAAGGGCACATTTGGGGCCCTCTGATTTTTTCACGTTTAGATATTCAGTTGTTAATTGATAAAAGCAATAACATGGGGTCCATCCCTGTCCTCTCCCACAGCACAGTCAGGAGGGGCTGGGAGCTGAGCACAGCTCCAAGGAGCTCCTGCAGGGAGCATTTAATGGCAGAGCAGAGGGGAGAGGGGAGCTCCAGCTGCCCAGCAGGGCCCAGCAGGAGCAGGAGCTCCAGGGAGCTGCTCCTGCAGTGCTCAGTGCCAGCTCCATCTGTGCAGCTGCCCTGGGATGCTCCGGCCGGATGCACAGGTGGCTGCACCACGGGCAGCCCTGGGCCCTGCCAGGACACCAAAAGTTGGTGCAGGGTGGCCACTAATGCCCAGCAGCAGCACTGCAAACAGACTGGGGCTGAGTGAGAGCTGCTGCTGTCCTTGCAAATTGGGGATTGCAGTTAGGAATCACCCGAGTTTGGCAACAGAAATGTTTTGCCTCTTTTAGTGGCTTTTGTATAAATAGTTTATCCAGTGCCCTCCTGAGGCACATTTCCCAGATTGTTTAAAACAGAAGTGCCAGAGTGAGCAAGCCCAGGGGCAGGTGCAGAACTCCTGCATTAGAGCCCAGGACCACTGGGATCGTTCACGTGGGAGGTGATGCCACGATTTCCTGGTGCTGCTGGCTCAGGTGGCAGCATCATTCAGGTGACCTGAGCTGTCACCTGCAGCCAGGACTTTCTGTCCCACCCAGCAAACAGCCCACGAGATCCACCTGAAGGGTGCAGCCCGGAATCACCCCATGTTTGTGGAGGGGGGAGTGCCCCTGGATGTGCCCGTGGAGTCCTTGGCTGTGACCTCACCACAGGAAGCTCTGGAGGAAGGTAACGTGCCACCACTGCTTATTATGGAACAGGGAGGGATCAGACATGGGAATTTCCTCTTCCTTTAAGAAAAAAGGAAATTAAAGACAATTTTTTCAGAATCAGAAAAAGTAAGCATTATGTTACAGCATATATTCATAATACACAAAAAACATAAGGAACTTTCTCTTTAAAAAAGTTTTTCTCTTCATTTTAATGCAGTTCTATCTTAATGATCATCTTCCATCTCTGCAGCTTCCCTGCAAAAATGATTAAAATGTAATACTACTATGAAGAATTAAGATGCATTTGCTTTCTGCCACTTCTCTGAGGTGTATTAAATGTTTAAGAAATTATTTCATATATAATCACGTCCTGGATTCTTCTGTTTGTCCTGTTAGGAAACTTCCAGGGGTTTGAAGTTACTCTTTCTTAATTTCATGGGACAGGATCTGTGTTCAGAGACAGGATGCAAACAGCTCCTGACTCCTGAGCTGTAAATAAGTCCAAGCACACAGAGGTGTGTGCCATGGGCTAGAAAGCGAGTCTGGAACTTGATAAACAAGTAACAATTGCAGTTTGCAATTGCAAATTACCCAAACCCTCCTTTTCCTTAATTCCTCACTAACTCTGTGAAAGGATTTCTTTATCTGTCAGCTCCTGAGTTTGCCACATCACTTTGTTTTGAACCATCCTATTGCAATTTGTGTTGGCTCCAAACTGCCAAAGGTTCAGTTTTGACCGTCTCAAATTTGACCTGGTTGCTGTTTGTTTAGGGCCAGGAGAAGCAGTGAGGTCCCTTCTCCTGCTCCTGGAGTATGTGGAGGGCTCAGCAGAGCCAGCCAGGGCAGAGATCACTGTCGGGGCCATGGAGAGTCCTCTGCTGGCAGCCAAGAAGGTGAGGGAAATAAAACCTGCAGGTTTGTGCCAGGTGCTGTATGTATGCAAAGGGCTGCTCATTCCTTCTGTCCAAAAGTCACAAATTCATAAATTTTAAAATGGAACTTTCAGAGTTTCTGATTTAAAATCATAAAATTATAAATTATAAAAGCATCAGTGTTTGAAAAGATTATTTTTCAGGGGCTAATATAAGGAATTGGCATTATCATACTAAGTCAGCAACAAACTTAATTTAGCAGTTTGCTTCTTCAATTCTTGAATACAGAATTTTCAGCCCAGAACTGAGTTACAGTCCTGATCCTGTTCTTTTAATGGAGTATTTAGTAACATAATGGTGTCACGAGAGGCGACACAATGAACTTCACGGTGGACAGATGGAGTTTGAAGGGGCAGTTCGGGCAGGGCAGAGCCCCCGCAGCCCGGTGTGACCGTGTCGTGTGTCCGTGTGTCCGTGTGTGTCCGTGTGTGTCTGTGTGTGTCTGTGTGTCCGTGTGTCCGTGTGTGTCCATATGTGCCCGTGTGTCCGTGTGTGCCCGTGTGTCCGTGTGTGTCCGTGTGTGTCCGTGTGTGTCCGTGTGTGTCCGTGTGTCCGTGTGTCCGTGTGTCCGTGTGTGTCCGTGTGTGTGGTGTTAGGGAGCATGGTTTAGTGGTGGACTTGGCAGTGATGGGTTAATGGTTGTATTTAATGTT
>JAOTQP010000856.1:5144860-5158174 GCA_026413545.1 Cichladusa arquata
CGTGTGTGTCCATATGTGTCCGTGTGTGCCCGTGTGCCCGTGTGTCCGTGTGTGTCCGTGTGTGTCCGTGTGTGTCCGTGTGTGTCCGTGTGTGTCCATATGTGTCCGTGTGTGCCCGTGTGTGTCCGTGTGCCCGTGTGTCCGTGTGTCCGTGTGTGTCCGTGTGTGTCCGTGTGTGCCCGTGTGTGTCCGTGTGTGCCCGTGTGTGTCCGTGTGTGTCCGTGTGCCCGTGTGTCCGTGTGTGTCCGTGTGTGTCCGTGTGTGCCCGTGTGTGTCCGTGTGTGTCCGTGTGTCCGTGTGTCCATGTGTGTCCGTGTGTCCGTGTGTCCGTGTGTCCGTGTATCCGTGTGTGTCCGTGTGTCCGTGTGTCCGTGTGTCCATATGTGTCCGTGTGTCCGTGTGTCCGTGCCAGGCCGTGGAGTTCAGCCTGGAGAGCGGCGCGGAGCTGCAGCGGGCGGGGTTCGTGCTGGACGGCCCGAGGGGAGCCCTGGAGCGCGGGCAGCAGCAGCGCATCGGCGTCTCGTGGCTGCCACCTGCCGAGCTGCAGGTGAGCGCGGCCCGGGAGCACCGGCACCGGCACCGGCACCGGCGGGGGGCACAGGGGTCCGGGAGGGGGTGACACAGGGGTCCTGGGGGGGTGTGACACAGGGATCCTGGAGAGAGTCACACGGGGCTCCTGATGGATGTCATACGATGGTCCTGGGAGGGGTGTGACACAGGGATCCCGGCGGGGGGCACACGATGGTCCTGGTCCTGTGTGACACTGGGCTCCTGGTGGGTGTCACACAGGGCTTCTGATGGGGTGTCACACAAAGCTCCTGTCAGGCTGTCACCCACATCTCCTGTTGGGGCATCACACAAAGCTCCCAGCGGGTGTCACACGAAGGTCCTGAGGGATGTGACCCACAGCTTCTGTTGAGGTGTCATCCAAAGCTTCTGTCACAGCATGACACCAAAGTCCTGTTGGAATATCACACAGGGCTCCTGTCAGGGTGTGGCCCAAAGGTCCTGCCGGGGGTGTGACACAAAGGTTCCCTTGGGCTGTCACCCACAGCTGCTGCTGGCTCGGACACAGCCGGGTGACAGCTCCTGTGAGGTCCCTGAAGGAGCAGTGGTACAAACTCTCCTTTGGGAGCAGAAGCTGGGAACAATGGGATGATTTGGAGCCTTCCTGCCTGCCCAGGGCTGTGCTTGGCTGTGTGGTGACAAGGACAGGGGTGAGCCACTCGTATCCCAAAGGAATCCCTTCTGCAGGCCCCTGTGACAGAGCCCAAAGGCCAAAGTGCTGCTCCTAACAGGCTCTGGGGGACCCTGGGACAGAGCTGCTGCAGCCCTGCCAGCACAGGCCTGGCTTTACACAGCTCACTCTGCAGCACATTTCTCTGCCACGGGCTGCCTTTGCTTTTGCACATTCCTGGAGGTCAGTGGGGCCTTTGGGTTTCCACTTTAGGTACCCTGTTTCTCTGGCTGCTTCTGCCTTGTGTCATAGAGGTTGGATATGATGTCCCAACAACTCCATGGGGCTGTGGTTGCCCTTTCTGATTCATCTCCTTGGGCATTCATGGGGACTGGAACTCTGGAACATTACTCCCCATGTGTGGGATGGCAGAATGAGTAGCTGGTTCCAAAATTAAAATATTTCTGCCATCACAAGCAGAAAGAGGCAGCAGAGTTGCTGGCAGGATGTATCCAGTCCACGTCGTGCCTCTTGGTAACCCCTGGGTCTTGCACAACACTGAGCACTCACTGGGGGCTGACAGATCTGTTTCCTCCCAGCCCTCCCTGGGAGCTCTGAGGTTGCTGCTGTGCTCAGCTGCCATGGCTGTGACGTGGGGACAGTGTCTGTGGCACGCTGGGGACAGAATGCTGAGTCACTGTCATACCTCACTGGCTGCAGCAGGAGCATCACTTGGGGACAGAGAGGGGCCAGCACAGTGGCTGTGACCTGTCACCTGCAGCTATAACTGGTACCTTGAACACTGAGATGTGAAACACAGAGTTTAGAAGGTGATCCACTCATGTCTCCTATGCCCAAAACCCCAGGCTGGTTTTCTGTTGGTTCTTTCTGCAGACCAGTGAGCCCCCGCTCGTGTCAGCCCTCCTGACTGTCAAAGGTGACATTACAGAATCCTACCGAGTCCTGCTCATGGCAAGAGTTGTGTCTGCAGCTGCTCCCACTGCCTGAGGGGTCCAGGCCAAATGGAAAGGAAGATGGAGGTTACATCACTGGGAGATCCCTGGATCTCTGGTGAAACATGGGAAGATTTTGAGATTGTTGCAACTACGTGAGGGCAGCAGGGCTGTGGGAAGGAAGGGCCATGTAACATTGCTGCTCTATTTTGCCCAAAGTTCTCTGTAAATTCTGGTGCCAGTAGCTTCATTTTCCAGCTGACTCTGTGACAGTAATCTTGTGTTAGAAGAAAGAATCACTGAGGGCCCCAAGCAGCTACACCTGCTGTTAATCCCATGTCTCCCAAAGGTGGGCATTCCATCAGGAGGAGTGTCTGGTTTACATCCATATAGGTGAGTTTCTATCTTTTACCAATTTGAGATGCTTTTTGTAGGATTTGGAAAAGCCTTGACTTTTTAAAGATCAGAATAAAGTTTCTGATTCCAGCCTTCTCCAAATAATTTGGGCAGTCACTTTTACAATGTACAGTCAAATCTGATAACACATGGCCAAGGGGTAATATTCCTGTGCTGTTCCCTGGATATGGTCCAACACTTGCCAGAGATCCTGGCTGTCCAGGAACTTTGTATTTCTATATTTTTCTTCTGCTGAATTCTGTCTGACAGCAGAATCCTGCTGTTCTGGGGAAGCCAGAATGCTCTGCAGGTGGAACTTCTGGCAGGAAGCAGCAGCTGGTTCAGGGCAAGTGCAGAACTGGAGAATGCAGGGAGCAGGAAGGCAGCAGCCATTAGACACAGGATAATCCTGTACATCCCCTGTCACACTCTTTCCTGAGTTACAGCCAGTCTGTGGCAAAGTTCCCTCCCCAGCACTCCGAGGGTGTGTTGCCCTTTGTCCCCTGTAGCTGTTAAATCCCTGATTCAGGTGATGCAATCAGAAAATAGAAACGTTGTTTGTAAATATCCCTGTGGTAACGAGGGAACTGCAGGAACAAGCAGGGAAGCAATTGTCACAAGGAACATTTGAAGCAGGCTGCCCCTGTGACAGAGGAGGTTTGTAGGAGTGAAGAGGGGGTTCCTTGTTTGTCCAGCCAGTGTTTGATCCACTGAGATGAGTCCTCATTTAATAATGGATCGAGTGCCTGTGGAGTCACTTAACTCTTCAGTCTAAAGACTGCAGATGCTGAGGCAATGCCAGTCCCTGGGGTGGGGAGGAGCTGGGGGTGGCAGTGCCAGCCAGGGACAGCTCTGCTTTCCTTGGAGGCCCTGGGTTCTGCTGCTGGCACAGCTGGGCAGGCACACAATGGACTTTGTGTGCTGGCTCCCCTGCAGCCCCAAAAGGGTGAGTAAATCCCACTGCATCAACTAAAGCCACTGCACACAGCACTGCTCACTCAACAGTGACCTCATGGCAGGGGAGTTGTCAGTAAGCAAGGAAGTGGGAGTGGAGGAGCTATTTCAGGCACTGAATTTGTGGGCATCCATTGTGTGAGGATCCTTCAGATTTCACTCCTGGAAACCAAAAAATGATGGCTGACAACAAATCAGTCTCCAGACTCTGGTTATGATAACCATACAGAATGCTGAAAAGAAGTGCAACATTATCTACCAGGAAACAACACCCCTGTCTTAGGAATCTTCCACTTCACAAAGGTCAGGTGCTCAGAAAAGTAAAGAGAAGTAAAAGAAGTAAAAAATTAAAGAGTGATGCAAGGACAGTGACATTGGTGCCCTCACAGGGTTAGGCTGGGTAAGGAGCAGCTGCCACCAACCAGCTGAAGGACCACTGGTACCCAGCAGCTCCAGGTGAGCAGAGGTGTCACCCACTGTGCTTGCATTCCTGGCACTGGAGAACTTGGATCTATATTTTCACAGGACTGAAGTGAACATAAGGTTCTGGGTTTCTCTGGTCAAAGTCTCCATGTTTAAAACTCAGTATGTGTTTGTTCTCTCGGGGGAGGGTTGGACCAGGATAACAGAACAGGTGGTTATTCCTGGAAGGTTGAAAATTAAGTAAACTCTCCCTATAAAACTCCAGCTGACATTCTGTAAAGCACTTGTGGAAATCTGAACAGGTTTTAGTCCCTTCCATAAGAGAAAAATCTGGTGTTTTAGCTGGGGGCTCGAAAGTGATCATATTTGAATTCTTGGGGGCACAATGGCTGCTCAGACAGAACTGGTTTCCCTCTCTTGGATTGCTTTGTTCTTTGGGGTCACAGAGTGTGAAGTGCCAGCTCTCACATGGGGCAGCACTCAGGCAATGAGAGACACAGGCTGATGTGGAAGGGAAAACACACTGATGTGGAAAAACACATCCACTGCAAAGTGTGCAGACTGTGCTGCTTCACCTCGGACACTACTACAGTTTCAAAAGTAAAAGGCAAAGTTACTGTGTCTGTAAAATGTAACCCTGGATGTTCCTCTGCCATTCTATTGAGAGTTACCACAATTAGAATCCTCGTGATGCAAACCTGCCATGATCAGAGATGCAAACCTTCAGTTTACTGAAAATGCAGGAATTCTGTGATTCCACACAATTCTCATGTACAATGTGTGTTATGTGCAACAGCTTCTTGATATTTCTCCAATGAACAGAAAATCGACTGGGACAACTGAAGATGGAAACAATTCCCTGGTAGCTCAGACACACAGAGCTGATCCAGAAGGAAAGGGTTTGCAGGCAATTCCTTGAGCACAGAGGGCTGAGAGAGCTGCTGTGTTCTCCTGGCATGGATCAAAGCCAAGTCCCAGTGCCCAGCAGAAGCTCAGCACAGCTCCTGCAAGTTCATCTCTTGGAAAGGCACAAACCCTGTTCAATCCTGTGCTTCCAGAGTGGGTTATCCACAGTTGTAGCACTGGGCATTAAAACTGCCAGGTGACTCTACACATGGAACCTGGTGGTTCTGTTCCATGTTACAGGGATGGAGCTGTTATTGTGAGGACAATATGGAAAATGTGGCCTCAGAAATATTTCTTCATTTCTGACAAGTTGAAGTTTTCTGCGCCTCTAACTGCACTTGTGACCATCTTGCTTTCAAACTGAATTTTGCAACTGTGGCCACTCTTGGGTCCCTGGATACAAATTCACACTTTCAGATTTGGATCTAAAAGCAAACATGAACTTCATGGCACTGATGCAGTTCTGGTTTAATGAGCAATTCACACCCATGTATGATCTTCATAATCCTTAAAGTAAACCCAGCTCATTTGTAAAGCAGAAAGTGAGACAGTAAGCACTAGTGTCACACACATTTATTAATTCATGTTCTGCTTCTCCAGAAGTGACTTCAGTGATTGCTTCACACATATGAGCACAGGTTTCCCCAAATGAGCAATGGCCCCATGAGCCTGAGCAGTGCTGGAGGAAAACACTGCAGTCACTTTGTCACATGCCACTGCTGAGCCTGGAAACACTGGGTTTCAGTTCTAGGAATCAAAATAGGGAATATCACCTGGTGCTTCCCAGGCATTGTGTCCATTGGTGCTCCCATGGAGTGGCTGTCCCCGGGATTGTGCTGGGCTGGCCCTGACAGCTGCCACCAAAGCCACTCCATCACTGCCCTCCTCAGCTGTACAGGGAGGAGAACACAGCAAAAAGCTCATGGGTGGAGATAAGGAATTTGTACATCTGAAATGTTGGACAGTTAAATAGCCTGGAGCACAGTGATCCTAAAGAGCCGTCAATACATTCTCACGTGTTTTAAGAAGACTATTTTTAGAAAGGGAAATTATCTGCTCTTCTAAACATTTGTTTCTGACTCATGTATTTCATACTAGGTTTCTCATTTCTTTATTTCTCCTTCAAGTCCCTCTGACACAGCAGAGGCTCAGAGGGTGTGTCCAGCTGCTGCACACCTGATGGGCTCTGGTGTGGTGAGAGCATCAAACGCAGCCCCGAATCGCTCCGGGGAAACCTCTGCAAGCCTAGCTCTGCTCTGAGATCCCGGTCACAGCAGGGACAGGGACAGGGACAGGGACAGGGACAGGGACAGGGCCAGGGCCAGGGCCAGGGCCAGGAGCAGACACTCAGCTCTGCGCCTCCCTGGCGGGCGGAGGATCCGGGGCCGCGGGGCCCGGGCGGGGCGGTGCTCCCGGCTCCTGCCGGGTCCTGCCCCGCCGAGGCTCTGCCCCCCCGGGATGATGCTGGTTATTTATTGCGCTGCCCAGCACGGGCTGTCCCCAGGGCTCGGTGTCCCCTTTCAGCGCCGTTCGCGTGTCCTTGAAGCGGCGGTGCCGCCCGTGGGCTCCCCGGCAGCGGCCCGCAGCCTGCAGCCTCCCCCGCACATGCAGCAGGGGCTCGAGGCGCTTCTGCTTTGGCCACCCGCTGATCCATCCCGGGGTCCCCCTTTCCTAAGCATCGCTCTGTTCCGGGAACACCTGTGAGAGAACAGCTCTGCCCGGTGAGTAACCACTGCCTGTTCTCAAACCTTTCCCACCGTGACCAAGTGACATTCCCACACCAGAACGGTGCCTTGCTGATGGCCATCCCTTACAACCTCTGTTTTGATCGCTAAGACAATCAGCAGCTTTTAAATTTCCCTTGGCTGCCCTTGCTCTGTGGACTGAGGTGAATGGATCTCTCCCAAGACAATTCCCAAGTGTCGCTCCTGGGCAGTTTGCAGATGCTCTCCTGCGGTCAGAGCCATTGTTGTGGTGCAGGAAATCATTGCAGGAGGTTCAGTACACACAACCCTGCTGTGGCAGCCGTGCTCCTGAAATGTCACAGGAGCTGTTCTCCTCCTTTTGTACTGCACTAGAGCTGAAAAAAGCCATTTCTGGCTGCATTGGAGCAATGGAAAAATAGCTTTAAAATATCTGACACAAGCAGTTGTCTAGACTGGCATTTTCAGACAGGCCTCTGGTATGAGGCACCTCATCTCAGTTACCTTTAAATAACAGTGATTTTGTTTTTTGGTAATCCTGCACGACTCATTTTCCCTCCCAAGCAAGAGTAAAGCACCATTCCATAAAAACATTTATTGATTCAGAAGCAACTTTTACAGTGGGATTATTTGCATGTTCTCATCTGGAGTAATGGTACAACCGTGAAGAACAATCTGAAGTGGTTTTGCTCCATATTCTCACAGAGTGCTTTCCCTTTTCCACCCCAGGGAAGTGCATTCCCTGTCATACATGCACTATTTAAATCAGTGAATCATCTGCCTTCCTTCACAGATGCCCTCAGAACATGTCTGATTGGACAAGTCTGTGGTATGTCTGGTAAGTTGGTTTTTAATCTTCCTAACCCAGAACCATTTGGAAATTTTTATGAGCAGTTATTGGAGCAAGGCGATGGAAAGGCTTCTCTGGGGCAGGATCAGGGAAGGGTTTCTCTGTTCTGAGAGCTGCCAGAGGAATGGACTGGACGAGGCCAGGGGACATTGGGTGTCAGGTGGGGACCAGCATTCACCCAGGGCTATGTCATCTTTCCCTTCTGAGTGCACAGGAGTTGAACTCGAGGGCTTGTTTGCTGTTCCTAAATGGCCAGGGCGCTGCTGGCCATTGGCTCTTTGCACAGGGCGGGTTCCAGCAGGGATTCGCTGGGACCTGGCCCTGCCCCATCCTCGGATCGCTCCCTTCTAGGGCCAGGGACTGTCCCCTCTGCAGAGCCAGCACCGAGCTGAGCACGGCCGGCCGAGAGGGGAAACGGCTGAGAGAGAGAGGATTCACAGCAGAATTCATCTCCTACCTCACCCACGTGCTATAGGTGCCCTGACATTGTTTTCATAGTTTGCATTCTGTCCATGCATTGCCTTTGGTGGCAGCACACAGAGGGAGTTGATTACTTTTATCTCTTTCAGTCTGGAGCAATTTTAGTTGATACACAGAGTTGTTTCAAAAGACACAGTTACCAAAAATAGATGGAGGAAGCTTCTAAAAGCCTCCACGAGAAGAAGGAGTTGGATTGAGAAACTGAGAGGTGGGAAGGTGACGTTTCAGTGGAGAGGAAAACCTGAAACACTGGTATATCAGTCTAGGTACATTGTAAATTGTTAAATTATAAACTTCCTTAAGCAACAGCTAGAGATAGAATTGTGTTTTCAAGGCATAAATATAATTTGATATCATTTCCATGCTCATTTATAGAGACTTGTGGAAGTTCGTGCTTGTATTTCCCTCCAAGTACAAATCCTCTCTTGCTCATTGTCCCTTCACAGAAGTTGAAAATAACCCAGAACAGTGAAATGTTACAGCACCTGTGAGCCAGAACAGGTTGTACTGATGGGCAGCAGTTCTTCAGCTCGAGATTGAGTGTTTGTGATCCAATTTTCTAATCCAGGATCCAGAACCCATTCAGAACTAAAGCAAGGAGGCTTGGCCTGTCTTCCAACCATTTAGAGTGGAATTATATTCTGATTTAAAAGAAGTAACACATAAGCAGTGGAATGATGGAGTTTTCCCCTCTTTCAGGTTGATCTTGCTGCTGGTGTTCCTGCTGCTGCTCTGTGGGGTCTCAGCGAGCTGCATCAAATTCTGCTGCCGCAAGAAGAGGCTCCCAGTGGAGAGCTTCCCTCGGCACCCCTGTGACTTGGCAGTGATTGGCATTGACAGTGACAGCACTGCCCACAGCACGGTGACCTGTGAGTGCCCTGAATTCTGTGTCCAGCCCCCGCAGGAATGGGAATTCCCAGGAAGATCCCAGAACAATTTCCAGCCCCACAGGGTGGGCACGAGAGGTGGAGGGAGGGATCAGGGTGACGGTGAGTGACACTGAAAACCAGGAGTGAGGCTATATGGGCAGCTTTAGCATACAGTGCATTTGTTCTGAAAACAAGAAACTGTAGTTTCCTGGAAAAAAGCAGGATTAGCCCTTTATATATCAGTGTTCCATGCAGGTGTTTAATTTTTATTTTCAATCCTTTCTCTTCACAGCATACAGCTCATGGCAGTACCCTCCAAGTGTCCAGATTCCTTTGGTATTTGTGGATATGGATAAGAACACTGTGTCCCCCCCAGCTTACAGCCTCTATGCCATGGACCTGCCTCCTTCCTATGATGAAGCTGTTCAAATGGGAAAGCAAGTGGCACGGACAAACCAGAAACTTAATGACATCCCTGAACAGTTGACACCAGGAGGGCTGAATCCCAGCCAGTCCCCACCTGACACAATCAACAGAGATCCAGCAACACAGGCAAATTCAGAAGATTCAGAAGATGCCACAAAAGAACAGCCACAGGTCTGACTCAGCTCAGATGGGGAGTAAAGTAAGGGAAGGACTGTAAGAGTTAAAGAAGACATGAAGAGTTTGGGTTTATAAGTAGGTTATGATGGAAAGATGTTTCTTCTCATGCCCCTGTAATGATTTGTCAGAAGAAATGTTTTCTGAGACTGCTGTAATCCCCTGGTAAAGCTTCTTCAAGGATATGAAATGAGGTAAAAGGGCAGCAGTTTAAAAATGCCTGTAAAAGTGGGACGTGAATGCATGTTCATCTTCTGATAAAAAAATTGTTCCTTATGTCCAGCAATAAAAAAGGTCAGGAGAATTTTGCCACCTTGGGAATACACACTCAGAACAGTACAAACAGGAAGTTGTTGCTCTAGAACAGAAGTTTCCCAAGCTGGAGTTGAAGGGGGAATCCCAGCAAGTGTCACTGAACAGCCTCTGTGGTTTCTCCTCTTTTGAGAACATCAACTGCCCAGAAAACTGCTGAGGACAAAGTGCTGCACTGGGGCTCATGTTCCTCAAGGAGCAGGAAGATGCCAGGGCAGGAGAGCGTGGAGGGAAATGCTCTGTGTTGTTTCACAGCTGCACACAGGGAACGAGCCAGATGAGACATGACACTTCTGTGGTGGTCATGAGACCCCAAGGGATTGTTTTCGAGGTTCTGTAAATCTTCTAATTTCTATTTTTGAGATGCCTTGTCTTGTGGGTGGGTTCCCTTTGCTATTTCTTTTTTTCCAGATAAAGTGCACATTAATTCCAAAGAGACACTCACACACATAGTTCGCTGTTACTGATGTGTTTCAAATATTCATCAAATATTTCAAAGATGCTTTTATATTTTGTTATCTGCTCAGGCAGCACAGGAAGGAAAAATCCCAGGTTCCTGGCAGCTTTTACCAGTTCAGAACATGCTCAAGGAATGAGCAGGGTGACACAAAACATGCTTGTGCTGAGCCATCCAGAATAAGTTAGAGATACAAATACCACAGTACAGGCTGGGCAGAAGTTCAAAGAAATTACTCTTAGGGATGGTTCTTCGTGAAGTACTGATAGAGGGATAAGTGCTGAGCATCATTTTAGAACTGGGAGCTTGGAGCTGATTACAGCAGTCACAGCCCACACAAAAATTCGGGCTCCAGAGGCTGGGTTTTTAATGCCAGCTCTTTCCCTTGACCCTCCATATTCCAAATGGTCCAAATTTTGTCCACTCCTGAGCAGCGATTTTCTTTGAATCCACTTTAGCAAGGTGCTAATCTGTCTGCTTTAAGAACATGAGCAATTGCCAGGGTGGCTCATTGCTCTGGGTAAGAGCAGCAACCAAAGCCTGAGCACTCGGTGCTATTAGTGAATGTAGCATAAATTCAGGTGTCTGTCATTAACAGGCAGTGGAAGTGCTGAGCACAAAAGCCTGCACAGCTTTTAGAAGACTGTTATTCTCTGACAACCATTAGTGCAAGAACTGCCCTGGAAATGAGCACTGATGATTTAAAAATGAAGATCTCTGCCAGCCACAGGCCCAAGATGCTGCTGCAGCCGTGTGTGAGCTGTCCCTGAGTCTGGCTCCCCAGGGAAGGGTCGCTTCTATATTTAACTTGCATGGAACTTACTGTGAGGGTTGAGTGGTGTAACAAATCTGCTTCTCTTGTGTCTCCTCTCTGTCATCCTTCATTATATTTCTCCTGTTTTATTCTTTCCTTTGCTTTTCCTTATCTGTGTCAAGATGGAGGCTGGGCATAAGCCAGGGTAACTCTTTGGAATCTCTGGCTGGAAGGGCAACATATGCCCAGTCCTGAATGTCTCCAAGCCATAAATACAGCAGATGTATTTTCATTTCTTGAACTTTTCCATAGTGCTCAGAACGCAGCCTCTGCCCTTCAGGAGAAGGAATTTGTGTTGGAGGGAAATGGCTGAGCGCTCACTCCCGCCTGGAGCCGGGAGTTGCGAGGCAGGGGAACGAAGGGACGGTGACTGACAGCAGAGGGCAGTGCCTCCCTTCTCGCGGCGAGCGGAGCTCAGCGGCGCGGGCCGGGCAGCGATGGCGCTGATGGCTCCGGGTCCCTGCCCTGCCCCTCGTGCCCCTGGCACGGGCCCTGCCAACCCGCCCGGTCTGTCCTGTTTGGTCACAGGAGATGCAAAACCCCAAAAACACCCAAATGCCTGTGGCTTCCTAGGAATAAGGGCATAATCTGGTGTTCCTTTCCAGGAAAAGTCTTGTGTTTTGCCCAGGCTCTTGCTTTGTAATTAGTTCATTAATTCAGAAATTGTTAACAGCAACTAGTGTCCCAACGAGGCCTCAGGAACACAGACTCCCCTCTGCACACCAAAAGCAGCTCACTTTGCTGGGTAACCTTCACAGTTGGGAAATTACTAAGATTTTTCTTGTGACCAACCTTCTCCAGAGCCTGTTCAGGGTGACCCCATGCTGGAGTCCTTGCAATGGAGGGTGGAAGAGATCCCTCATCTCTACACAGCTCCTGCTTCATGGAACAGTTAGAACTTCACATTTTTGAAACCTACAGTTCTCCATCACTTTGCTTCAAATTGGTCAGTCAATTCAGAATTTTTCAGTGGGGTGTGCAGAGTGGAAGGAAGGGAAGCAGGACACAGACTTGGAATTTGTGATTCCAAAGCCTCACTTCCAGCATAAACCAGATTTAAAAAGAACACTGAGGGGAGGTTGGTCCCACAGCAGGTTATGGGCTTGGCCTGATGCAGGATCTAAGAATTCAGATTTGTCAGGCTGGTGGTTTTCACCATCACTAGATCTATTCAAGTCTGACTGTATCCACACAAGCTTTGTGACGTCTCTAAGGGAAAAGCCCCTCTCTGTAATTACCCAAAGTGCATTTTTAATTGTGATTTATATTTGGTCCTCAGTTTGGCACTGTTCAGCAAGCAATTTTTCTTCTCCCATTTGTTCAAAAGGATCATTTTGTCAGTTATTTTCTGCTGTTCTTTGCTGGCTGTGTGAAAGAGCCTGTGCTGGGGAGATGGACTGCTGAGGCTGGAGCCTCCATCACTGTCTCTCCTCTCACATACATGCACTCAGCACGAGCACTTGTGCTCAGAAAGAAAATGCAGCCATGGAAGTAAATTTCCTCAATAATTCATGGGCTTTATAGCCCAGAGCAAATTATACCTTGGCTCTGTCATGAAATTCAGGCTGCAAATCCCTTTATAGCCAAGCTCGTTAACAATATAAGTAAAGTGCTACCTCTAGAATGGCTTTGATAATTGATGCATTATAATCTTTGGAGAGTATTTAGTGGTAAACCTGCAGCATCCAGACTGAGGCATCACTGGGGTCTGGATACAGGAAAAGTCAGAGAAAAAAATCATTTCTTTCTTTGCCTTGCAGTTGCCTTTGTCTGCCTCACTGGCCTCAACTAGCTCAGGTTTGGTTGCTTTGTTTTCTAAGTGCATTTTGTCTTTATCAGCTGCAGTTTTTGAGGCATGAGGATCACTGCTGCTGCCAGCACAGATGAGTGGGACACTTGGACATGTGCAAAATCTGCTCATTTATGGAACAAAATGTCTCTGCCACAACCACTCTTCACACTCTTGGCTGTCTCCTGGTTCTGATCCTAATCCTCTTTACCTGTTAGAACCCTTTTTTTGCTTAGGGAGACACTGACTAATTTTGCTGCAAGTAGCAGAGGTTCTTTCCTTCACCCACAATTAAAATTCAAACTGCGAGAGAAGCCTTGGAATCCTTGTCAGAGCAGACGATGAAAACAAAGTATCACAGGGGAATTGTGCTCTAAAAACTGGAGAAGACAATAAATGTTTTATGAAATTCTACATCCTAAGGTCAAACTCAATGCACAAAAAAGGCTTAGGTGCAAACCCAGATTGCTGGGAAAACATTTTGTTCTGGTCAGTCAAAATTTAGAATGTAAAATGCCAGAGCTGCTCTTGTTTTATCTCACTGGAAGGAAAAAGGGGCCTGTAGAAAAGAATGCAGACTTTCAAAGATTTTTTTTTTTTTTTTTTTTTTTTTTTTTTTTTTTAAAAAAAA
>JAOTQP010000856.1:5158274-5169765 GCA_026413545.1 Cichladusa arquata
GGTAGAAAAGAATGCAGACTTTCAAAGTTTTTTTTTTTTTAATAACAAAGCTCACCTTGGGCACTTGGAGAAAGGAGAAAATCAATTTCTATTTCAAACATAGAAATGAATCTGCAGACCTGAATCTGCATTAAAGTGCTTAATTTTTACTCATTTTTTTACCCTGCTTTCCCAAGTAGCTCAAAAAGGAAACACAAGAGAAGAGCCTGATGTTGAGCTCTTATTTGTGCATTTTTTCTCTTTCCATGCTTGGAGTTTATGGCATAAACCACTTCCTTCCACAAGTGAGGAAGTGCAGTCCCGAGGTCCCAGTGCTGACCTGGGATCCCAGTTTGGTGACTTTGGCTCCCCACATGACCTGGGCTGCAGAGCAGGGACTGCAGCGCTGCCTTTTCCTGCAGGATGGGAGGGTGAACGCAGCGAGCGTGGGCTGCGCTGTCACACTGAAACACAGGCACAGTCAGAGCATGATGAACTTTGTGTGGGACACGAAGTGCAGCAAAAACCTCCCCACTGCCTCCCCCTCTGAAGGGGCGAATCTGGAGAAGAAACTTGGGCAAAGTGTGAGATTCAGAAGCAGCCCCTGGACTTCAGGTGCCTCCATCGATCCTGACCAGGGAAGATGCTGAGGGGAGAGAGGCAAGGTTTGTTCAGTCCATGGGGCTGGAAATGTTCCTTTCCCCACAGACCCTGCCAGGCTGCTGTGCTGAAGGCGGGAGAAGCTGCTCTGCTCTGAGGTCACTCCAGCTGGCTCTGAAGGCAATCGAGCTGCGATGAGCAAAGCAGACAGCCATAAAAACAAACACCCGTGAGCGTTTGGGGAAGTTTCCCCCGCCCCTGGCGGAGCTGCCTGCTCCCAGCAGATGGGGGAAGCGAGCCGGGGTGGCCCCGGTGAAGGTCGGCTGGGCAGACTGCAAGGCCAGCACACAGCAGCAATTACAGTCAGGGCGATTATTTGGAGGAGAAAAACGTGCTATGCTTTTATTCCTTACTTATTTCGCATATAGACCTTTCCCTCTTGGTAAAAGGCCCTCAGTACCTGCTGTAAAATACTGAAATTCAAATGACTTGGGCCATCTGGGAAATAAAAAAGCTTATGCTTGGTTATTTTCCACTGTAATAATGAGGAAAAAATCGGTGATAATGAGTAGGGTTATCTCTCAATCAAGAAACATCCTGGAGTGTGACAGACTCCAGCTCTACCACAGATGCCCTGGGCATCTAGATAGGTTTCAATGTCTCTGCCTCTATTTTCCATTGGAAAATGACTCTAGGATCCAGAGGTTTGGAAGGGACCTTTGGACATCCCCTAATGCAGGGCAGCTTGCCCTGCCCACTGTGGCTCTGAATTCTCCAAGGATTCAGATCTCACTGCCCCTCTGGGCAACCTGTTCTACAGTCTGACCCCCCCTTACACTGAAAAAAGGTTTTTGGAATGGTGGAGTGGAATTTCCTCTATTTGGGATTGTTTCTACTGCTTCTTGCCGTGCAAGCTGGTGCCCAGTGAGAAAAGTCTGCCTCTGTTTTCTTTATTCCTTCCCCCCAGGTATTTATCCACATTTATAGATCCCTCCTGTACCACCTCATCCTGAGGCCAAAGACTCCCAGCTTGCTCATCCTTCCCTCATACGTCAGATGCTTCGGTGCCTTAATCATCCAAATATTTAACTCCATCTTTTCTCCAACTTGTCTAAATCATCCAGGAATTTCCCCTGAATTCCAGTGTGCTGTTTAATGGATTTCTGCTGCCTGTGGGATGAAGAGCTGCAGAAAGCAGAGCGTGAAGTGCCCCGTGGATGCCTGTGCCAGCTGGGCACAGGGGGATTGCAGGGCTGGCACTGCCATTGCATCACCTGCACAGCCAGGGATGTCACCAGGGATGTCACCAGGGGCTGTGCCAGCGGCCACCTCGGCCTGCCACCTGGGCAAGGGGAGTGCCAAGGTGAAACCAGAGCAAGATCAATCTCCCCTCTCTCCTCTGCTCTACACCAGCTGTTTAATCACAAATGGAAAAGCTGCTGCAAAGCAGGAAAAAGAAATGCAGCCTCCCTCCTGCTTTGCACGGGGCTCTGGGGTGGAAGGTGCTACAGGAATACCCCTCCTTTGGGAGACCATGCTTTAGAAGCCCAGGAAATTGCCTGGATTAAAAAAAGAACACAAGGACCAATGCTTTTCCAGGCCAGAGGAGGAAGAGAGATTTCCCTTCCTTTAGTTTATCATGTTGTCACCAACAAGAAAACCATACTCCATCAGAGCTTGGCCTTGCTCCCCCAGGTTTCAATCAAAGTGGTCATTGATGAAAAATCTCAAGTGAACTGTAGCTAGAGATACTGTAAACCCACTGCTCAGTGCTGTGCCAGAATAAGTCACAAACATCCAAAGTTTCTCATTGATTCCTACCTCTTGATTTCCTAACATATCCCACTGTTTTAGGTACAAAACCCACACCCCAAAATCTCTAAGATGCCAGGTAACAGACATTAATGTCATTAGACAGCACACCAAAACCAGGATAAGGATTTGTGCATCAATGGAATTAGTTTGATGACGTCTTCATCCATTTATAATTACAAATCATAAAAGTGCAAGTGTGTACATGTGTCTAATCAACAGATGGCTGTCACACACAGCCCTCCTTCCTGTCCCCTCCCATTTTTGTGACCAGGCCAGAACTTTCAGGTTCCTTGGTACCTCTTCCCTTTGTGACTCCGTGCAGTCACTCACCCATGGACCTGTGGTTAATCCTGCACCCAAACTGGCTCCTTTGAGTCTGAAACAACGTTCAGAGAAATGGAACTGAAATAAAGGGAGTGGGGCTGGGAGCAGACAGGCAGGGAGCTCTGCTACCCCCTGCATGGAGTCTCTGCTCCCAAGACCCTCTCAGCTCTCAGTGCCACACAGAAATGCACAGGCCTGGCTTTAGCTGTAGCCAGGCTCAGCAAGTGCAGAAATAACCTGAGGCAGCCCATGCAGACAGAGCAGAGCTCTGCCCCAGCTCCTCTGTGCCAGCTTTCCCAGCAGTGCTGCCAATGTCCAGCCTCTGCTGGGCTGGGAAAACGCCACCACCAGAAAGCACAGCCAGGGGAGTGACCTCAGAGCCATCAGTGGCTGGTCTGGGCAGCAGGAAGGGGTTAAAATCCACCAGTCACCTGCTACCTCATACGAGAAAACAGAGGAGAGTCATTGAGTTTCAGTCACATCCAGATGCTCAAAGTGAGAGATTAATAAATAATAAATAGGAGTAGCATCAATTACAAATGCCAAAGGGGGATGATGTCTCTGGATGCATTTCTGCTGACTGCTGCATATTAGGAAACCACAGAGTGCTTTTAGCTTTGACTCCAACATTAATTTTGGCAGCAGAAAGAGGTTTTATTAAAAGTACTGAAAATGTCATTCATCTTTATTTGTATTACATTTGTTACAAGGATTTAAACCCCAATATGGAACTATGGGGAGATGAAAAAATTGAAATGGACTCATCTGATCATAAAAATAAATGAAACTCTAAACATGTTTTAAATAGTAAGAAGTACATTTGAGTATTATATTTCTAATACTGGAAGGTGGTACTGATATGAACTGCTTATCATGGTTTGTTTTTTCTCCAAGGTGTTCTTTTTGAACCCCTTACAAACTAAATTATTTGTAGGCATGCTATGATGGTAGCCCATAATCCATAGAGGAAAAGTAAATAAAAGATGGAAATGTGGAGAATTGAAACTATTCCATTATTATTCTTAAATATTAAATTCAAAGGAAACAAAACTATTCTTTGAAGTACTACCCAGTAATCTAAGAGGTTCAAAATCCTGCTGTAAGTCCATTTACTCAAAACTGCCTTTTTGTCTATTTTAGTTAAGTGCTGAATAGTACATTGATAATGCTGGATCTTTTCTAGGATGTCCCCAAGCTGAAGCTAGTGGGGAATTTAAGTTACCTCCAGTTTAGGACCCCTAACCTGAAATCTGGATTTTTCTGCTGCAAATACAAAATTTGCAAAATAAAAAAAAATTTATTTCTGATGCAAATCCCTATAGGCACCACTGTGGCAGAAATCACAAAAGTCCAATTGCCTTTGTGTTTTATGGGATTGGCACAACAGCACAACTCCACCCCAACACAAAACAACACTGGGGCTCTGGAGCTGAGCTCTTGGAGGTGACAAATGTGCATTCCATGTTGCTCTTGGTGTAATGTAAAAGCTGATTTCCAGCTGTGACAGCTCTTGAGTAAAAACCTCTTTAATCAAGCATTGCATCTCAACACACAATAATCACCTACAAGGAGATTTTATTCTCAGGTCTGAAAGTGGATTGTTCAGGGAGTGAAAGTTAAGAGATTTTTAGAGAACTCTGTGTTTTCATGGGTTTTCTTCCTAGTTTTGTGTTTGTTCACGATAATGTTATCACTGGGGAAAGGGGGTGGTTTTTGTTATTTGAGTATCTATTTTTTAATGTATTTCTTGACTCTTTGGAACTCCTTAGTCCAAACTTGTTTGTGTTTTAAGGTTTATAAAAATATTTCCCATCAAAATTATTTCTTCAATAAATATTTTGGCTTGACTAAGCAAAAATAGACATGTAGAGGGGCTTTTTTTTTTTCCACTATATGTAATTGTATAAAAACTAAATTTCACATGCTGTTTATTTACTGAAATGTTCATTCAGCCTCTGAAAATCCGACTGTGTTGGTTGTTTGTACTTTGTCAGTTCTCTTGAGCAGTGGCTTGAGAGATGTTACACCTGATAAAAGTTTTTCCTGGCTGCTTGGAAAAATGAATTTTATAAGCATGTTCTTTGTAACAGGTCCTGTCAAGGGCTTGACAGAATTACTGACAAATGGTTTGAGATTTGGGATATTTACTGTAACAGATCCCAAAGGTTACAAGAAAGTTCTCTTTTTTGTAAATTTAGAATCCAGCCAGCCCCTTGCTGGAAGGACATGAACTTTCAGAGACAGAAGAGCAGAGCTTGGCTGCAAGTTCTTTCATTCTGAGCAGCAACTGCACTGTGTTTTGCTTGGTCCCAGTACATCTTCCCAAATAAATATTTATTTTTGGAGTTTGGGATGTAACCACCACTGAACCTACTCACTTTATTACCTACTGCAATTCAATTAATGCCTACTGAACTTCCCAAGCACACCTCAGCCCTCTCCTCTATGGCAAGTCAGCTTTGTTTGGCTTCACAGGGATTCTCCAAGGACAGTGGTACAAGTCCCCTGACCATGAACATTTTTGTTTTACAACTGCATTTTTGTTTTCTGGATTCTGGAATCTTGCAGCAGCACTGAAGCTCTCCTTCAGCTGCAGGCCAGGCTCTTTGAGAGAACAGAAATGGTTGGCAGCAGCTTCCCTAGGACACACACCTGAGCCCACATTCCCAGACTGCTCTGTCAAGGATGGAGGAATGGGATGGAAGCTCCATGGCAATCTGACCCACAGCAAGGTGAGCATTTGCTCGTTTTTGAAGGTATTTCAAACTTCACCACAGGTCAGGTGTGTCTGACATCATGGAAAGTTTAGCAGCTAGGCTGAATTCTCAATGTGCATTCTAAACTCCCAGCATCTCCTGGGTCCCAGTTGTTTTTCTGTTTGTTGCTCAACAAACCCCTTGAGGAAAGTCCCTTTAAATAGGGAAATATGAGGCTTTAAATGGGGAAATATGAGGCTTTAAGCTTTTACTCAAACTGCTTGATCAGCATTCATGCAACCAAATGTTACCTGCTTAAAGCAGGACCTGCATGTGTGCAGTTGGTTGGGTGTGTTTATAGATGTGTGTAAACACAGAGAGCAGAATCTGATTCCTAAGATGATTAGAACAATTCCCTTTGTTGCTATTATATTATTTTCCAAGAACAATAAAGGACTTTTAAAAGCCAAGCTACAGTTTGCAAGTTTAAAGGTACAGCAAAAATGTAAATTCACAACAAAAACCTGAGTACAAAGGAAAACCAGAATAATCCCCAGCACATGGAAAAGAGCTCTGACACAATTCTGACTTTAGGAAAAAAGGACTCAGAGCTATTCTTCTGGCTCTCTCAAGATGGATTTGTATAAACAGAATTTTAAAAAAGGAGAATTAGTGTTTGTTAAGTGCATAAGCATGCTCAGACCAACCTCAAGACACCTGTTTATGTTTCAAGGCTGGAAGATGGAAAAATAGGAAAGTTCAGAACAGCAGAGAAGTTTTGTGTTTTGTTGGACAAGTATCCACACAGATTACAAAATTCTGTATTTGTGTCACACTGTAGGATTGTATCACAATATAAAATCAGGTGTTGACTGTGAGGAACAGTAGATCCAAACATTCCATCTCCCTTCTTTCCATAAAGTGCTGGATGTTGGTGGCTAAATAATTTCACATCATTCTGCATCAGCTTCCTATGTCTGAGACAACAGTATTTGTATTTTTTTGGCTTTGGAAAATGCTTCATGTTCTGCCAAACATAGAGACTAGGAATAAATTTGTATTATTGCTGGAGTCAGAGAGACCTGTGGCATTGATTTTTTTAAATGGGTCATAAGGGAATAGGAGAAAGGTTTTTCCCTGGAAATGAAAGCACCTCCAGCCATAATTTGTGAGAAAACAAGACTAGAATTTCTGAGAAAACAGGACTAGAGATAATGCTTTTTTAAGGACATGGAGCCCAGTGTGTCCTGGTCCAATTCTGCCTCTGTTGAGGATGAAATATTCAAAGACAATCATACAAGAGACATGATTATTACATTCCCAGGAGCACATCCAGGACAGCTCTGGGCCTTCACAACTCTGCTGCTTCACTCACACAGCAATGGATTTTTCCAAAGGATTTTGAAGTGACTTCCAAAGTCTCTCAACAATTCTGAATTAACTGTCCTTGAACCCATTTCACACATAACCCATCCTGATCCTCACCAGAAGGAAGGAATTCAGGCACATCTCCCATGACTGCATCAGTTAGGAACTCAGCTGGATGGACTTTCCTAACTGACACAAAGACTCAGAACCAGCTCCCCTCACCTTAAAACATTGTCAATTATATTCTCTGCAGACTAACACAGTTTTGCTAATTTTATGCCATGTTCTCAGAAGTGTTTAAAATAACTCTTTTGTTCCATAATAATAGGGAAACTGAAAGAAACTGTGAGAATGCAGAATGTAACTAAGGAGACTGAGCTACTCCTACTTTTTGCTCTGCCTGGCCCCACTGAGGATTTCTATTCCTTTTGCTTTTACTTATTTATTTTCTCTAATGAATGATCTTAATATTCTGCTACCTGGGTCCTTCCTTAGAAGGTAGCAGTGATGATTGTCATCCAATTGTTAAAGAAGTGGCAAATAACAGCAGGTTGGAACAGCTCTGAAAAAGGTTTTAAAAAATAAAACAATAGTAAAAAAAAAAAGAGTTCTGAATAGACTCAGCATTGAAGCACAGCTGAAGTTTAGACATTGTATAAGCTTCCTTTAATTTTGGTGCAATGTCAGGAGAAATGAGAGTTCTGCTTTGCTTTAGGGACCAAACAGAGAACTTCAAACTAATTCAAAATCACGTGAGTGTCTCCTTGGCTCTCCCCAGGGTTCACAGAATGCACTCTGCAGCCATGAAAGGATTCAAAGGCAAACAAAATGTTATGGAATGGGAAATGCTGTGATTCTGGAATATCAGGTGGGGTTTGGAGTCAGTCTATTAAAAACACTTATCTGAGGCTGCAGAGAAAGGAGGCAAACCATAATTTTTATTACTTCAGCAGTATTCTTACACCATCTGAGGAGCTTTGCAGTTTTGAGAGGTGCTGATTTTTCACCCTTTTGTAGAAAGGATAATTTATACCTGCTTGTGACACTTATACTTTCAGAGACCAGGAGTATCTTTATTTACCATAAGAATCATGCAGTACTTTCACTCAGGTAACAACATGTAAATTTTGATTATAACAATGGTATTTGTATGCAAAAATTAATTACTTTATGAAGTGAAATTGTCCAAAGCTTCACCTAACTCAGGATGCTCCCTACAAAGGGGTTAATGCCAGCTGATTGAGAAAAAGGTGCAAGAAATTTTGCAATGGAGAACTATGGAGCAACCTTTCTACAGAGAGGTTTTCTGTAGCTGTAACCCAGGACCAAAACTTCAAAGTGGACTGACAAAAAAACATTAAAATTGCTTTGATTAATTATCTGTACCAGATCTTCAAGTATTCATGGGTATTTTCAGCTAACTTTTTAGTTATAAACAATATTTTTGCAGTGTATAGAGACACTTAAACATATCTGGTAAGTCCACTTAATTCTGGTGATTTGCACATTCATCCACTCAACAGTACAAACTACAGTAGTTGATGGATCTGTGTAAAAAATTAAGATTAAAAATAAATTTTAAAATAAAATATATTTAAAAAATAAAATAAAGATAATGCCTGTACAGCAGCTTCCAGCACAGGATTATCTGAGGACAGTAGAATAAACCACCCTGTTGCACACAGCAATGTGGGACTCTTCTGCCAGGTTTTAAAATGCAGCAAAACTGATTTGTCCAGTGAGATTTACAAACCAAAGCCCACCCACCCCACCTGGAACAACCTCTCCAACCAACTCCAGTGCTCAGGATCCCCCCCATAAGAACAGTGTAACTGCTCAATCAAACTTCTCACTGGAGAATTAGATATAATTGTCACTGGATCAGAAACAGGAACTATTGCAACAGCTGGATTTTTACAAAAGAATAGGTGTGGTGAAAGCACTGGCTGTGTGGAAATGTGCTATAAACACTTCTGACTGATCCACTTTCCTTACCCAAATTCCATGGATTCGAAGACATGGCAGAGCACAGACCTGTGGACAGAACCTTTAGCTCTCATGAAACAGAGAATGGATAAAAATTAGAATGCAAAGGAAAAAAATACAGATTCCTAGGAGAGAATGAGATCTCAATGTGTATTTTATTAAAAAAAACCCCAAACCATGTTTAGTTATTAGAATTGCACCACTGGTAAAAGCATGTAAGAGAAATCTAAGGAGGAAAAGCAGTATCTGTATGATAAGAATGTGCAATGGGATAAAAGCATGCACTAGTTAAAGATATCATTCATAATTATGTAATTTTTGATATAATTAATTCACACTGCAACTAGTCCAATAACAAAATCTCAATGCAGCTATTTTCTCAAAGAAGCAAAATGTGATTTACTATTTGCTATCAATCTCAGAATGTTATTTTTGTTCATCACACAGATTTTTTTTTCTGTATGATCTAGTGCTAGGTGAAAATTTTCTACAAAATCTCATAAGATTGAGAAATTTTCCTTTGTAAAACATGGACTTTTTTTTTTTTTTTTTATCTTTTATGTATAGTATCCTTTTTTTGCCTAATGTACTAAGTGGTCATTCTTTTCCACATAAATGGTGTACTCCCAAAAGGATATTTTAATCTCTGCTAAGCCTAAAAGCAATCTCTAACTAAAAAAAATTAAAATTAAAAAAAAAATGCAATTTGCCTACTATAAATCTCACTTAGATTTAATGACTAAAATATTGTGTGTAACTGCTTTTGAAATCTGTAGGCAACTTTGCAAATATCTCATAAACTTGTGGTGTTTCTTAAGCACTTAGATTTAATCAGTATTTTCCAGATGGGGATGCTGGACGAATCTCTAGCCTCAAGAACACTGACATCCCCATCTGCATACAATGTGGTTCCACAGATTTTAATAGGATAATTCCTGTCCACATTTCAGGGGTGGAACAGAAATTTCCCCATGGTTACTGAAAGGAATATTAGCAATTTGGGACAGTAATTCAAGAATAATTTATTCTAATTTCAGTAAATTTCTTATTTTGTTATTTGTAAATCTCAAGGTGATGAATTAAAGCTTTAGTACATCATAAAAGTTATTTCAAAACAAACATTTGATTATTATAAATCAAAGGCTTAACCACACCAGGATCTAATAGTTTTTCATAACAACCTGAATAATAGCCAATCCACTCTCCTACAGTTTAATTGGCAAACCTGCTCTTTCTTTTACTAATTAAAGGTAACCACACCTCCCTTCAGAAAACATGACACAAGGAACACTGGTTTAAATTTTAGGGAAGCAAGAATCTACTGGGGGAAGAGTTTACAGGAAAAAAATTTGCCTCTTTAATATTTTTTGTTGTGTTTTGTGGAGTCTTTTGTTTATTTTATTACAGTGTATTTGTGCTGGATAGGTTTTAATTGAAAATTAGCTATAATGCTGTGGGTTGTTTTACTATAAACCTATTTTGGTTGCCAAGCAATCTCACCTTTTAGCAAGGTATAAACAAATATTGGAAAAAAACCCCAGATTTAGACCTGTGATAGGAGGAAAAGTGATGCAATACTATATCTCTACTTACTTTTCAACATTAATTAGGTTTCAGTATATGAGTTCTGGTGGGAAATTATTCCATTTTGGGAATATCTCTCCTGCCTGGTTTACATGAGGTCCCGTCTGCAAGACAGAAATTGCCATTTTTATGCTTCCTTTTTTTATTTTTTTCTACTTTCTCTTTCATGCCAACCCTTCCACAGCAGTGATGGATGCTGTGAGAAAAATATGAAAAGAATGCTCTGGAAACTTTGGCTGTGTGACTACCTTTATAAGCAAAGCTGGAAAAAAATAAGTTCTAAGCCACAGAATTGCTACTTGTGAGGATCCTGAGGGAAAGATCACAGAACCACAGATTTGTTAGGGTTGGAAGGGCCCTCTGGAGATCACCCTGGCCCAGGCAGAGTCACCGGGAGCAGATGGAACAGGAACAGTGTGAGGAGGGTTTGGGATGGCTCCAGAAAAGGAGACTCCACGCCCTCCCTGCCTCCCTCATGGAGAGAAGCTCTTCCTCATGTTGAGGCGGAACTTCTGGTTTAGTTTCCAGTCATTGCTCCTCGTCCTGTCGCTGGGCACCGCTGAGGCGTCTGGCACCATCCTCTGACACCCCCCGGAGATATTTTTATTCATTAATGAGATCCCTCCTCAGCGTTCCCTTCCCAGACTAACCAGGCCCAGCTCCCGCAGTCTCTCCTCACTGATGATTTGAAGGCATTTAGCGCTTGCCAGCCCCTTGCGAGCAGCATTTTAAGGCCTGTGGCCTCTCCCGCCCTTTCCCGCTCGGCGGCCCGGAGCGCTCCCATTTAACGCGGTGTGCGGGCTCTGCCTCTCGCAGCCCCGAGCTGAAACACCATTCGTGGGCTCTATTTCGTGTCGTTTTGTTCCCATCCGGCCCTTTCAGCTTTGTTCTCGGCCTGCAAAGCAGCCGCCATCCCCCCGCACGCCGCCCGCCCTCGCCCTTTGTTCGCTGAGGGGAGGGAGCGCGCGGGAGCGCGGGCGGGAGGCGGGAAGCGCGCGCCCGCCGCCAGCGTAAGGGGCCGAAGGGCGTTGCCCGCGCGGGAGCGCGCGCCGCGAGGCTCCCGGGAGCGCGCACCGCCCGCCCGCCCTCCCTCCCGGCCGGCCGCGCTGGGCGGGTGCCCGGTGGAGGCGGCGGAGCCT
>JAOTQP010000856.1:5170296-5212609 GCA_026413545.1 Cichladusa arquata
ATCTTCCCTCGGCTCCCCCTCAGCCCCGCTCCTTCCCCTCCCCCGCGCTTCCTCCTCCTGCCGCACATCTCCTTTCCCTCTCCTTTCCTCCGCTGTCCTCCCCTTCCGCCGCCGCACCGGGGGCCCCCCCGGGCCGCCGCCTCCTCATCGCCCCCGTTCTCGGCGACCCTCGGTATGGCGGGGTTGGAAATAGCCCCCCTCCCCCGCGCTTCCCACCTCCTCGGGGCTCCAGCTTCCCCTAAAAAAGAAGTGTGTTTGTAGCTGGAGGAGGAGGGGAAAAAGGTGGGGGTGGGACTGATTCCCTCTCGAAGGCTTCCAGGCGAAAAGGGAGGAGACCTCGGATCTTGCGGGGTTCCATTTTTAATTATAATTACGCTGTAGTTGTCTCTGCTAGACGGTTTTGGGGTCTTGTCTTAAGCCACAAAAGGCGAGTTTCCCCAGCGATCCAGCCGGCAGAGGGAATATTTGGAGAGAGATTCAAGGGAGGAAAAAAAAAAAAAAAAAGCAATGGTGTGGCTGCTGTAATGGTGGAAAACTGATTAAGAGGAGCCGGGGGTGAGACAAACAGGGTAAGGCTGCTTCCAGCACCGCCAGCCAGCCGAGGGCTCGCAGATGGGGCTCATGCTGGGTGTGCTGGGCGAGGGAGGGCTAGGGAAGGTTTTGTTCTCGTTAGAACCGGAACCGAGGATGGATTCAAACCGCATTTTTGTTCCCCCATGTATTACGGTGCTGCATATTTTTGTGTGCCTGTAGCAGCGATAACGAAGATCATGGAGGGTGTTTGCTACAATAGAAAGATGGAGTTTTTCCTCCTTGGAAATGTTGTTTAAAATATTGTTTCAATTCCCGGCTTTTTATCGAAAGGATTTCAGCATTATTATTATTTTTTAATCTATGCAAAGGATATTGAACGTGTAGGATTTTTAATCCTACAGCTTTGTAGGGAACGAAGATGTGTAAAGCCTTGCATGTAAATATGAAAGAGATGAGGCGTTTTATTAACAAAAAAATCTTGTCCAGAAGAAAATCAGGATGATGTAGAGGTTGTTGTAAGATGTCAATTTATCATTCCTGAAGATGAACTGAAATTTTAACGAATGTGATATTTCATTATTCTCTAACAAAGTCATGGCTGGGACTCGTTTTAAACCAGGCATCCTTTCTAGGATGTGCCGACTGCCACGTTATTATGTATTGTCTCCAGAGGAGGAAATAGGAGGAAAGCACTGTAAATGTAAGGCTTAAATGATTATTCAAACAGCTTTTGAGAATAGTTGGCTCAACTTGGCGAGGTGATTTAAGACTGAAAAATTAAACGTTTTGCTGCTGTAGGATATCTGCTGATCTGGACACGAGGATGTGAATCAAGGCAAAATGCTGCCGATGTGTATGTGAAATACGTGTGAGGAAACGAGGATGATATGTTAATACCTCAATCCGTCCCTAAATGTGATAGATCCGAGTTTATTTCTCTCCCTTGTGTTCTTGAGGAGAGGAGAAGGAGAAGGGGTGATAATAGTGTGGTTGTTTTGGTGGCTGCAGATTAGCCAGGGTGTCTGTTTGATTTTCTTTTTGCTGTGAATGAATGGATCTCTCTGTGCCTGGGCCCAGTAGCTGCAACAAGATGGCGTTTGCAGCAAGGCAGCTCTCATTTTTCAACTCCTCCTCACCCCAGCTTTGCCAAACTAGATCTTATTTCGTAATTGTGTTTTAGATTTACTTTCTCGTTCTCTTTGCTTTCTTCTCTTCTGGGGTGGGGGTAGGAGGAGCATTTGGAAGATTGTTGTGAGAAATCTGTGTTGGTTTTGGTTTTTTTTCTTAATTTTTGTGAGCTCCTTCAGATAGGAACTAGGTGGGAGGAGTAAATAGTTTTATTGAAATATTCACATAGGCTCTTAAATGAATAAAGGAGTGACACAATTTTCATTTTTACCTTGCAGTGTCTGCTTAATACCACCAAAATGTTCCTGGCTTTTATTAAGCCTGTTGCTAAAAAACAGTTTTTAAAGAGAGAGCACAGGTATATAAAGGCTGCTGGGCCGTGGGTCTCTGCTGGCCAGGTAATCTCAGATCAGAGCCTGTGCAGACAGGTGTCTGTCTGTGACACAAAGGAGTCTCCTGCCTGCTTCAGAACACTCCCCATTTGTGGAGGGTTTAAGGCTGCTGCTGACCCAGAATTACTGCCATCCTCTGGATAACTGTTCTTTTAATGGGCAGGAATAAGAAAGGCTTGGGGGATGTTAAACAGCTCTGTGTCTGAGTAGTCTGCTTCAGAACGACATTACAAATTTCTAAAGCCTTTTATGTGTGGTTTTTAGTACCTTTTAAGAAAAATGGACTTTTGGTTTGTAACTCCTGTGATATTTCACTATAGTGCCAAACTCCTTAACTTTGGTAGCCTAAATAAAATAGCTTGGTTAATATTTGATATACTGGACTGAGGCTTAAAACAATATACTTCCCAGCAAGAAAAATAAGAAATGCTTGTTATGTCTCCTGTATTCAAGTGACCTCCAAACCTTTGATAATATCAAACATTTTAGTACTGTTTATCTATTACTTAATGTATAATCAGTTGTTTGTTAGTTTATTGTAGTAACCCAGCTGTAGCTTATGCAGAAGGGAGCTGGGAAGCAGCAGAGCTGATTTTCAGTTGAGGCTTGCATGCTGGTTTTTTTTTTAATTAAAAAAAGCTGAAATTAGCTGAATGCATTTTACTTCTCTTTTGTTTCAGGAATATTTTTTTTTTTAAACTTAAGAATACTGTCCAATAAACTGTTAGTTCCATTTGGTGTTTATGTCCTGTTAAACCTGAAATTACTTGTGCAGTTTTTTTGTTGCTACTACTTTGGCCTTTTAGTACAGGATCAGAAAGGAGCAGAGTGAAGTGAGATTCTCTTTTGGGTAAGATAAATTACATTTATCCTTGTTGAGTCCTTGCAGCTGCTAAGTCAGTATGTAGCAGGCATCCTAGCATGAAATCTTTGACAACATGGTAAATTAAAATTCCACAGGAAATCTTAGCAGAACAGTTTTTTAAATCACCTCCGTGCCTCATGGAAATGTGGAGATGCTGTGTTTGGACTTAATGGGAATTCTTGTGTAAGTAATCAATGAAGCTCTGTATAATCAAGGAGTGGATAGAATTTTGTGTAGCATTATTTTTAATATCATGCCAGCAGAAACACTCCACAGCTGTTAAAAATTTTAATACTTGAACCATTAAACTAGTTCACTTAGAATAAGAAAATCCTTCAACTAATGCAATTTCAAGGCCCTTTAATTATAGTAGAAATATATATTGTGTTTGTAGGATGCCTTTTCCTGAAATGAAGCAAGATGTTGGCTGCTCTGTGTAACTTCCTGGTGCCTTGGAGGCTTCGATTTGGTCATGTGGAAAACAACTAAACTGCTTCTTCTTAAATAGTAACTTAGTTATGATTTCTCAATCCCTGTGAAACCAGATGCCAATTCATCTGAAACTTTTGTTGTTTTTGTAGATTCCTACCAGGCCTGGAGCTGTGGTTGGGGATGTTAAGCAAGTGTTGGGTTCAGCTGGTTTTGTAGTCACTGCAATAAAAGATTGGAGTTGTTTGTGCTCTGTGAAACCAGCAGTAGGTTTGTCTCCTCCACGCAGGGCTCAGCTCATGCTCTAGGCACTGAATTGGATTAAATTCTTACTGTCCATGGATTTTGGCTCTCAGCATTAGTGGATTGGTAATTGATATTCTCAATTTTAATATCCAGTTTTAGCCATATGGTACACCGTATTGTCTCAGCAATTGCATTCAGCGCTGCTTTGTTAGGAGCCAGTTGAAATGGGAAATTTGGCATTCCAGTTGTTGAATTACCCTTAGGTGAGTTGTCCTTGGAGTCTCTAATGCCTGTGGTCATGGCAGAATTTTAGATGGGATTTTTTTTTTTTTTTTAACAGGATTTTACTGGTTATGTGGCAAAAAAAAAATAACCTTGGAAGCAGCTTGCTTGCATTAATGAAATGTTTCTTAAGCATGTGACTGAAGATAAAGTGGGCATTTTTTTGAAGGGAGTCTCTTGGTTGCTTCAAGTGCAGACTGAAAATGAAAAGAATACATACTCCATTCAAAATGTTTTTTTTCTCCCCACTGATAAAGTTGGAACTAGTATTAGCCAAGGTCATGATAAAAAACAAAAATACCCCCAAGCCCCTATGTTTCTATTTAACATAGTGTCTCAATTTATTATTTCTTCACAGGGTGTCCAGTGTGCTGGGGATTTTGTGAGTGTGGATTTGTTTTTCACCAAACAGAAATATATGCAGAATCCATAGATACTTGAGCCAACTGGTAGTTGAGCAGAACATTAAGAGGTTTTTAAAAGCTTTGAGCTGGCTATGAGCAGTACCTTTACTTGAGATGCCAAAATAATCAACGTAAATTACTGTGAAAGGCTTCCTAGTACAAAGATATGGACACTCCAAGACAGGTTTTGAGGCAGAATGCTGCATTTTTAGTAAAATAGTTGAAGATTTCTGAGTAGAGAGAAAGGAGATGGTTAGCCTTGGAATAGAAATACACGCTTAAAAATAATTTTGTGAACATAAAAATCAGATATTCTTGGCCCCTTTTTTAACAGCTAGCTTTCTAAAATGAGTTATTTGCAATTAATATCTTGTAAGAGTATTAATTTATATTAAATACAAATGAGTTAATGTATGAATGCATTAATACTTGTCCACTGCATTTATTGGAGTGGTGTAGAATATGTTAGGATTTGTTAGTGTGTTGAAATACAATGGAATGTTTCTGCCTATCTGGAGGGTTTGGGTGTACTGGTTACAGGGGGTGATGTTTGCCTTGCCCAGTGTATTCTTAGAAATGCAGGAATTTTCTGTCTTGAACCCAGCTAGGGAGTAATGACAATATTCTTGGTGCCATCTGGAAGCAGCCAAGATGTGGTGTCGCTTGCTATGTATATCTTACTCTCCCTTTTAGTGGGGGTGCTGGAATTAGATGCCTACATGGGAATTTTTTTTTTATGTGTTAGCCAAAAAAAATACTTTCCTGGGGATGTTATGGAAGTGTAATTTGTAAGGAGCCATAGAAATAATAGCTTCTAAATTCTCTCCAGGATTTTCAGTGCTGGCCTAAAGTGGCAGAAAATAAGGATATATCCAGGTGTTACACATTGACTTGGTTATTGATGTTTGGGAGTGGACAGAGGAATAAGGGCTTGAGAAAGCAGCTCAAAAGCAAATGTTGAGATATTGCTGGATTTAAGTCTTGTTAAAATCTGATCAAGTAACTCCAGCAGGTTTAAAATTGGAATCCTTTGGAAGGTGTTGCAGACATTTTGAAGACTTGGCTTTGAACTAATGAATATATTCCCTCTGTCACATATTCCATGGTAATTAAGAATTGTTGAAAACAAGGTGTTTTTATCATGAAGGGAAGACCTACAGTTATTTCTGCATTTGATGGGCCTGAAGGGTTAAAATTTGATCTTCCTGTGCTGTGTCTCTTTTGGAATCTTAATAATGGATAAGTGAAAATGAGGCTGAAGACCTGAGGAAGGTGATCTGAGGGAGCTTAAAGGAGACAAGCTGTAAGGGAGCTCTGTAATTAAAGGTGGTAAAGATAGGTTAAATCTTGGAGTTATTTTCATAGATTGTATTTAGAACTTAATGAGGGAAAAATTAGTAGCATATAATACATTGAAGGGAAAGAGGCTGATGAAAAATCTAGTTGCCATTTTAATGGGAAATACAGTTCATTTCTCTAAGTAGTTTGCCTAAAACTGCTTCATTAAAAATGAGTATATTAATTTGAGGAGGTAGAATATCAGCTTGTCAAATCACTGCAATTTCTAAAGGTTCTCTGTTTAGAAGAGAAATACATTCTAGATGTTAGAAGGATTAATTGAATTGTGTATAGTTAAATATTTTTTCTTTGTGTTCCTACCTTGATCTGAAGAAGGTTTGCCTACAATTTCATGCCAGTTATGTTTATCATGTTTTTTTCAGATGAGAATATTTTTGATGTCTTCTTGAAAACTGCAGTAATGCCTGCCAGCACTCCCCAAAAAAAGAAAATATTAATTATCTGTAATTAGATAGATTAGATAATTTTTTGTAGCTTTATGTAACGTGGTCCTATATTCAAAGCTATGTATAGATTTTTGTCACTATTTTAAGCTTGTTCTTTTTTTCCCCCAGCAAAGGGAAAGGAAAAAAAAAAAAAAAGTAAAACCAAAATACTTCTCTTTGGAAACTCAGAACTCCATCCAAACTCCTGCATGCTGTGTATGAAAGTAGGTTTAGGGAATATTTTATCAGCTCAGATATCAGTGCTGATTTGGTTCATCCTCTTTACAAAATCAAACTGTGCTGGGGATGAGGGAATAAAGAAGAAATGTCAAGGCTTTCTGTTTGACTTTGAGACAGGCAGCTGTGGGTGTTGGCCTTCACTGACAGGAAAGGGATGCCTTGTCTTCTGTTCCTTGTTTTGTCTTCTGTTACAGTAACCTTAATTACAGCAGCTGATGCCAGTTATTTGCTTTCTTAAAGAAAAAGAGTTTCTGCTGAACTGTTCATTCTGTACATCTCAATTTTCTCACTGCATTTCTGCTTTTTTTTGCCTGGCTTGGGTTAGATGCAGGGAACCATCTTAAAAGTCTTCTCAGGCACATGTGCTTTGTGTTTATCCTGCCATTTCAGGATTTACTCAAATCTGTCAATAAATAGAGGTTATCTAAAATTACTTGCAAAACCATGAAGTTTTTTGACAAGCTGAGTGGGTTTTGTTTTATTTTTGTGAAACGTTGAAATTTCCAGCACTGATCTGACAGAAGAATCCTTAATTGTGTGCCTCAAAATTGGAGTTTAATTCCATGGGAGCAGAAATACACATGGCCAGAATTAATGGGGTGTTCCTCACTGTAAGGACTTTCTGACTGGCACATCTGTGCTAACATGGGATATTTTCCCAGATTTCTTTTCCTGGGGCTGACTGGGCAGGATGTTGAGCTTACAGATGTTGTTGGAGATCACATGTCCTGTCCAGATGTGCCTTGCAAGCTTGGGGGTGTTGCTGCCCTTCTGTAATCTGTGGGAAATTACAGGAATGTTTCTTCTGGAACTGGAGAAATTAAATCTCTTAAATCACACAAAACACTTTGTATTCAGTCCAACTGTTTGGAGTTTTTTAGGTATTTGAGGGATTTACCAAAACAGATGAGGGATAGGAGGTGGGTCAAACATCCAAGGTAAAAACCATACAGAAGGTGACATAAATGTGACTTTTTTGTTGATGCTGAAATCTTCAAAGTCCATGTTTGGTTATTATCAGAAATAAGATTTGTAATGCCAGGCAGAAATGTTCACTCTGACAGCACTGATCAGAAATCCCTGAACTTATTTCTTAGTTTGAAATGTGTGTAATACTGGTATTTTCTAGTAAGATCTTTGTGGTGAAACCCAGTGCAGAAAATCTGGTTTACTCATAAGTGTGAAGTTCTGTCCTGTTTAACTTTACCTAAGTTATATTTGAGCTGGTACATCTTGGTTAACACCGAATGCTTCAAGGTACATGTTGAATGTAACAATGCTTGAATCTCAAAATAAAAAAGTAAACTTATGTTTCAGTATCTAAAATATTAAAAAAGAGTTATAACTGTATAGTACAAAACTTGCTACATTTTGTTTCCAGTAAATGATGTAACAGAGCAGGCCTAGGCCTGCCTCAAGATGCTGAGAAGAATTCTGTTTATGATGCTCTTGCATTTTATCATTTTGGCTCCCAGAACTCTGGGGAGTTTTGTTGTTTTTCAGATAGCCTAACAAACGTGTTGGGAGGTTGGGGTGGTAATTTTCTCCGTTTGTCTAGAAAAACAAAGTAGATGTGATAGTCTGCTGAAACCTTTGGTGCTTGAAATAAGCTGATACTGTACTAATTAAGGAGCTGTCTTTGTTGGAACATATGTTTGCTCTTGCTGCTGCAGGTTCTCTGGGAAGTGGCAGGGCTCTGAAGATAGGCTGCTGTCTGTGTAACAAAGGTGGTGTCTGTACAAAGATCAGCAGCAGGCTGCTTGATGCTCGTGGCAGTTTGATTGTGCTGCAGGTTACCAAGAACTGCATGTCACTGCAGCTGTCAGATATTATCTGGCCACTGCCTGGAAACTCACTGTGCAAGTTCCTTGCTGAAAATGCCCTGTAGTGCTCCCAGAAAATGGGACTGGGCAGGAACCATTTAACAAATTTGAATCTTGACAAAGTAGTGGAGTCTTCAGTAGGTGCCTGAGGTATTGGGGGGTGGTTTCTGTGTCTGGAAACTCAAATATGGACACTTTGGACAGTGAGATCAAATTGGTTGGTTTGACTTAAATTTTTCCTTTCTTCTTCTGAGCATGGACAGTAGATGAAGTGTCAGCATTTCAGGAAGTTTTGAAGTTCAGCATTTCAGGAAGTGCTGTGGTTTATCCTGGAGCTGCTCACTGCTGCTCTGGGCTGCTCTGCCCAGTGCTCATCCAGAGGGGCTGTGCTGGGGCTCCAGGGGCAGGGCAGACCCTCAGGAGCTCCAGGGCTCAACCAGCCTCCCTGGCTGCTGCTTTGGCACCACTTTGCAGGTATTTTTTTTCCCATGAATTCTGATGTCTTCTGATTTTTTCAGTTTTGTCATTATCAGTAAATTCCCTCGTTTTATTTTATTTTTTTTTCTATTTATCGTGTTTTCATCTATATTTTGATCACCTCACAAGATAGATGCCATCTCCAGGAATGCAACTGATACTTAAAAGATTAATGCCAGAATTTTTCAGGGAGTTAATGCAGATCCTTTGGGAAGAGGAATGTCCAAGGGTGAAAGCTGAGTATTTCCTGCTGTACCTTTGTGCTTTGTGCTGTGATACTGGCCCTGGGCTGTGCTCTCCTATCAGCACTGAGCATTGTTGCCTTGTGTGTTCCCAAACACTTCTCAGTCTAATGGATTTAAGGTCTCCTGTGTTACTCAACTTTTCAGGCTCAGCCTTGCTTTTCTTGTTCTTCTGTACCTTCTTTTGTACAAACAGTACATACCAAAACACAGCAATTGGGAGAAATCAATGAGCTACTCGGGGCATAAATCATTGCTATCAAAACTAGTGGAGCTGCTTGCACAGTGATTAAAGGTGGGGCATTTTGATTTTGGGGCTAGAGAACCAAGTATTAGTCTATTTTGGGTGAAAAGATTAGAGGAATTCCATATTTTAATCTCTGCTGAGTATTTTATATCTGCTATATGCATATAATATATTCTGTTGATTTTTAAGGCTTGCTGAAATGATTCTTATCTTCAGCCTGGTGCTGGAAAGCAGCTGTTTTTCATGGCATAGCTAAACTTACTCTGACAGTGCTCTGTTCATCTCTTAGTGAAGATCACTGTGCTGTTTGAACACTAAATTCTTATTTCAGTGAATTAAATGTATTCTGTTTTTTAGCTGGGGCTTGGATAAAGATCTTTTACGTGGTTGTAAGGAATGAATATTTTGCTTTTAGCTGATCTCTGAAGCTTGATACAGTCTGTGTAGCAGAGGCACAAAGGAGCAGATGGTTTGTTCCAATGTCTTAACTCCCCTATTTTTGTTGGGGCAGATGTGACAGCAGCTGTAGAGAGAAGGTAGTTATCAACTCAAGTCCAGCCTGCCTTCAAGAGGGGGTTACTTTTGTTGCTTCTGTTGGATTTTTCTTATTATTATTTTTACTTTATAAAAGCTTAATACAGTAAAAGCTTGCTTGCTTTCTCTGAGAGGTTCTAAGGCAGAGCAGGAGGAAGAATCCCAGGTTTCTGAAGTGCTCTCTCAGGATTTGATCCTGACAGTGAAATGCATTTTGGGTGGAACTCTTGATCCGTATGGAGAAGCACAATGGAGATTTGATAGAATATGGACTGGAAACACAATGTGTTTCTCATTAGTGTTTCTCATTAGTGTTCTGAGGGCCTTGGTGCAGTGAGACATGGCAGCATGTGAGCTTCTCAGCCTGTGCCTGGTGCTCACATCAGGGAAATGCTTTTCAGAAGCAAAGATGGCTACAAAAGATCAGTTGAGATCTGTAAATCTCCCTTACATCAAGAGTAGAGATGCCCCAATTTGATTGGCTCTTCCTCCTTGTTTTTTAATGGTTTTACTTTTAAGGATGTCAAAAGTAGGATTGCTAAGTGTAGCTTTCTGGAAGTTGGTTGTATTTTTTAAAAGGGTGTAGACAGGAAGCAGTTGATTCTCCTTTGACTCAGTTGACTCTTTATTAGCTGGCATATGTAGAATGCAATGGATGATTCAGCTCCTGTTGATAAAATAGCAGAGCTAAAATTTATGGAAATAAAAATACAATAATGGGGATTTCTGCTGATTTTCTTTGCTTATGCAGGCGCAGAGTCTTACTGATTTATTTTTTGTGTTAGTATTTTTCATGTCTATTCTGCTATTTTTGTTTCTGGGTTTTTTTTTGTGTTGTAAATAAGTGATCACATAGCCCATTTCCTCCTCTAATGTAATAAATATTGTAGTGAAGATCTTAATGTACCTGCTGATGTCACTGTGATGGTAATACCTGAACCAGCACATGATTTTTAACAAGGTGAAGATCATTCAAGGCAGATGTTTCAGCAAGCAGAGCTGAGAAAAATCCAATCCAGGCTTTTGGAACCTACTTGTTCTCTTACACTTTAATCCCTGACAGGGCAGCTGATCCACTTGATGGATTTCATTGTAATCTTCAGGATTTTGGTAACAGGAGGTGCCTCTGCCAGGTTTTGCATCTCCCCATTCATTTATTTGCCTGAGAATTCAGTGCAGAGTGATCCAGTCCCACGCTGTGCTCTCCTCAGCACCTACTGGGAAATATTTGGGGAGAACTTGAGCAGAACATCATCCTGATAGAGAAATCCATCAATCTTTGTGAGGGCTTCTGAGCATTTTTAAATCATAGAAAATGAACTGAAGACTACTTGAAAATTGGCTTACCCAGAAGTGACTTTTAAAAGACAATATTTGGATACTTAATGGGAATTCTCAAGAATTAAGTTTCTTAATAGGATTGCACTTTACTATAAGCATGTTCTTAAATCATGGATTAAAAACTTGTTTTGATACCTGAATAAACATGGTTTTAATTGACTTCCATTAAAAAGAAACAAGTATATGAATGTAGGCTTGTAAAGTGTTTTCATTTGCTGTGTAATGGTTCTGTCACACTAGGACACTGTGAACTTCTCCTACAGCTGTGTGCTTCCATTTCTGGCTTCCAGGAGAAAATGTTCTTTGTATAGCTTGGATTGTGAGCTACCCCAAACCTATAGATTCAGCTGATAGACATGAGAGATCACACATTTTATCAAAAGATAATATCCTGATACCGTGCCATTACTTGGTAATATCACAGGAATATTGCAGTCTTGCTTTAATTATTAATTATTAAAGCAAGACTGCAATATTCCTGTGGTGCCTGCTTAGGTAAACACAGATTCTGGTGGCTTTGCAAGTGGAGTGAAAGTATCAGTAAAAAGTGGAGGTTCATGGTGAGAGAGTTGAACAGCTGAAGTCAGAAACAACTGCTCAGTGTCTTTAGGGCTCTGCAGGTAGAAGCATCTAGTAATAAATGCTTAGTCATTTCTCTGTTGGTTAATTAATAGTAATAAATTCTCCTTCAGTGCTGCCTGTGTTCTGTTTGTCAGTCTGAAGGGAGATGTCAGGTACTATGTGACAGCAAAATTGCTTGGGTTTGGATAAGGGGATACTTAAAGAAGTGACAATTTTCAGTGACTTTTTTTGATAAATGTAGCTAGAAATTTATGCATAAGCAGATTCTAAGTTTTTTGTTACTCTGGTTTTGGGTTTTTTTTCCATTCTTTTTAAATGGTAAGATAAGGAAAGAAGACAGTCAAAAACATCACTGACTAGTTGGATACAATTGATGAGGTTATCTATAAATGTGTTGCTCTTCAGGAGTACTAACTGCATAGAGATAAATTTGAATAAAACCTAGAATATTAGCTTATTGTGATTTAATAAATACAAGTTTGTTGAAAACTTGCACCAAATACCAGCAATATTTGTTCTTAAAATAAGTTAACTTTCCATGCCTGCTTCTTATCAGGAAGTGTAAAAATGCACTTAAATGGGAATTTCTTTGAGAGGAAGACAGAAAAGAAGAAATGTAGTTAGGAAATGTTTGGGCTTGGCTCACTAAAGTACCAAGAGTTATTAATAGTCATGAACTACTTCAAAGATCTTTTAAGACCCTTCTTTTTTAAAAGTGTTATTTTAAGCATTTGGCTTTAGGCATCTGTTAAACTTGTAGTATCTGTTCTTTTAGTTTTTTACAGAAATTCTCTGCTGTACCTAGAATATTGTGGGTTTTTTGTTGGTTTTTTTTTTTAATAATGCACATGGCTTCCAGATGCATTTAGAAAGGATTAATGAAATGACCTGTTACAGCCCAGATTTTTATGCTTAAATATTGCATCAGTATGATTTTTTTTTTTAAATGTAGGTCATGGGATTAGCATCGGGAAATGTGAGTATTTTGGCAGCATGGGATTGTGTCTGCCATGAAGGCAGCTGGAGTTTGTGCAGTGGTGGTGGCAGGAGGAGACACAGCCCACTTCACATCAGAGCAGTTTATTGCAGTCATGTGTCCTGCCATGATCTTTGCATTGTTGTCTGCTCGTTTAGGCTGCTATTTTGAGAAGGTGGTAAACTATCCAAAAGTTGATTTTCAAGTACTTGTTAAGCAGAGGGAGGGGTGACTCCTTGGAAAATGGAGGAATGAAAGCAGGAGCTGATGGGTTATGCATGATGAGCATTTTGGTGACTTTCAGTAGGTGTTGTGTTGTGTTACTGTGTGGTAACAACCTCTGGCATATTGAGGAATTTGAACGTTGAAGTTTAACTTACATGGTGAATTATTCATATTCTGGAGCAGTTTTGGAGGAGACAAAAATGCACTGTTCCTCTGAGACAGTGGTTCCAATTTGGGACTTTGAATGTGAGAGTGCCTTGCTGAATTTGAGTTTTGCAAGGTCTTTCAAAGTTTCCAGATTTGTCAATACTTTGTTTCTTCCTTTAATTTTCTGAAATAAAAGTTTAATTTTGTTTTTTCTTTACAGTAGCAGCTATTTGGTGGATGGGTTTGTTCTGGGTTTTTTGTTGTTTTTGTGGGGGTTTGGAGTCTCAAGTGCCAGATGGAAGCAGTGAGGCACTTGTGAATTGCAGTTTGGTGAAGGCCACGTTGGCTGGTTGGAGGCTGTTCCATGTAGGTCTGTTCTGCCTGGATTTTCCTGTTGGATGTGCTGTTCTGTGTGAATGAGGTTACAGGATGAAGGAAGGTGGCCAGAACTTTGCAAAGACCCTAGAACTGACCTTTATTCTTTAGCCAGCAATTTTCCTGTGTTTCATGCAGCAAGGAGAATGTTTTTTACTCATAATGTGGTCTTGTAGATCCATTGAGCTGAGTAGAAAAAATGCAAAGTTTCTTCAGGAGGAAAGCATTTCTAGACCTCTTCTACTTGAAACAAAACACACAAAAGCTCTAAAACTCAACATCAGTGACTCTAGAAATGGAACCTGTCATTCCATATTGAGCTATAGGTAGTAGTGAAGCTCTGATGAAATCAGGTTGTTGAGTTGCAGCTATTTTTAGCTTGTGTAATTATCATTCCACTCACACACGGTATTGAAAATGGAAATTTGTGAGCTCTCCAGCCAGCCAATGTGGCTGCTGCAAGATGAGCATTAACACTGATGGACCTGTTGCTTGTTTTGTGTGTACTTCCCACTAATATATGGAAAAATGTCTACTGAGCACAGCTCAGCTTCAGCTGGGAACTTGGCAATTCTTCAGCACAAGAAGCAGCCAATACCTCCCACAGAAACATTCAGCTGTGCTGGCCTTGCACGACACGAGTGCTTTCAGGAAGTTTTTACAGCAGTTGTACAATCTCCTGTTGTCCCTAGCAGGGTGAGCTCTTTGGCAAACCTGTTAGGAAGGTACTGCTTGCTTTTCAAAATTTGTGTGCTTGGAAATTACAGAGGTGGGAGATGCTTCCCAGAAAGGAGACTTGGAATAAAGGAGGAGTTGTATCCTTTTGCTCCAGCGTATTTAGATTTGTGAATTTGTAGTTATTATTTGATACTTCTCAAGGTTGTGATTCAAAGCTGCCTTTGGAGGAGGGGACAGCAAAGACTTGGCTTTCTGGACTCCAGCTCTGCACTCCCCAAGGAAAGTCTGAGCTGGAATTAACTCTTGGAGGGGCACATGAAACATCCTTTGAGCTTCCAGTGCTGGAGCACATAAAGATGATAGTTAGGATCAAGTCATTGAACTGAGGATGGGCTTTGTTTGGGAGTTTTTTGTATACAGAACAATCCTACAAGTTTAAATTTGAGACTTAATTACTGTTGCCTGGTGGCACATTGGAATTTCATGATGCTGGCAGTGATTTGGCAAGGTGGTTTAATCTCTTGGGCATCTAGCTACTGTTGTGTGATAATAATCAGCTATGCAGACTGTAAGAAATGATTTTAATAACTTGCACTTGCTGGTTCCACAGCCATTATCTCTGCCTCGTAGGTGATATATTACAGTGCTGATGATGTTGGGTACCTGAGCAAGAGCATCTGCAGGCTAAATTAGGAACTGCCTGGCTCCATCCAGCCATCCCTGCTGGCTCAGGGGTGCAGAGCAGCAGAGTAACTTCACTTGGAATTACTGGTTTATCTTAATATATACTGAGCTTTGCTACTAGGTTTTTGGATGGTTTGAGGGTTTTTTTTGGTTTTTTCTTTCCCCTCCAGTGAAATTATTTTAGTTTGAGTGGCTTGAATGAAACAACCCTATGTGCCACTCTTGCATACAGGACATTTCTAAGATTCACATGGTGTAATGGTCATGAAAATCAGTTTTTTCTAGTGTTGGTTGAGATCCATGTTAAACTGTGTTGATAAAGCCACTCAAATACCTGTGTATACATTGATGACATCCCTCACTGAACACATCTCCAGCTTCTCCATGTTCTTACAGCAGGGACAACTGCTGGGAGTCCTGGGCAAATCTCATCCAGGGTTTGAGCCAGATCCTTGGATCTGGCCCCAGTTGTGCATGAATTGCTGGTGGGTTTTAAATCCTAGAATGCCTTTGCAGCAATTCAGATACTTGCCTTGGCATCTAGTCAATGTATGTGTAAAGCAGTCTTGAGCAGGTTGGAATTAACACCCAGAATATTTCAGTTTTAAGTCTCTCACTGAATCCATAGGTCAAGAGAAAAATGTGTTTCTGTGGTTAATGGCTTTTGGAGGGGGTAGTTGTGAGTGTGATTAATCTGCTTAGGAAGTTGCTTCATTTTGGAGGGTTCTTCAGATTTCCTATGATATTAAAATATTTCAAAATGCTTTCCACAGTCTTCCAAGTCCTTTTTCTTCTTTTTCTTCCCTGCTTTCTTCAGCTTCATGAAAAAAGTTGTGGTGTCTTCTGCAGAAATCTTCATATGCAGACTTGTACCTGGAATATGCTGGAGTTGAGATAAATTTTTAGGCTGGGTTGTCAGCTCAGGGTAACTGCTTCAGTATCTGTAAAGAAGAAAGGATATTGGGCTGGCAGCAGTTAGTGAGGGAAAGCTTTACCCAGAAATGATGACATTTTTGACATTTGGAGCTGCTTTACTCTTTTTTAGCCCAAATGGCTTTGCTGTTCTCTTGGAGCAGGAGGCTGTGGGCATGTGGGGACACTGGGAACACCAGCCCTGTGTGGGGCTGGCTCACCTCCAGGTGCTTTGGTGTGATGGTTTAACCACTTGAACCACGCTTTGAGTGTTCTGTGGAACTTTTTGTTCTCTGCTGTTTTTGAACCCCCAGTTTTTGGTGTCAAGGAGCTGCAGCTCTGGGCTCAGCAGGGCTGTCAGGGCAGCGTGTGGAGCTCCTTACAAGAACTCTTTGCTGAGCCAGTGCTGCGGTGCACCGAATGAACTGGCCTCTAATTTTCATGTTGCTTTTACCAGGCTACATTTTAGCTAAAAATGGAAGCTTGTGGCAATGCAGATCTTTTTTTCATGAGTAACTTGTCTGCTTTTGTCCTTAAATGAGCTCCATCTTTAAGGTAGAATTGAAAATATCTCCGTTGCCAGGACTGCGTTCTGCAAGACTTTCAGCATCCTCAAGTAGAAACTTAACCCTTTGAAAAATAAACTCAACTTTTGTGGAAAAGTTTGCTGTTATGCTTCCTTCCTCTTCTTTCAGGCTGGTTAAAGTGGCTTTTTTTTTTTGTTTTGTTTTTGTTTTTCTTTTTTACAGAAGGCATATGAAATCTGCAACACCTCTCCTGCATTAATGAGGGTGCAGCACAGGACAATAATGGTGTGTGTTTTGGCCTTTGCTATTGTGTATTCTGTGTGCTGTTAGTGTGCCAGCATAAATTTACTTGTTTACATTTCAGGTAATTCTTTCAGAATTTCATTAGATTTCATTATCTCTGTAGTGGGGGCAATTTTTTTTTTCCTGTCAAGACTTCTGGAAGTTGACTGGAGTTGCTCTGTTTTCAGAACTTAAAATGGTCATGTCATGTTTTTGTGTCTGGGGGGTGGAGTTCAGCCTCTGCGTGTGTGTTACTGTTTATGTCCCAAAATGTGTTGTTCTGGCAGTAACAAACAAAACTGCTTACACTGTGATAGTTTCATAATCACAGTATTAAAATGTTTATCTATAAATGAGCTTGGGTGAGGATGATCCATGTCCTAAGTAGCTTAACCTCCATAGCAGACACTGAAGTGGTTTGTAAATTCTCCAGCTAGTGGTGAACTGGAAAATCAGAAACATGCATTTATGTGAGATTTCAGTTGAAAGTGTGTGGAGTTTTAGGCTGGCTTTCTGCTTTAAGGTCATTTTACTTCAGTACCTTCTTGCTTTGTGCTCAGAATCATCTCCCCTGTCCTGCCTCAGTGGCTTTGAACACTGAGGGGTCCCCAGGCATCACCCCCAGCCCTTGTCTCAGTGTGTGACAGAGCCACATCCACATGTTTGGGATGTAGAAGTGGTTGTCAGTGTTTCACATCTTGGGTTGAACTAAAATATTACTTTGTGCTGCCAGGGGAAAGAACTGATCCAAAATTTCTTACATTTTTCCCCTTGCTGCAAAGGCAGTTTGTTAAAGCAGTGCAGTCCAGAGTGAGTGTGTGAGTTACTGAATGTGTCAATTCTTTCTGTACTTTCTGGTATCATTAGTGATCTGAAGTTGTAACTCTTCTGGAAGAGTGGTGTGCTCTCACTTGAGCTCCTTAGTAGGAGGTTTATGTAACTTCTTCTGATAAAATAGATGTCATGATATTTAACTGTGCTTAGAAGGCAAATGTAGCTCAGGGACAGGATTGAGCAGAAATAATTTCAGTGTGTTGAAAATGCTGATTTTGGGGGGGGCTACTTTGTAGTACAGTGAAAAATTGTGTGAGTGAGACTGTATTTTCTTCTTATCCTAAATTCTCTCATATTATGGACTTCTCTATCACTGGGGCAGGAGAATGATCTCAAGATTGCAAGAGTTTTTTGGGAAAAGAAGGTCAAAATGAGCTTCTTGACACGAGCCTCTTTTGGTTGTGTTACAGTTAATAAAACTGTGCCCATTTCCTTCACAAAGGCAGGCAGCTGGTCAAGTTAGCTAACAGAAATAATCTGCACTTTGATAGTAGTTTAATTTCTGTTAAATTTGTTGAGAAATTGGTGTTCTTTTGTGATAATTACATTAATTGTGGTTTTGGTGTCTTTTTTTTTTCAGAATTTACATGTTTGACAGCAGAAGTTGGCTTTCTACTGTAGTGAGAGAAAATGTAAGTAGAGGAAAAAAAAGATAATTTTTTTCCTAGTCCTTGAGAAACATCCTTTTTTTAAAAAGAGGTTAATTCAGATTTTTGGCTGTTAATCTGTGCAAGCCTAAAGTACCTGTTTTCTCCTTTAGCATGTGTATTCTTGTGTCAACAGGAAGGATTTTAAAATGGCCAGGAAACCTGCTAAATAATAGATGTTAGTGCCTGCCTTCTGTCAGAGAGGGAACTGGCAAAGCAGAGGGAGACCACAGATGAAACTGTTTCATCTCAGTGGGGCAGGGAACTGTAATAAATAAAATTATGAGAATAGTCATTCTCTCATGAATGAAAAATTACTTCTCCACCATGTTTGACAAAAGAAGGCCAAATTTCTTTTGAGCAAAGTGGCTCTTGTCAGAATGTTCTTTTCAATGTGTCAGTATTATTTAAACAGAACCTAAAAGTTTCAGAGTTTATATTCTGTGTAATTGTAATTATTACGATTGTTCTTGAAGCAGTAAAATCTTCATTACCTTCCAGACTTTAACTTGAATGTCTGTGAGGAACATTGCTAATTGGCCAAGTATTTGCTGAATTAAATCTGATACTTCCAATTACTGGATATTTACTTGTTTTTCCAAAGGCAGGCAGCAGGCTTTATTCCTCTGCCCTTATCTCCCTCTGCATCCAAGGGGACCCTGAATTTTTTCTTCAGTGTTAGTTTATATAAATGACAGAGAGGACACCTCAAATTTGTTCCACAGGCAATTCTGATCTCACTGCATTTCCCACTGGATAAAAGAAAAACAAGAAATGCATCTCTGCCCCTGAAAACAAAAAGAACCCTCAGCTTTTCAAAGCCAGTGTGACGTCAGCTCACTGTAACTAACAGTGAGTTGAGGATAATTCCTTTGTCATTGTGAAAATGTCCAAGCTGTGTGCATGTTGCTAATAGGATTTGTGGTATCTGCTAGATTAGCACAGCTTCATTTAATCAGATGACCTGCTCTGGGACTGTCTGCTGGGAGCTCCTTGTTAAGGCTGGAAAGTTTGGGCTCTGTTTTTGCAAATGTTTTGCTTTTCATCCATGTTGGAGTGATGGGCATTGGCAGGAAAGAGGATGAGGGAACAAATGTCAGGCAGCCTGTTCATGGGAGAAAAGGGATTTGCTAAACCTCCTTAGAAAGTTACTGGGCTTGAGTAAAATATGAACAATTTAGCTTTAAACCCTTTGTGTTACCAGACTTTGCATCCACAGTGGCCTGGTGGGATTATGTTAGGTTTTGGTAGTAGTAATGTCTGCTAAAAATACCTTGTGGCACGCCAAGTTTGACCAGCAAGGGACAGAAATTCTAAATATTTGACTTAATGATAGCTGTGATTTCATATGTGGGATTTTTTCTTTTAATCTGTAAAGATTATTCTCAGGACAGAAAGAGGATGGAAGACCCCATCTCTTTTTTTTTTTTTTTTTTTTTTTTTTTTTTTTTTTTAAATAGGAATGGTGTAAGAAAATTAAATCAAGGATTCTTTAGTAAGCTCATTACTTACTAAATTCTTGGTATGTAGAATACAATTCTTCATTGCTGTTACCAGCAGAGGAATTTCAGAGAGCAATGGGTTTGAATGAGTTGTGTTCAGCTCTCAAGCATCAGGCTACAAAGGAATGTGAGGGTGTTAGTGATACCTTGCTTTCAGGAACTGGATTTAATTGGATAAACAGTTTGAGCTGTGGAAAGGACACTGGAGTTGTTACAATGAAATGAGTGAATTTGAGTTCTTCCTCAACCTTTGAATTTTTCACTGTTTTCTGAGCAGTGAGTGAATAATTCTTATTCTTTAAATAAGAATTAGTCCACTGGGACCCTGAGTGTATCTCCATTTGCAGGAAGCACATGGAGGTTCTGTGAGGCTTCCTGCAGTTTAAAAATGTAGTGCAGAGCTGTTGGACACACACAACTCTCCTGTTACACAGGAGTATAACTCATGTTAGAGAAAAGCAAACCCTGAGCTGTTCCTTTGATATAAATGAAGTGATAAATCCTTCTGACACAGCTGAATTGTGAAGTTTTGTCCTATGTGGAAAGTAACAAATTAGGCAGAGTCAGTTGATTTTCCTGTGTGGGAAACAGGAACAAAGTGACTCTTCCATGGGTGCCTTGTGAGAAGAGATGAGAGACTTGGGTCATCTGGAGGAGTGGGGAATACTGAAGTGCACAGATTGTTATCCAGCAAGAGGAGAATTACCCACAAGGTGTACTGGTCAACAGGATTAGGGGAAATAAGCTTAGACCAAGACACTTAAAGCACTTCAGCCCCTGGAAAGGTCGGGAGGGAGCTGGGGAAAGTGGATTTGTTATTCCTGAGGAGCTGCCTGCAGGGACACACTCACATATTCCAGAGAAAGTGAGGTAAGCATGAGTTTGGCTCCTTCCTATTTCTGCACTACCTGGGGATAATTAGGGGAAAAGGAGTGTGGAGCTTGAGGAGTGACTTTTTTTCCTTGAGGTTTGCTTGGTTTGGAAATGCAGGAACTTCTTTCAAAAGTCCAGAAATAGGATCATCATCCACAGCAAGCTTATAGATTCTTCTAGAAACCTTCTTGTAAAACAGGGTTAAATGCCTTTAGAACATGCCAGGAAATAAAAATCTATTTTATGATACTCAATTGTGCTTGGTTGTGATGAGCAGAGATTGTTCAATATATGATCCATGTCTGTAATAGAAATAAATCTGTATAAAATTTCCCATGTATCAGAGTGAGAATAGATAAAAGCATTTTTTCCCCATACATTCTTATGACCTTACCTGATGTCCTTAGTCTTTTAAAGATACTTTTTTAAATGCAAGGCTAGTAAGCTCTGATTTACAGTATAGCTGAAGAGGACATGGGAGGCTGGAACCCTTTTTTCCTCCCACAGATCTCATATTTCTACCATAAATTCAATTGTCTAAAACGTAGTATAAAAGAAATAGTGGAGCAGCCAAGCTGATTTGCTGTTTGTCCCATAAATTTTACAGTTTGCTTCAGAGAACTCCTATATTTTAATGCCCTTGGCTGCTGTAGGGTTGTCATTTCCTGAGTGAGTGAGTTCAGTCGTTTTGGCAGGAATTAGCACTTCCTGTTGATGTCGAAACAACAAAGACTACACAGAGAATGTGGAAATGTGCTTTAAACAATTCCTATGGATGCTGACAGAAAAGCAGTTCAGAATTTGAAGTTATGCATAGGGGCCAAGTTGGAATTCTCAAAGTAGATCTGTATTCAAAATGGGAACTTAGATGGATGCAAGATGGGAAAATTAATTTTCTTAATGTGACTTTTTTCCTAGGATAAGAGTTCATCTCCTTAGGCCTCTCCCTGTTCCATGCAAAGAAGCTTTGTTTCATTTAAATGCAAGAGAATTCTCTCTCACAGTGCACAAATTCTGCAGAAATAAATGGCAGCTATTTTAAGGAGAACATATCTGCTCTGACTGACGTGAGATTATTCCTCCTATTGTATTTTTAAATAAAGCTGCATGTAAAATCTTCAGTAGTTCCTTGTACCTGCAGCTGGAATTCTTGGTGTCCTGAGCCTTTATTGCAGTCTCATCAGAGTTGCTGTGACCTTGGGCAGAACACAAAAGTTTTGGAATTTCTTGCTCTGAAATGGGAATGATACCATCTCTAAATTCTTTGTCTGGAGTGGTCAGTATTTGCTTAGTAGGAAATGGTCTGATATTAACTCAGAGAATGGCAGAACTGGATATGAAGAAACAGAAATACCTGAAAAATTGCAGCTTATTCTTAAATTAACTCCTTTCTGACAAGAGCAGTGCATTAGTGTTTCACCAGGTGTGTGAGCTGCCCAGGAGCTGCAGACATGCTCAGAATTCTGACACACACCCAGCCCAGAGAATGAACAAAACATCTTGAGAGACAAAAGAGCATTCAAAAGAAAAGCAGGATAATGAAACACTCAGGATGGGTTTTGTCTTAGCTGGATTTGGGGCTGAGCTGAGCAAGCAATCTTTAAGGGGCTTAGAGATGACCCTGGAAGCAGAAGGGAGAAGGAAGGAGACCCAGTTTCACAGTGAAGTGAAAGGGCCTTGAAGTTGTGTGAGTGGAAGTTTTGGGAGAGAAGCCAACTGAAATTCCTTTGCTAAGATACTGTGGGTTTCAGGGAAAAGGAAAAAATGGTGAATGATGCTATGACAAGATCTGGCATCTGTTCCTAGAGGTTTTCAGTTTGGAATAACTACTATGGAGAGAGCTGCAGCCTAAGTCTGGTTATGGGGGATAGAAATATTTAGGGAGCATTGAAGTCTAAACTATTTTGCAGTTTCTTTTAACAGTGATATTTGTTCTACTGCTTTAATTTACCTTGACAGTATGTTCTCTGTTATTGTGACTGCATAAAAATTTGAAAGTTATCCTCATTTTTCTCCTTGGGAAGGGCTTTAAGAGGAAAACAAACCCCACATGCCTGCAAAGATAAATAAGCTGATTAAATCTTAATAATATATAAAGCTGCTAGCAAAGCATTTCCTTTATTTAATAGTAAAGGGTCAATTCTGGCTAATAAGAATGTTCTAAAATCACACTATCAGTGTTAATTTATAAACTCCAGGTGTTCTGTGTAGTATTTGAAATTGCAACCAATTATCTTGTTCTGCAATAAAAGAGAAAATTCATCAGCATGTTTCTTGAGCATCTTCCATTGCTATCAAGCTGCAGAGATTTTAAAACAAAAAGTTTAGCAACAGCTGAGTTGGAGATGTGGAATGCTGGAGAAAATGCCAACAGTATCTTTCTGGAGCAGAGACTTTTAAAGATAAATTGTACATTTAATAAGAAATATCCCTATGATTGTGATTTTGAGAAATATCACCCAATAGTTGAGCAACTCTATAGGCAGAAGCTGAGGTTGTTTCAGTGGTTGTGGTTTCATAGAGCCCCTGTCTTGGTGACTATAAAATATATATAATTTGGTGCCTATGGATACTGGGGAAACAGAGGCTTAGAGGGGAGAAATGCTTGGCTGTGGTTTCTCAAACTCCTGCCCTCAAGCCAGCAAAAAATCCCTGGTTTTACTCTGACAACATGTTCATGTTACAATCAGCTCTGGCTCTCAGACATTTTAGCAGTTATCAAATAAAACCCTGAACATTTGTGAGTGATCTCCTTTTCTCCAGCTAGCAGAACAGTATTTTTCATAACCATGATGTTGCAGACAGTTCTTACAGCATTTTGCAGGTGCTTGTGCCAGTGTAAATCTTTTTTCTTTGCTGGGACAATTCCTTACTCTGGTCTGAAGGGCTGCAGGGGAAGTTCTGACTTTGTCTAAAATTGGTGTTACCTGCTTACTCACTCTTGAGCAACTTGAATTTATACAAAATTAATCAGAAACACTCTAATGAAAAAAAGGAAAAAAGTAGGAGGCCTGGAGGAGAGAAAAAAGTCCAAATTCTATTTAATTTCCTGTGGCTGGAAGCAAATCACATCCATTTGTGACAACACCTTATGCTGAGGAGATTTCAGACACATTTTCACCTGTATTTCTGTTTATAAATCAATCTGCCATTTTTTTTCTCTAGTTTGAAGTGGTTGAAAAGACTTGTAATTTCAAACTGACTTTTAATTCTGCTGCTTCTGACCTGTCTTTCAGATTTCTGGTTGTTTCAGAGGTGGCAGTGGAGCACACCTTTAGCACAGGAAAATGAGCGAGCTTGACCAGTTACGCCAGGAGGCCGAGCAACTGAAAAACCAAATCAGAGTATGTATTGTGCCTCAGCACAAATGAATGTGTCTTGAGGAGGACAGAAATGATGCTTTAAATGCTTCCCCAATGTCAGAGTTAATGGAGGAAGGGCAAGCACATATGACTGCTTTAGAAAAACTACTTTTTGGTCTTCTATATTGCTTAGAAAATCATAGTTGCAGAAGCAATGCATAAAATTGCTGATCAAAATGAATGTTTACTGAGGTTTGTCTGAGCTAGAGTATAGCTAAAGTTAAAAAAACTGCTTAAAATAAGGTCACTGATAAAGTTTGTCAGAGTTTAGTCCAGTAAGTTCTTAAAAACCTCTGAGGCTGGAGGCTGCACAGCCTCTGGACAAGCAGTTCCACTGCTTGAGTTTCTTTGTGGTGAAGTTCATGTTGCCTTCCTCCCAAAAGAAGAAGAAATTTCAAAGTTAAGTGCACAATGTGTGTTGACAGCAGGCAGTGTGTTATGGTAATGCTGCTGTTAGGATGGGTCCTCTCTGGGTGACAAGCAGAAATGTTTTCTGAACCTGGGGTTCAGGGAGCTTAATCAACTTGATAAAACAGAGAAAGAAATATACACAACTCCATCCAATTTCTCTAATTTCCTTCTCTTGCAGGATGCTAGGAAAGCATGTGCAGATGCCACCCTGGCTCAGGTAAGAATTTCAGAGTTGAACAGGAATTAAGAAAATTTGTCTTCATTACAAAAAGAAAATGCTGTGTAAGAAGGTGAATGCAAGTGCATCTGGTTTTGTATCTTATAGCATTTTTTTTTTATTTTGCCTTTGGGTGTTTTCTTCCAGAAATAAGTACATGTTTGTCCAGTTCTGAGAGCAGTGGCCTTGAGCAGTGATTTCTTTGTGTGACTCAGGGCACATTTCTGCTGCTTAATGGAAAATAATGCTCAGCCCTGGAGCTGGGAGCAATACTGTTGTTACCCTGATAATCAGAACCATAAGGCCTGCTGAGGTTAAACTGCTTCAATGTCTGCCACATTTATCTGTGCAGGAGGAGAAAGCCCAGATCAAAGGTCTGAAATCCTACAAGCCTAAGAAGATATGACCTAAACAAAACAATTTCTGGGAGTGTTTGTAAATGCAATAGGCTGCTTGGGTCGTGTGATAAAGACCTGCTACTTAACATGACCTAACTTGTGAGTGGGCAGTTTAAAAATCAGTCAGTGTTGAGAATGTGGGATTGTGGGAGCTGTGTATGAGATGTTACTTGTGAACAGTGAAGGGAAGAACTCAGTGTGTGCCATTCTCCTGTTTCAGATCACAGCCAATATCGACCCAGTGGGGAGAATCCAGATGCGCACTAGGAGAACACTCCGGGGACACCTGGCCAAAATTTATGCAATGCACTGGGGGACTGATTCCAGGTGGGTGCAGAGCTGGGTCACTGCTTCACTGCTCTCTGGAGAGCTGAGTGCACAGACCTTGGGATCACGTGGGATTAATAATTCTGGGAGAACTTGGACAACCCAGAGGAGTCAGAAACACTGAATTCCAGAGTTTTCCTCCATGTTTCTGTAATCCAAGTTTACATTTGATGCCAAAATCCCAGTCCTTGTCTACGTGCCTGAAAAATACAGTAGTGGTACCATATGAATTCTCAGGAGCTGTGAAATTAGAGTAGATGCCATTATCAGTTGTCTTTTTTTCCTTTTGTTCCTTTCCTGTTAACTGCTGATTCATTTAAAGAGAAACTAAATGCCAGTGGTATCAGCTGCTTTCATTCTCTTTTCTTTACAATGTTCATCACAAAGGTGTTCCTTGGCTGCCCACAATGATTGTGTTTCCCTCCTGTTTCCTCCCTAGGCTTCTAGTTAGTGCCTCCCAGGATGGCAAACTTATAATTTGGGACAGCTATACTACAAACAAGGTAAGGCCAGCTGCTCCATTGCTGTGTGATTCAGTTGTGAATGCATCAGGAGGAAGTGTTGCCCATCATCATTTTGGCTCTATTGCTTTCCTAGTCCTAAATCCAAATTGTGAATTCTCCAAAACAATCAAGTTGTGTATAAAGGGTGCAGCAGTGTGAAAGTGTGCACCACAAACGGAGAACAAAGACAGACTTCCTTCTAAAGAATGTTTTGATACTGCAGAAAAGTGATTACCAGAGAGCAGGCAGTGATGAGCATCTTGCACCAGAAGGGGCAGAGATTTCAGCATAGCCAGATTAATTTGTTGTCTGCAGTGAAGTCCTGAAAGACCTGACATGTTCTAATGAGTCATCACTTCGTGGCTGCAATCACATGAGGCACTTCAGGACTACTTTTACTTTCATTTGGCAGTGGTTGGTATTTACTGATCATGGCCACTGTTACAGGACTGGCAGCAATTCCCAGGTAGCCCCTTGTGGTTAAGCTGACAGAGCTGCTTGAGTCTCAGGCATGGAACTGGCTTTATTCTGAATAAATTTTCCTAACTTAGCTCCTCACAGCATTAAAATCAATGTTACCAGTGCTCTGGAGCAAGTGCCATCACTTTACCAAAAAGTTAATATAATATGGTTTGCAAATTTAAAATAAATCCTCTCCTTTTTACCTTCATCCTCATCCTTTGACCCCAGCCTGCAGGTAAATGTCATGTAAATTACTGTGCCTACTGTAGGATGGTGAAATCATCCCATGATTTCTGTATTGCTATCTTCAATTCTTACATCAGTGCTAATTAATCCATGCAATATTTGTTTGACAGTTCCAGCACACACTGGAGGTAACACAGTGTTGTCATCAATTTGATCTTTGCCTAATGATAAAGTAAAATGGCTCCAAGTGAATATTCCAAATAGTTCCTTGGTAGAAGACTTCCAAAAATGAAGTGGTTATGGTTTTAGGACAGGGGTTGGGATTTTTTTAACTGCTCTTTGCTGCAGGATCACTGATTCCTGACTGTTGCTCTGCTTCTAATGAGATTTTTCCTTTAGAAATTCAGGCACATTGTTAATATTGCATGAAATATCACCATATGTCTAAGGGCACCAGGCTTTTCCTAAAGACTTGATGAGCAAATTTAAAGGATGAACATAACGAGTTAACAAGACAGAACAGGTTTAGCTTCCATAATTATCTAAAAAAAGTTCTTTGAGCACAGGATGACAAGGAAACATGGGGTAGTTATTTAAATGTGAAGCTTGATTGCTTGCAGTGGGTTTCCAAAGAAGGATTTAAATGGCAGTGGAAGCAGCGATTTCCTTACTTGTTCATTCACAGCATCTAAGCCTGGAATTGGCAGTTTTGCTGACTGTGCTTGGAAGTCAATATTTTCCTGAACCTATAATAAACCAATAGTAATCAGAGCACTGAAATGAAATCATTCACTTTGGACCAAAATTGCTGATGAAACTGGATTCAGGAAAAGCAAATCTGAGGTTTTATTACGTCACTACTTTTTCTGACGAGCTTCATATGCAAGTTCCCCTCAAAATAGTTTGATACTCAAACAGCTGTTTTATTCTTGCTTCTCTGCCAAAAACATGATGCCTGCCTTGAGACACAGGTGAAAAACTTCCTTTTGGTGCATCACTGAATGCAAGTTCAGCAGCTGCAATATATCCCTGTGTCTGTTCCAGGTGCATGCGATTCCCCTGCGCTCCTCCTGGGTCATGACTTGTGCATATGCTCCCTCTGGCAACTACGTGGCTTGTGGTGGGCTGGACAACATCTGCTCCATTTATAACTTGAAAACTCGTGAAGGGAATGTCCGTGTCAGCCGTGAGCTCGCTGGGCACACAGGTGGGTGCTGCTCAGAGTTACCTCAGCACAGTGAAGATTTAAAAAAAAACCCCTTTAAATATCATTTCCTATTAATGATCTATTTCTTTCCTCAGGCAGGAGCTTAGCTGCAGACTGCTTGGTTTTAAATGTTTCTAAGCAGTTTTTCTGCTGTAAAATTGAACAAAAACTTACAGCTGGAAGTTGATTTTTTGCAGGTTTTCATATTTTCTGCTGTAGTTTGAATTCTGTGCTTTGTGAAATGGAGGTGGTTGGCAGGCAGGCTCATTCTGTAATCAGAGTGGTTACACTGATGGTTTGGCAGATGGGATTTCAGGGAAAAAGATGTTTCAGAGCATTCAGATGAAATTCTTTGATGCTGCTGTTGGGAAGCATGCAGTGTTCATGCTCAGGTCTTTGTACTGACCAGGGGTGCAGTTTCATTTTCCTCAGTGCTTGTCTGATACAGCTGAGGTCCTGCATTTGTTGCTGCTGGATGCAGTGACACTGAGATCCACCTTCTTACAAAGTTGAGTGTGTGCAGTGCAGGCTCACTTGGGCTCCTGCCCAGCTTGGCCAGTGCATTCCACACTTCTGTCCCCCTTCCTCTGGTTGGGTTGGGATGGTCTCTAAAGAACCAAACCACGTTTTGTCCAAAACACTGCAGATTCCTTTACAAAAATCACCTGTTGCATTTTAGGCTTTTAGTATTTCTTGCTGCAGCTTCAGGAGGAAGGAAGCAGCTTACTAGCAAGCCAATTTGCCTTTGAAGGGTAATCTCTGGCCTTATTTGTGCACCTTTTATTCTGTTTCCAGGCTACTTGTCCTGCTGTCGTTTCCTGGATGATAATCAGATCGTCACCAGCTCTGGCGACACCACTTGGTAAGCTGGGACACAGGAAGGGCTTTTCTAATCCATTCTCTGTGTCCTTCACAAACTTCATCATCACCCACAAGACTGTGGTGGTACTGCTCATGTGCCACTTTTTGTAAAGTGATAATTTTGGTAATTTCAGCTCTGTGAGCTTTGGCTGTTGCCTTGTGCCCATGTTCTGAAGAGCCTGACCTAATTCTGTGTTAAGATGTTCTGGGAATTTTTTTCTTAATGTAACTATTTGGCTTTCAGAAATAACTGTATTAGGCTAATTATTTTCCTCAAAACTCTCCTTGTATTCAGTATTTACTACTTAAAAAGTCGTGTTTGGATATTTCTAATACAGAATGTAGTTAATGTTGTTACTCAGAAGAGCTCCTAGAAAATATTCTCCAGTGACAGTAGCTGGGTTTTTTGAGGAGAATGTAGGTGTGTATCTTCATAAATACTGGCTTCTGAACTAAAAAAGGCCTCCATCTTTTTTTCATGGATTTTTCTATTGTATCTATTTCTTAAAAGCTCTGCAGTTCTCCCAAGCAGCAGCACTTGCAGCAAAGGTTGTCTAATACCTGTCCTACACAATGCCAATCTGTTTGAGTGACTGTGTATTAGTCCACTGATTCTGAGTAGCTATGGAGTATATATGAGATTGAAACCAAAAATGTTTCTCAGTATGTGTTGGTTTTTAGAGAACCCAAAAAATTATAATGAAATGAGAGGGTTTGTAGAAATGATGCTCTCTGTAAGAGAATACAGCTTCTTCAGGAATTCTGTAGTAATTCTGCAGCTATCCTTGACATCACCTCAGTTCAGCCAAGCCTCAAAAGACTTTATCGAAGTACAGGAATCTCTTGTTTGCCTGGTTTGAACCTGCTGCTGATGGCTCTGGTTTGCTGAGAAATTACAGAAATTAAAAATCCCAACTTCCTGAGGTGTTTAGAAATCTTCTTAAGGAGGTGATGGTGTTCTTTCATCCTTTTATACTCTTAATTATCACTGTAGTAGTGATTTGGCTGACTTGCAACTTTAAGATCAGACATAATTCACAAAGTTACTCATCCTCTGTGAGTTTATAAAAATGAGAAATGCTGGCTCAGCTTTTGCTGTAGCCTTACCACTGCTGCTTCAAATGAAGCTGTGGTAGTACTGGATATCAGCCATGGCAGAGAACTTTGGGATGAACAGCCCTCAGTGCCAGTCATCTGTTTTTTCCAGTGGTTTTCAATTTAAAACCCCCCAATATTTTAATTTTAAGGATAGCTTTAAGATCTTCTATGCACAATTAATCTGCAACAGTCAAATAGTTCAACCAGAAATGTTTATTTTTATTGTCAGTATCAATGTTAATACAATGCTTTACTTCAGCAGTGACAAAAAGACCTTATGAAGGAGCACAAACATGTTGATTTTTGCCTCTTTAATTATTCTTTCCAGTGCTCTCTGGGACATAGAAACTGGTCAGCAGACAACCACATTTACTGGGCACACTGGAGATGTGATGAGTTTGTCCCTTGCCCCTGATGCCCGGTGTTTTGTTTCTGGTGCCTGCGATGCCTCTGCCAAACTGTGGGATGTCAGAGAAGGAATGTGCCGGCAAACCTTCACCGGCCACGAGTCAGACATCAATGCCATCTGTGTATGTAGCTGCTCCCTTCAGCATTTTCTGTTTCTCTGCTCTTCAGCATGATGAAGTATTTTCAGGGTTTTTTAAAATAAGTTTGTAGAGCTGAGAGAATTACCTGAAACTTGTGGTGAAAGCAAATAGGGTGTTCATTCATGAATTTCCTCACTGGGTTTGCCCATATCCCAGTGTGGAGAGGTGCAGCCTCCTGTTTGCTGTGCTCTGCTGTGATGCAGGGCTTGGAAAACAAGCCTTATGAGGAACGTTTGAAGGAGCTGGGGTTGTTTAGCCTGGAGAAGAAGAGGCTTAGAGGTGACCTTATAGCTCTCTACAACTTCCTGAAGGGAGGCTGCAGACAGGTGGGGGTCAGTCTCTTCTACCAGGCAGCAACTGACAGAACCAGAGGACACAGTCTCAAGCTATGTCAGGGAAGGTATAGGTTGGATATTAGGAAAAAATTTTTCACCAAAAGAATAATAAAGTACTGGAATGCTCTTCCCAGAGAGGTGGTGGAATCACCATCTCTGGATGTGTTTAAGAAAGGCTGGACATGGCACTTGGTGCTGTAGTCTAGACTGAGTTGAGGTGTTAGGACATAGGTTGGACTCGATAATCTTAGAGGTCTCTTCCAACCTCATTATTCTGTGATTCTGTGATGCAGAGGGATCAAATCTGAAAGCATTTGTGTTTTCTTTTCCTCCCCTCTGAAGTTCTTCCCCAATGGCAACGCCTTTGCCACGGGCTCGGACGACGCCACGTGCCGGCTCTTCGACCTGCGGGCTGACCAGGAGCTCATGGTTTATTCCCATGACAACATCATCTGTGGCATCACCTCTGTAGCATTTTCCAAGAGTGGCCGCCTGCTCCTAGCTGGGTATGATGACTTCAACTGCAACGTGTGGGACACGCTGAAAGCTGATAGAGCAGGTAAAGAAATGGGTTTGGATATTGCAGACTCGGTGGGACCAGCCACAGGTTGGACTCGATGGCCTTGGTGGCCTTTTGCAGCCTCTGAATGTGTGAGTTGAGTCTCACTGTCTCGACTTCAGAACTCTGAAAACTTCTTCAGGCTGCCCAGTGATGCACAAATCCATTGGAATCCTGCTCAAGGATGGATGCTTGAGGACAGGAAGATTGCCATTAAAAGCAAGGGCTTGGGGTGGAGGGATATTCTTTTTTAGATTTTATGTCTTTGTTTATGCATTAATTATTCAAAGCAATTCAACATTAATGTTGCTGTTTATACACAAGAATTTTTTTCCTGGTATTAGTAACAGGTTGTATAGACAACCAGCAAAACAACAGAGACTGTGGAGTTTATCTTTTGAGGAAACAAACATGAAATTCATGGTTCAAAGATGAAGAGAATTTAACCTCAGTTCTTTAAAATGAAAACTTGTTGGAAAAAAGGTACAAATTAGGCCACAAATGTTTCATTACTGTCATCACAAAAGGGGATGAGAAAAATATTCTGCATATGGAAATGTTCCAAGGCTTCAGATTGCTGGGCAGATTTGGCACTTCTGATATTAAACACTTCTGTATCTCCTGATATTGGCACTTTGTGTTAAACACCTTTGTGGTTGTGTGTTCAGTACAAGTATTTAAGACTTCTTGGTGTTGAATTTGTTTTACCAAATTGCAGCACTTCCTCTTGCTGGTGGGAGAATGAGGAGAGCCCTGTGAGCACTCTAATTCATGTAGAAAGATTAATTTCAAGTCCATCAAGAATATCTTGGCTCAGTGCTGTGGACTGGAAAGCTTAAACATAATTAGATTTTCTTTTTACCTCCTTGAAGCTGTTAAATTAAAGGGGATAGAGGAAAATGTTGTCTCCCTTAATTTTTCTGCTTAGTGTCTCAATTCTTTCTTTTAATGGTGCTATAATTGAATTGTATTAGATCTCCATATTGACAAATAGATTGTATGGAGGAGTCTGTCTTGTGAACGTAGTAAGAGAAAATTGGATGAAAAATGCTTTAGAGTTCATAACATAATTCAGTTTCACTTCCGGTTTTAAAAGAAAATTTTTTACAAGTGTAAAAATTTTGTAAAATTTAACTAATCTTTATCACTATGGTGAGGAACAAAAGCTGTGCAGTGCATGTTTGTAGTGACATTGTCAGAATCTCCAGGGCTGTCACAGCCCAGTATAATATGGAAGGAAAATTCTGGAGTAATGCATTTACTGAGAACCCAGCTCTGTCCTGAGTCTGTGCTTGTGAGAACCAAAGGCATTTAAAAATTCCAGCTGTGTGTTTGTTGAGGATTTTTGACTCTAGAGCTTGGCTGATCCAGAGGTGCTGTGGTGTAACTTGAACAGACAGGGGATCACCAGAACAATGCAATTTCTTTGTTCCATTTCTCATCTCCAGGTGTCCTTGCTGGTCACGATAACCGTGTCAGCTGCTTAGGTGTGACTGATGATGGCATGGCAGTGGCAACAGGGTCATGGGACAGCTTCCTCAAGATCTGGAACTGAACTAGGTGAGTACCCAGCTCACTCAGGCTGCTTTGGGCTCCAGGGTGCTTTTTGCCTTTTGTTACTGGGTGCTGATCATTCAGGTTAGGAAATCAGTGAGGAGCAGACCTGAGCACTTGGGGGGTTTGGATGATCATTATTTTAATTATGCACTGACATTTTTCTGATGGCTGCTGTACTTCCCTGTGTGGGTTGTTGAGTAAATAAGTAAATAAATGCCCTTGGGGAAGGGGGGGATAATGCCTGAATGAGTCAGTGGTGGGGACAGCAGAGTTGCCACTTGTTTGCAGTTTCTCAAAGTGCCCCTCTCACCAGATGTTTCTGTGTGCCAGAAGAGCAGCGGACTCCACGACTGGAAGAAGTTTCCAACGGTTGAAAATTAAAAACGATAGCATATCCAATCCAACCACACTAACTTGGACCCCCATCCTCCCCAACTTCAAAGGGCAAGATCTTCTCCGTCTCCTGTTGCTGAAATGAAGAGCACAATTACCTTTCCAAGAAGAGTTTCTGTGTTGTAAGCAAAATGAAATTGTGCATTCCTTTTGGGACCATTTTTTTTGTCTTGAGAATTTAAAAACAAATGAAACACTATCATAAAAAGCATGACCAGAAAATAAACTTGAGCATAATTGTGAAACAGTTAGCTTTCACTGTAGTTTCCAAGTTGAAGTTAAGGACTTTATCTCACACACTTGCAAATTTTAAAGTCATGTTTGTAGCAGGATTTTTTTCAAGTTTCCTTTTTAAATACATTTCCTTATGTATTTAATTGAGCAAAACAAGGGAGTCCTAGCCCAGAGCACCTGGGGGTTGTTAACGCTGTAAATTTAGTCCCTAATTTTTTTTATTTTTATTTTCTAGTATCACAGATAATTGTTGCACAAAACTTGGCATATATAGGATAATGTTAAGCAGTAAGGTAACCAAGCACATGCTGTAAAAGGTAATGAATGCTTGTTTAAAGAATCCTTTCACCTTTTATGGATTACAAATGCAATCCTTGGTCCCTCCTGCCCCCCCTTTTTCACCACACTGATTTTTTTAATCTGTTTTGGTTTGTCCACTTGGAAGGGCAGTTTATATATCCTAACACTATCCTATAAGTCTCAACAACCAGGAATCTCTGTTTTCAAAAGAGACCTATCCTACACTTGGGTATTGAGTCAATTCTTTGTGTATGAAATGATGTACAAATCAATGTTTTGAAAATAATGATCTTGAACTTTCTAAGTTAAACAGAAAAAAAAAAACCTTTTTTGATTGTTTGCCATATTGGGTGGGTTTACTCTTAGAATCGCATGCTGTAGAAATGCTAAAAAGTGCATATTGGACTAAGTCCTTAGATGTTTTTTCTTTGAAGAAATAACCTGTTTAAAAACTGTAACCATTGTCGCTGTATTCATTTATTGTTGCTACTCTGTGCATAAATCTATGAAGAACTCCAGTACAAAGCTATGCACGTTTTGGAGTAGCGTGATAAGTCACTTTTTTTTTAAAAAAAAAAAAGAAACAGCCTGTTCAAACAATCGCTGTCAAAGATTCTGGGGTGTGGGAGGAGGGAACCTAGACCATCTTCTTTATAAATCAGTTCCTCACAGCCAGTTCCTCTTGCAGGATGAGTCCTTTGCATCTGATCAGAGTCATTTTTGTAATGAGCAGGTTTTCCTGGCTTTCTTTTCAAATAAAATGTTAAAAGCAGCAGTGTTTGGACAGCAGATTGTTCTTTCCTATCTTCTCACTGTATCCAGAAATGCTCCTTCCTAGCAGCAGTAGTAGCTTTTCTCCATTTTGTTTTTTCTGCAACATTCTGTACAAAAATGTGCTGTAATTGTGCGTTAGGCCTGGATTTGGCATAAAAGATGAGTTCCCTCTTACTCTCTTTCATGAAACTACTCTGTAGAGCTTTCTCCACGCCCTGTATCCCTCTTCACCTTTTGTATTTAATTTTAAAGTCAGTGTACTTCAAGAAAGCTGGATGCAAGATAGATACTATATTAAAATGTAATGTTATTTAAGATGTAATAAAGCAGTTTGACATGAGTTTGGACTGATCTGTTTTGCAGCTTATTGTTCAACATGCAGAACATCTTCTGAGTTGTGAAATAAGCACACAGGAGGAGGAAATGCTGTCCCCAGAGAAATGGTTTGGTGATTTTTAAATGGCTAATGGTCAGTTGTTGGGCAGAGTATGCACTTAACTCCAAATTCAAAGAGCCAGTGTGGTTCATGAGGTGCACATCACAAAAATGCTTTGAGCACCTGAAGTAGGAAATCAAAGCAAAATGCTGAGTAACTTATTTTAAAACTTTTGTGTCCTTTAATAGGAAAAGAATTGAGTGGAACATCTTTGTGTTCCTGCCACGTGAGGATCTGGCCACAGCAGCCCTGTTGGCACTGTTAGATTGACAGGGTAAGAAGTCATTTTCATTCTCAGTAAGAACAGTCTCCATGAGGCAGAATTTTATCTAAAAGGTTTTTTAAAAAGAATTATTTTATACTCAGAGAAGCAGATTGCTGAAGTGAGGTGTTCAAAAGCAGTTGGTTCAACAATTTGGTATTGGTTGACTTGAGGGTTTTGTGGTTTTAGTGGGTCAAGTCCCATCTCTTGTTCTGATCTAAGCAAAAGTGGATTTTCCCTCATTTCACATCAACCAAGAGAAATTCCAAATCCATGGCTTGATCTCATACCAAACATGGAAATTCTCAGCCTCAATGGAGAGGTTTTTAAAAGCTGGGAGTTTGAAAAATCTGCTGGTGCCATTACTTAACCAGGACCATTACCTGACTGTGAGCACTGGGCTTTTGGGCTGCACAAGGCTGGTAAGTAGCTCATGGCTAGAAATGCTTAAATTTGGGAATTCAGATTTGGTGGTTTCCAATTCCAAATGCTGTAGCTGTGGGGTTTCCACTCACGTGGAATATTTTTATTCCAAAGGATGTTTCATATGTGACTCTGTCTGGTCTGTAATAAAATCAATGATCTGTCTTACCTTCCTTAATCTCAATCCATGTGTGAAATTTCCATGTCGTGCCTGTGCTGGCAATAAAACACCTGCCAAGACAGTGGCTTGTGTCAGGAGGCTGATGTGCAGCCCTTTGGGATTTCTTTGAAATGCACACAGTTGCAGTTGCCTCTTACTACTCTTATTTTCATGTTAAATATGAAATTTTATTTGATTTAAACATCTGTCATTGTGTGTTTGGTTATTTAGAGGGCTGCTACTGGAGAAAAATGGGTGTGCAAAGGGAGCAGCTCTTGAGTCTGGGCCAAAACTTTCTTTTATTTTAGGATATACCCAAATCAAAATTATTTATAATCTCACCTACAAGCTGCTGCTGTGGGCTTTGAAAAGATTCTGAGTTGGAGATAGTTGAGGGATGTGGTTCCAGCTTCCCCCAGCTGCTGGTGAATTTCTGGTGCTAATTTCATATTTCTGGTTCAGATTCCACGACCTGAGAACACAAATCTCTGAGAATGGGGTTGGAATCCTTTCATGGAGTTTCAGGGAACGGGTGAAGGAAAACAGATTTCTCAATCCCAGGACCCTGAGTTAAGACCTTTAGCATTTCCTGTGCCCCTCAAGACCTTTAATTTCTTCATGAATTAAATAAAAGATCTGAGGTTCTACTACCAACAGAAAAAAAATTGAGTTGGGCATTCTACCTTTTGACCATGAAGTCCCCTGGAGTGTTTTAAATCAGCTGTGAAACACACTTAAAATGACTGATTGAATCATGCCCTGTAGGAGATAAAAATAGAATAATCTGGTTTCTGGGAAGTGGCAGTGTAAATAAAGAATAATAAAACCTGTCACCCGTGCTGAGCTGTGTGCCTTGGTCTGCAGCAAGGCAGGATCCTGTGTAGTTTTATGATTAACACTTCTTAGTGTAGGTGTAACCGTGAATTCACAATGGAGGGGAAAGAATAAAAGAAGTGGCTGATGAACAGGTTCTAACAGCAGCTGGCTATTTTTGCATGGTGCTGTTCTCTTTTCCTTCTCTTCATGTAATTTCTGAGAGTCTGCCTCTGCTTGAACCATCAGGCTCCTCAATTTTGAGTTGGTCTTCTTACATTGCAGTCCAACATGTAAGAGCTCTCCTCAAGTACGTGGAAAGTTGGAATTGTTCTATTTCAGGGTTGTGTGAGGAAGTTTGGAAAAATGAAAGCCCAGCTTTCAGTTTTCCTCTTGGAGAACAAGGCCTGGTGCATTCCCTGTCCTTCCTGCTGGGAATGGCTCTGGCACATCCCTGGCATTTCCCAGAAAGGGCAGCAGCCTGACCTACATCCCTCATGTGCTGATTTAATTAATCATCACTGCTTTGGTCCATTTTACCTGGTGAGTTAAAACATTCCTGCTCTGTCTCCTGCTCTTTTCCTGGCTTAAAACGTTCCTGGTCTGTCTCCTGCTCTTTTCCTGGGTTAAAAGATTCCTGCTCTGTCTCCTCCTCTTTTCCTGGGTGTGCTGTCCTGTCCTCAGTGCCCCTCTGAGCCTGAGCTGCTGCTCAGTGGGAATTCCTCATCCCTCCCTGGGGCTTTGAGCCCGAGCTGCCTGGCTGCTGATCCAGCCTAAAGTGCTGGGTTAAACCCTCTCTGCAGGAAATGTGCTGGGACCATCTTCAGTTCCCATTTCCTGGCGGGAGATGGAACATGACTGGCACATTCCTGGCCACAGTTGGAGCTGTAACCTGGTGGTGCAGACAAGGGAAGAATTTCTTCCTGTAGCCTTCACTCTGTGGGTTAAATCAATTCAGTGGAAGCAGGAAAGCCTCAAATACTGATCAATTTTGAGGTCTCAGATCAGGAATTGCTGTTTCCTTTTGGTAATCTGGGTTTATTCAAAATAAGTTCAGTAAAGGAAAGCCAAGTTGAATCATTCTGAGACTGCTCAGCTTTTTCTTGTATCAATACCACAGAGCCTCCAATGAGTATTTTTAACTAAGGGATAGTAACTGCATTGGTAAAATTATCCAGTATTTCACTTAGCTGGGAAAAACAGAAGCCATAGAAATGTGAATAAAAATGGACTGAACTTCTCATTGTTTAGAGAGCTGGCTGCTCCAAACTCGCCCTTTAGGAATACAGGCCCTGCTCAATACTCATTCAAGTAATTCCTGGCTTAACCCAAGACAATCTTGTCATAAAATAGAACAAAGAGAATCTTCCTGCTTTAATTATTCATAAGCCATTTGCTGGCTGAGTGCAGCGAGATGTGATTGACCCTGAGAGGGAATCGTCTGGGGAGCTGGAAGTGCAAAATGAAAAGTTTATTTGATGTAACAGATTTTTAAGTGGCAAATAGACGAGGGAGGAGAAAGTCTGTTTAAAGGGTGGGGGAAAAAAAACGTTAAAAAGGCACTGAAGATGGGAAAATGCTGAGTTCCCTGGAATGTTTGAAGGCACAAACCATGCAGCTCCATCTGGTGGTGCAAAGCCATGAAATGGGTGGTCAGTGCAGGGAGGAACGTGTGTGACAGAGCAGCCTGTGCTGGGTTTGGCTGCAGCTCGTGTTCTGCACATGGAACCCCTCCTTCCTGCGTCTCCAGGGCCCACTGAATGTCTTCAGATTTTTCCATGAGGCCTTACAAACAAAACAAGCTTTTCCCAATGTTTACTTTTGGAGGGGTTTTCTTTCCCAGTGTTTTATGTAAAAACCTCGGCTGGTGAAGATGGAGAGGTTAAAAATGAGCCAGAGTTAACTGGAGCAGGGGCTCTTGGACAACTTTAAATCCAAGTCTTATTTAGAAAGGATTCCCTGCATTTCTCTGCAGCCCCTCTCCCCCAATATTCCTGAACTCCCTCTCACATTTTTTGCCACACTCTTGTCACAGCCCTGATGAGAATCCCTGCTCTTTTCAGCCTCCCTCCTCTCCTTTAGGCAGGAATGGAGTTGCTAATGAAGGTATTTTGATTGGCAGGGTGCTCGTGCTGATCCCAGCCTGGTGCCCTGTGCTGTGGCAGGGAAGTCCCTCTGCAGTGGAAATTTGGATTTTCCTCTCACACACACTCCTGTTGCACCTGAGAGAGCCATCACATACATTCCAAACCCTCGTTTACAAAAGCAAACATATTTTAAGATGTATAGAATTCTAATATTTAGGGATTTTTTTCTCTTTTGCACAATCAGGGTTGCTGTGGAGTGAGGAGCAGTAGGCAGCAGCAGCAGCAGCAGCTCCTTTCCTACCCTGGCTGGTGCTTGGCAGGGTGAGTCATCCTGGAAAACACGTAACTGCATATATTTATCTCAACTTCCATTGATTTTTCACCAGAGTTCCTTATCTTTGCTTTATTGATTTACTTTCTGGGATATTATAAGCAAAACTGAAAGAAGGTCCAGTGGGAATAATCATGTGTGATCCTTGGCTCCCTGAAGCTGCTGCTTAATCCAATGGAAAGCAGCAGGCAGGATTTAGAGTAAATGGGAGACAACATCTGACATTTAAAATTTGTAGATTTGTAACTGAATTATTTTGTTCTGTGTTCTCTTTCACACAGAGGGTGCTCAGAATTCCCTGTTAATATCTGAGGTCTATCACTTTCACATTGGGAAGCCAAAGTTCATCCCCCCTTCTGCCATTAAAATAAAAATGACAGTGGGTGGTATTAGCTGGAGTTGAAGGCATCCCCCTCCTGGAATCACTGAAAATTCAGCCTCACACTGATGGGTGTTTTTCTTGTGTTTAAGAATTTAACAATTCCTTCCCCCCTGAAAGCAACAAAAAGCAGGTGAGGAGAGGAGTTGTGAGACACTGAGCTCTTAAGGGCACCAGTTCCACTTTCCCTCTGGCCCCTGCAGGTTTTTCCAGAGCCCAGGAGCTGTTGTGTGCTGAAATAGCTGCTGCTCCTTGCCTGGTGGGGATGTGAGCCTTGAATGAACAATAAGTATTCAGGGAGTGACAGCTCTGGGAGTGATGGACACCAGTTTGCACTAATGAGAGATCTGGGAGCTTTGCCAAGGATGACTGCATCACTTAATTGAACAATTCTATATTTCTTCTGCCTCTTGCATCAGACGTGTGTTTAACCCACTGCATTCTGAAATCTTGGAAGTCTTGGCCCAGGTGACAGAGTTGCCCAAGGAAGGAGCTCTGAGTGAACTCTTAAGGAAATCCAGAGAGCCAAGAACATTCAGCATGGAGAAGAATGAATGAGGTTCATTGGCCAGGCTGGTGCCTGTCAATGGCAGCTCTAAAAAGTGAGGTTGGGATTTTAAAAAATGATCCTTTGGAGCTGTTCTGTCTCCCTCCCTCCTCCCAAGGCTTATTTCAATCAAGTGATAGCATCGGCCCTGGTGGCAGGAAATGGAGCAATTACAGATAGACCTCAAGGAACAGCTTATCAGAACTGAAGGTTAAACTTTCATAAGCAAAAGGATCATTCCTGTTCTTTGGAGCCTGTCACTGTTCTATCCACCAAGAGTAACTTAACCAGAAATACCAGATGGGAGCCAGGCAGCCTCTGACCTCAGCTCTGATTGGAAAGTGAAAGTTCCTCATCGAGTTGTAGAGCTTGAATCAACAGGGCTAATTTATCCTTCTCCACTTAAAAAAAAAAAAATCCAAACTCTTGGACCTGTTTTACACTATTCACCTTTATAGTGAATAGCCCAAATTATCCTGTCAGGTCTTGGCACTTGAACCAGCTCCATCAATTAAAATCTGGTGCATTCTGGATGGGAAACAGGCAGTTAAGGTTAGTGCTACCTCTGCCAAGAACTCCAAAGCCCTGCTGTCCTCCTGTTGGTTCTGAATGGCTGAACTTATTTATATACTATTTCTAGTGCCTCACTGTTTATATTTTGAAAGGCAAGCAGCAGCATTGGCAATATTTGCTTTTGCAGGGTGAGGTGGTTTGCAAAGAAGCCTCTTCACCTCAACCATTTTCTTTTTTTTTTTTAAGAAATCTAGTAATTGTAAAACCTGTGTGTGCCCATTTGAACCCCTTTGATAAAGCAATGCCTCCATGTCTGTACATGTGAAAAGGCAAAACAAGGATTTCATCACATTCCTGTAACTGTAACACATTTGGGTGTGAGCCAGGGGCAGCACAAATATTCTGAATTTTACAGTGTATTCTATTTAGATCATCTCAGGGGTTGTGTCTGGCTGAGTTTTCATGGGACATCCTCTGCAGTTTTAGCAGAGGGATTTCTAAACCAGTTCCTCCTCCTCAATCCTGTTTTTTTGGGGGTGGTTGAGAGGATTTAATCCTGTGCTGTGTGGAGGGAGGCCAGACCATAAAATAATTGTCTGGGCTCTTTGAAACATTACATAACTGGGCAACTGCATGGCATGGGAAAGTGCCTTGGATCTCACCCCCTTCTCCTCCTTTTCCATGTCACAAAGCCAGCAACTCCCATCACTAATCCAGAGCTGGTTAGGGTCCAGTGGTGGAACAGTGGTGGTGAATTTAATTTACATCCCACCCTTGCAGGAGGGCTCAAATGCAGCCTGGGGATCCTGAGCAGAGCCTGTGCATGAAGCACCAACTCACAGCAATTATTTAGGAGCTTTCCTTGCATGAGTGGTCAGGTGCTGTGAGCACCAAATGCTGCTTTTCCTGGGCTTTTATGACATTTGGGGGCTGGTTTCCAGTCTCTAGTCATAGCTATGTAATTAACAATCAGCTTAATTATATCAAAATAATTTGATTTCTAGTCACCTATGTTGAAATTTTGGGTTCGGTGGGATGTTTGACAGAATGTGCTTGAATTTCCTCATTTTATAGAAGGAAACAAATATGAGATGTAGGGAACAAGACCCTGAAGTTCATCAGAAGCTTTTAGCTTTGGGTTTTGCCCCGTGCTGGGACATTTTTATTCATCCAAAACAGATGGTGCTCATCAATAACTGATCAATAACTGCTGTATTTGACTCCTTTGGTGAGGTATCTTCCCATGAGGAGTGGGAAAACTGCACCAAATCCTCTGTGGTGCTGAGAATGGGATAAAATTCTCCTTTTTTTTCTGGAATGAGAAAGAGAGAGAACTGGGATGAGGCTTCTACTGCCACCTGGTGCTGGCGCCCAGTTTGGCTGAGGAACTGGTCCCAGTGATCCACAGGGGTTTTTCTTGATGTCCAGTCTTGACCCAAGGGCAAATGAGACATCAAAATATGGTCTGGAAAAATATAGGAGAAATTATGAATCTATAAATACATAGAATATAGGAATATATGGTTACAGTGAATTTGTGGGGTGTGGAGTAGCTTAAAGCACGTGCTGAGAGGTCACTCTGATGGAGCACAGTGAGCAAACACAATAATTTCCCCAATAAATTATTTCTAGCAGCAAAGATGCCCCCCAGGGCACGTTGTGTTTCAGTGGTTTGGGGATGGACAGCTGCTCTTGTCAGGGAATAGTTACAGACAATATTTCTGTAAAACCTGCAAAGCACCTCCTGCCACATCCTTCTGGCCCTCTTAGGTTTCACAGGGTGAAATGTGAATTTTCTGCATTATTTATAGACGTGAAGTCCACTGAGGAGGAATTATTTCTTCTGTACTAATCAATCTGTACAGCCAATGTGTAAAGGAGTCACAAACCCAATTTTTGGTGTGTTCCAAACAGATCTAAAAATTACCTGCAGGGACAAAACTGGGCTGACCTGGCTGTGCTCTCCCAGAGGTGGTGGGAGCAGCGTTACTGAGCTCAGGGGAAAAGTTCATCTTTGGTGTTTAAAACCTTCTGAGCTTGATTAAAACCTTCTGAGATAATTAAAACTCTGAGTGAAGAGCTTTGCCTGATGGCAGAGGCAGCAGAGGGCACTGCTGCTGTTCTTACTGCAGCTCTCCCCTGGTTTCCAGGGTTTCAGGGAAACACAGAACAGGCTCAGTGGGAAGGGGGGCATGGAGTCCAACTCCTGCACAGGACACCCCAAGAAGTGCCCAGCTCTGGGTGGGGTTTGGAGCAGGATTTAGGGGTGTGATGAGCAGTGTCAGGAAAATGAATCCACAAACACCAGAGGTTTGTGTCCAAAAAGGAGACAGAGGAGTCCTTTTGCTTTATTCCAATAAAGGGAGAGGCCATGGGGCATTGCCCTGGGGTCTCTCCAGTTTTTGGAGGACTCACCTC
>JAOTQP010000856.1:5221279-5248117 GCA_026413545.1 Cichladusa arquata
CGGGATACCGGGTGAATTTCCCGCAGGGATGGTACTGGGATGCCGGGTGAATTTCCCGCAGGGATGGTACAGGGATACCGGGTGGCATTTCCCGCAGGGATGGTACCGGGATACCGGGTGAATTTCCCGCAGGATGGTACTGGGATGCCGGGTGACATTTCCCGCAGGGATGGTACCGGGATGCCGGGTGAATTTCCCGCAGGGATGGTACCGGGTGGCATTTCCCGCAGGGATGGTACCGGGATACCGGGTGAATTTCCCGCAGGGATGGTACCGGGATACCCGGTGAATTTCCCGCAGGGATGGTACCGGGATACCGGGTGAATTTCCCACAGGATGGTACCGGGATGCCGAAATGCAGCCCCTTTGTGCCGAAGTTTGCCCCATCCGTGTTGGGGATCCGGACAGGAAGGGTTAACACATGGACTTGTTGTGCCTGGCCTTGCACACGTGATGGTCACCCTGCCTGGTTTTTGGTGGAAATAGCATTTGGATGTGCAATCAAAACCTAAAATTGTAACTTGCTGGCTTTTAATAATAGGGGTTTTGGTTTTCTGCACGCACGCTGGAATATGAACTTCTAAACTTAACCAGGCTTGTCTGTCTGATGGAGTTGTTCCTTCTATTTTGTGTGTATGAGGGGGTTTAGTGCCTTCGGGATGGAGTCATAGGCATGTAACCTCTGCTGGAGTGCTTTATTCAGCAAAATACAACAAAAGAAAGCTCCACAAAGCAGAGTGATCAAGCACACAGTGCTCTGTAGCAATGGGACAAGAGCTGCAGTTTTGGGTAGAACATTGTCCTCTTATACCCCAAGAGAAAGTTGATAATAAAGAACAAAATGAGGTTTGAATTACTGATATAATCTCTAAGAAATCAGTACAAATGCTGCAGCCTTGGAGGGGAGTTAAAGCACTGGGAGGGCTTTGTCAGGACGGACCCTGCAGTAATCCTTTAACCAGGATGATTTAGGGCAGGCACTTAACAGGAAAAGTTTGTTACGAAAGAACAGCTTACAAGCACGGTCGTTATAAAATGAAATTAAATCCCTTGGTGATTTGTAGCCTTGCAGCTCCTTTGGGGGTTGTCATGGGGTTGTATAAAGATGGTTTGATGAAACCTTTGGGAAGTTCTGGTTCAGGGAAATATTCAGTGAAATGAAAACTGGGAAAGTACAATACAGCTGAGTTGGATACACGTGAGAGGTGATTCACCATCACAGATATTTATTGTTAGATGTTGACATGTTCTTAGTTATCCTTCATTCTGCAGCGCTGGACATTTAGATACTTGTTTTTCTTGTGTTGTTTTTATTTTGGCCATGATTTAAAACAGAGCAGCCTTTTCATTAGTTTGTTACCATGTGCTTAAAGTTTTTTGGATCCAATCCTGGAAGCTGTTCAGTGGCAGTTTTGTCTTATGTCAAGTCTGCTTATTCAATAAAGGTCTTGTGAGGGAATGTTAATTAAACAGTACATGGTGTAAGCTGTAGTTAAAACATCCTGCATTGGAAAGTATTACATGGAGGCAATATCAAGTTCTTAGACTGTATTTAGTATGTCTGTACACTTCTTACTTCCAGTTTTGTGCTAATCTGATTTTGTTTACTGTCAGCATCTGTCAGATGAGCATTCTTCAGTCAAAGTCACATGGAAACACACCTTGCTTATTACATAAATTATTGTTCTCTGCCTCCCTTGCTCAACTAACGGGCATAAAATTTATATATCAGCTCGAATTGTCTAAAGCTAGAGGTACATTTTGCCAATCTTAGCTGGACAAAATTGCAAGTCTGTTGCAATGGCTGTTTCCCAAGCTGTGGTCACAGGTGACACAGCCATGAGTGACCCCAGTTAAACATTGATACCTTCCAAGGGCAGGATGCTATAAATCATTAATGGCAGGCAGTAATTACACCTCTTTGTAGTGATGCTCTCCTCGGGTAAGCCTAAACTACAGCAGGAGCAAAAGCACTTTCTAATTTGATTAGGTGGTGGTGCTGTCTTATTTAGTAATGAGTCTAAAATTACAGCTGCATTTTGTTGATGGTTTTACTGTCTGCAAGTTGGGGTTCTGGTGAAATTATGGGGTTTGCCATTCTCTGGGGACTTTCCCCAGGTATCTTCCTTGTGTGATGATTTCCCAGAGCCACAGTCCATTTTGGTTGCACCAATGTTTAGTTCCTCTCTCTGCAGGATGAGGTGGGAGGAATTTCATCCAAACAGATGAAACAGTTGGAAAAAACATCTGCAAATTTTTACTGAACCATCTTTTCCCCCTGTGTTGGAATCAACTGACTTGAGGAATGTGCTGTTCCTCTGGGCTGCTCTCACATGGATACTATTTGTTTATGGTTTAGTGTTTGTTCATACACTGAAAGTTGGTTTCTATTTTTATTCTGATAAGACTTCTTCTCTGCTTGCTTCGAGTAATGATGAGAACTTGCCCACAAGATCTGTAGAACTTCTGCAGTTATTTCACGTTTGGCTTTTGTTGTGGTTTTGGGGTTTGTTTTTTTTTTCACTTCTGCAAAGCTGTGTTCTAACCAGCTGTTTATCTTTCATTGTGCTGGTTGTTCGTGGAACTGAAATACTGCACATTCATCCTTATTTTGTCCTGTTTGTTTTGGACCATCTCCCCAGTTTGTCAAAAATGAGTTAAGGACTTAGGTATTGTCCTCCAGCTTGTTTTTGTCTTTCCTCAGCTTGGTACTAACCTCTTTTTTTTTTAAAAGCTGAGGTTATTTCTGTTGCATTATCTGACAGGGTTTGTGTTTTTTGCTCTTAGAGTATTCTGTTTTATCTGTTCAATATATGTATCAGCTTATAGGAAACTTTATAGTTTTTCCTGAGCCTTGATTCCTTGGCACATACTTAAAGCTTTTCTTCTTTTCAATATCGAAAAGAAATTAATTTTATCTCTTATGTAACTGAAGACACAAATCTGTGCTGGTCTTGAAACAACTTTGTACTGAGCCTCTTCTCAGTCTGGGAACACACTGGTCATTTTTAATTCCAGGAACTTCTGATTACCTTGAAGACCTTCCCAGATTCTTTGGAGAGGTCTTTATTAGTGTGTGTGAACCCTGTGTTTAGTGTATCATGCTCCTCCAGGTTTTCTTGCAGGGACTTTGAAGCACTTTAATTGCTGAAAAACAATTATAGAAACCACAGTGGAGAACTCTACCTTGATCAGCAGTGCTGGCCACAGAGCAGGAGCTGCAGGAAGCAGGGAAATGGCTCAAAGCGCCGGCTCATCTCAGCAGCAACACTCATCTTCTGGGCAATTCCAGGAGTTTCTTGATGTTAAGCACAACTCCAGTAATTTTTTTGATGTTGAGCACGTTATCTACTGAGGGAAGAGGGATTGTGTTAGCAAAGCTTCTGTTTTTCTTTGAGCTGAGACCATAATTGGAATTTAAAGGAGAGCTGCGTTACCTTTGCGAATGCTGAGATTTTGCCTCTCCCTCTCCACTGCAGGGATTGAATTTCTCTCTGGCTGAGGTTCCTTCAGTTCCAGCATGGAGATGAGTCGGGAGAAGCTGTGTGCCAGCAAGGCTGATGGGAGCTCAGACTCTGCCTACCACTGCTCGGCGTGCCACGACGATGAGGAGTGGGGCAGCACGAGCCGGGGCAGAGCCAAGTCACGGAGTCTGTCGGCTTCACCAGCCCTTGGAAGCACCAAAGAATTCAGGTGAGGTCCCTGCATCTTCCCCTTGTTGCTAAAATATATGAAGTGAACTAGATTTTAATATTTTTTTTTAATGTGGCCGTGAGAGATTCTTAAAATGGGTTCAAAATGAAGAGGGGGAGTAGAAGGTGGGGTGTTGACGACGAGCAGAGTCAGAATCAAAGTTTCATGGCTTGGCAAAACAGGAGCTCACAGTCTCACAAAAAATAATCACTAGAGACAGTTCTTCAGACTTTTACAAAAGCTCAGTAAGAAATAAAAGTTCAATAAAAAATAAGAGCTTTAGTGCTGTGTGTTAAAAACTTGTGCGTTAGGTTGCGTGTGAGGCAGCAAAAAGTAAGTTTGTGTTTGTAGACAGTTTCAGAGCAGTGAGGAAACACCAGTTCTTTTTTTGGAGCCAAATTTCTGATCTCATTGCAAGGCTCCTGTCATGTGGACAGGGTGGGTGGAACTTCTGCTGTGGTGATCTTTGGACCCACTGTAAATATTGAACAGCGGGCAGGGGCAGCGCCGTGTCTTGATCTTGTGGGAGGCACAGCAAGACTTCACTTTCCTTGTGCTGTGACTGTCCCTAAAACATGGGCAGAGCCACGAGGGAGCTGCTCAGCAGATGGAATTTCTGTTCAGGGCTCCTGCTTTGCTGGTAGGAATGTTCTTGGGAGGCAAGAGCACACACGGGTGAGGCTGAAGAGCACAGGGGGCGGCTTGGTGGTGAAGGGAGGCAAAGTAAAAGCCCTGAAAGGTTAGGAAAAGAGCTGCTCTGTGCTTGTAGTTGAGTGTGTTTGGTGCTTCTGGGAAGTGTTTGCTGAGGGCTGTGCTCTGCTGTAGCTCTGGTCATGTGTCTATGGTCAACATGTAAGACTTGATATTTAAATTGTGCTGTAAAACTGGTGATTTTCCCTTGTCTACTCAAACCTTCCAGTCGATCTGTATGGGAGACCAGGTGGTCTAAAACTGTGTGTGTTATTTTGTAGCTAAACAGCTGCTTTTTCAGCCACAAGTGCTGTGTCCCTTGTGGGTTTGAATCAGGGTAATTGCTTCCGAGATTTGCCTTCATCAGGATGCTCTGCAGTCCTTCACTGCTGCCTTCACTTCAGAGCTGAATTGTCTGTGGCACTTTGCAGCCTGTCAGGAAGTGCTGCTCTCAGGCTTCCTCTGTGGCTTCAGCTCCAGGTAGCTGCCCAGCTGCTGGGAACTGCTAAGTAGATTTCCCTAAAAGATGTGTAATTTCCAGGGCATTGCTGCTCGTTCTTAGCAAAGGCAGCCTGACTGTGAATGACTTGAAGTTCTGTTCACTCAAGCACTTTACTGAGCACCAGTAAAACCAAGTGAAATCTCAGGGAAAGTTTACACCAGTGAGTAATCAGAGGGAACTTTTGGAATGTCATGAAGGTCAGACATGGATATTTCATGTCTCATGTGGGAACAGAATTTGGCCAGTTATTGGGAGTGGCATCAAATAATGACCTGTGCTGGGAGAAGGCAAAAATTCCAGTTATCTGGAGAAGCTGGAGTGGAGCAAGAAGTGGGAGGTGATGCTGCCAGGCTGTTATTTAACCATCCTAATGCCAAGGGTAATTGTTCACAAGTAGATAAAGTTTTATCATCCCTTTGCCCATATTGACACACACATTAATCTCTCCTTATGTCAGTCCTTGCTCGTTTTTCTGTTTTAACATAAATAAGGTAAACTTTATAAAACACTTAGTAATGCTCTTATCTGGCTTGGTCAGTCATGCCTGGACTTACAGATGGAAAAGAAATTATTCTGGTTTTAGTTATTGCAATTCAAATCGTGGACTGGCATATTTTATTAGGCAAGGGACAAATAAGATGTTGCTGTTGTTTCTTAATTATGTTTTGATTTTTATTAGATTTCTGAGGTTTTTTTTAGCCCTAGGAGTGAGTCACCAGGCTGGTCTGAGCTACTTTGTAACACACAATAGAATGCACTGCAGTGATGATTGTTACAAGCAAGATGTGATTGAATTAAGCTCAGGAAAGAAATGTTTTCTCTTTTTTTATAATGGAATAATTCTAATAGCAGTCACATAGTGCTTCAATAGTGCCATGAGTTGAGCAAGTTTTGTTCCCAGTTCCAGCTTTGCTGGGGGAGTTTGGCAGGGAGGTGAGGCAGAAGAGTTCTGACTTTCTTCAGATAATCTCATCCTAGAGGCAGGAATAACCGTGTCCTGGTGGGATTCAGTTTTGAGGAAAAATGACACCTCAGAGCCCCTGTTTATTTAAAGACAAAGATTTTATTAGAGACAAACATAGGGAGAAATAGCAATTTTTTTTTTTCAACTTGTTCAAAATCGCAGCCTGATGCTGCAGATACAAATCTCCACATGCCTTAGAGTTGAAGAATTTGCTTGATTAATTTATTAAGGGTATTTAAATGACCAAGACACATCACTGTGACTTGACCATGCCAAAAACTTCTGAAGGTGTTGGAGAGCTCCTTGTAAATGCTTGTCAAGTCACACACTGGGAAATTCCTAAAAACCCAATGTACATTACTGCCCTCAGAGAGGGGTAGAGCACTCACTGGGCTGTTTTAGCTGTGTTTATACCAGATTCAGTCATTTAAAAAGATGTGCTTTTAGATGAGATGTAGTGCTTGGAGAAACACAGAATGAAAGTGTTGTTCTTGTGCCTGCAGCAGTGACACTGGTGTCACTTATGCTGCAGCCACTGGAATTGGGAGAGCTAATCTATAAAATTGCCCTGCCTGGGAACACTCACGTAGGTTTCAGAGATGCACTTTGCCCTGTATTGCTTTTGTGCAGCTGGGTCAAAGGAGGGTTTGGTGCTGGAGCAGCCAGCCAGAGGCAATTTGTCACCACCTCTCTCTTACTCACTGATGATCTCTGTGCCTCCAGGAGAACACGCTCCCTGCATGGACCATGCCCAGTGACCACGTTTGGACCAAAGGCCTGCATGCTGCAGAATCCTAAAACCATTATGTGAGTACCCATCCCAGCAGTGGCACTGGGCTCCTTCTGTGGCAAAGAAAACCACTCTGCTTTTCCACTGATTCTGCTTTTTTCACCCCCTAATCAGCACTGTTTGTATTTTTACCTGATACTTAAGAGGTTTTCATGTTGCTTGGTTGCCATCTTGGGGTCAGCTTTGCCAAACTGGCACGGTCTGCAGTCCCTAATTTGGTGTCTAAAATGGCAACTCTCATATTTCCAACTCAATAAAAATTCTTCTGGGCACCACATGGAGAGGAAGAGGAACTGTTCTGTGTGCTATGAAGTCTGAGGGAGGCCTTCTCCCTCCCTTGGTGATGGTGTTTGAACCTCTGCTTTGAATTTTGTGTTTGGTCTCTGGCACTTCCAGTTAAAGCAAGTTTGTGTTTAGATTGTTGATAAATGTGGAAATAAATGGATGAATGTGGCTGGTTTCTGCTTAGTGGGAAAATAAACATTTTAATTTTGTAGGTTGGGTGACATAAAGTGCTGCTTTCTGCATCAGGTGTTTTATACTTAATAAATGGGGTCCTGACTTGGCCAGGTGAGGATTCCAGGGTTTCACCAAGGTAGTGGTCCCTGGTTTTGGGGGCCCTGGCACAGAGAGGCTGTGGCTGCCCCACTTGGAACTGTCCAAGATCAGGTTGGACGTGGCTTGGAGCCACCTGAGGTGGTGGAAGGTGGGGCTGGATGGGCTTTAAGGCCCTTCCAACACAAACCATTGCGTGATTTTTACCCCTTTAAAAAAGTTTTATTTAATTACTCTTCCAGTTAACTATGAGATACTGCAGTCAATATTTATTTGCCTAAACCTCTACCTCTGTAGCCTTCCTGGTGATACCCAACCATTTCCTGGCAGACTGTAACACCAATCCCTCCCTTTGGCAACTCAGAGCTTCCTCATTCTCCTGGTGCTGTGAGGAGCCCTGGGGTGCTGCAGAGAGCTGAAAGCCAGCCCAGGTTGTGTTTACCCACCTGACCTGGGGAATGGCTCCTCCCAGGGGCTGGCCTGGGCCAGGGATATAAGCACAGGGCCAGGATTGTGCCAGGGCAGAGCCTGGGCAGGCAGGGCAGGGAGCAGAGCTGCTCCCAGGCTGCTGGAGGCAAGGACTGTTTGAAAAGCAAATTGTAAATTACTTTTACTACACACCAGCTTTTGTGGGTTTTAAAAACAAGCAAAACCTTGTTGGTGTTTTTTCCTCTCTGCTGTGGGTAATTTTTATTAAGCTCTCCTCACTGGAGGGATTATTTTTAACAGAAAATCATAGTTTTTATGTGCAGGCTGAAGTTAGGGAAGGTTGGGTGTGCCTTTCAATACAACCAGCAGCTCTAGAACTTGCAAACCTGCTTTTTGATGAGCAGATGAGTTGAATGAATTCTCAGTGAAAAAAGGATCAGGGGCTTGTGCTCCTGAGAGAAGGGGAAATCAAATACCTGTTTTTTTTTCTTGAAATGGAATTTTCTTTATGAAACCTTGCCTCGAAGATCTGGAATACAAGTTTTACACAGGATTTTTTTGTAAAGCCTCACAACTTTTTATTGGAACTGACTGAAATCTTCAATAGATTTTTTCAGGGGAAAAATGTATTCTTCTGAGGTTGCAGTTATTAATAAGTGATAAAAGCCTCAGCCTTTTATTTTATTTGGAGCTGTTGCATTTGCCTGAGCCCTGGGAAGAAAATGAAGATCTTAAAGCAAGTTATGAATAACTTTTCATTCAGTAGAACTGCATGGAATTGGTGAGTACAGCTGAAAGAGGCACACTGGCTTTGGTTTGAATGAAATTGGTGCTACTTCTGGGTTTATTCAGTGCTGCAATCCCTACTTCTTGTCAGCACTATTGGTATTAGAGCCCTGCATTGATCTTTAGTTTCTGCTGTGTTTGTGTCTCAAATGTGAGCACAAAATAAAATTAGTTTTAAATTTACATTAAGGTGCTTGACTTAGAGCATTGGATGGGGAAAAAAAAATTATGCTGTGACTTTTTCAGATCCTCTAATTGAGTATTTCTCCTTTTGAGTCAGCACTAAACCAAGAGGAAAGCAGCCTGTGGTGTCAGTCAGTTGAGGAACTTGATGTGAGAGCTTTTGTGGTGTTCCTGTTCAGATCCCTGTTGACCCAGGCCATTCACAGGGCAGCAGGGACCAGAATTACTGATTTTGGGTTATCACCTGCACATAGCAGAGCACAGAAACATCACTGCAATGGGAATTTTTGCCTTAGAAACATCACTGCAATGGGAATTACTGCCTTAGAAACATCACTGCAATGGGAATTACTGCCTTAGAAACATCACTGCAATGGGAATTTTTGCCTTAGAAACATCACTGCAATGGGAATTATTGCCTTTCCCCTGCTGTGTTCGGCTGGGTGTTCTCCACACTGGAGGATGTATTTTTTTTACCAGGTCACAGAGGTGTCAGAGCAGAGTGTGGTGATGTCTGGGCTTTGTTTTGTCCCCCAGGCACATTCAGGATCCAGCAAGCCAGCGGTTGACATGGAACAAACCTCCCAAGAGTGTCCTTGTGATTAAGAAGATCCGTGATGCCAGTCTGCTGCAGCCCTTCAAAGAGCTCTGTGTGTACCTCACTGAGGTGAGAAAATAGAAATTGCACCCCAGCTCTCTCCAGTTGCTGATTCTGGGCAGAATTTGTGCAAGCAAATCTTTATTTGTGCCACTGGATGTACTAAAATTTGTTGCAGAAGTTAAGATCAGTATGAAGCTTAAAACAAAAACTATTAAAGTCAAAACTTGCATTCTGTTTGCAGTTGTAAATTACAGACATGGGATATGAAAAGCTTAAACCTTTAAGCCTTGAGCAAACACAGCAGTGTTGCTGGATCATGTAATCTATATGCCAAGCTTAAATTTATTATACATGCTGCAAAATTCTCATTAGGACCAGACCACACATTAAGAACACCCAGCAGGTGCAGAACACTACTGTAAATATTATTTATGTGTCTCAAATGAATGGAAATTCTGGAGAGAGCCAAGTGTGTTGGTAGGAGGTCCCTCACAAGCTCTTTTTTTCTCTCTTCAGGAGAACAATATGATAGTGTATGTAGAAAAAAAAGTATTGGAAGACCCTGCTATAGCTAATGATGAGAATTTTGGACCAGTGAAGAAGAAATTCTGCACCTTCAGAGAAGGTATGGAAATGATTTCTTGAAAAGACAGCTGAAGTGTATTTTTTTTTTTGTCTTGGTGTTTTCTTAATTACTGGGTCAAATTTGTAAAACTTTGGTGTCTTTTGCAGACAGTTGTTGTTACATCTTACTTGTGCTTTTTTAGATTTGTGAGGGAATGTTTGCATGCTGCAGGTTGTAATTTTTCTTTTTTTTTTTTTTTGTTAGAAAATTAAGATTGTGGATACAATTTAATTCAAAACTTTTTATTTCAATGTTGCTCCTAGACTATGATGATATCTCCAATCAGATAGACTTTATCATATGCCTGGGAGGAGATGGGACCTTACTTTATGCTTCTTCACTTTTCCAGGTTGGTTCTGATGGGAAATAGACCCATAAACATTTTCTTTTGGAAATATTTAAAAGTGATTTTTTTCCTTTTGTTGCCGAGTTCACCATTTGTCTTTTATTCTTTATTCCCTCTTTTTTATCTTGTGAAAATAATGTCAAATGTGTTGTTTTGTATTAAGCACAGTTGAAGTTTCATCAATAGTCACAATATTTACAGGCAAATAGTTGAAGTATGGATTGCTTTGACTGAGTAGCTTTAAAACTCTTTTCTTTATTGATAGGGTAGTGTACCTCCAGTTATGGCTTTTCATCTGGGATCCCTTGGATTTCTTACTCCATTTAATTTTGAGAATTTTCAGTCCCAAGTCACTCAGGTTATAGAAGGTAAATTTAAGGGGACAAGGTGTGGTGTTTGTTTGTTACTTTTTCTTAATCAACTCTTCTAGGTTGGCCCTTAAGATTTGAAACTTGAGAGATGTATCTGAAATTAAGAGAAATCTTAAATTACCAGAAATGTGTCTTAAATTACCAGAAGTTTTGCATTGTGTTGACCCATCCAGTGCTGCTCTGTAAAGGAAAAAGGCTAAGAAATAACTTTATGGAGTAAATAAGTGTAAGATAATGTGGAATTTATGTTAAATGGCAACTAAACATAGAAATAAAATGCATTGTTTAAGTACTGAGAAGTCAGGCAAATAAAATATTTGAGGAAATAAATTTTGTTTCTTCAATATGGGGTTATTTGAATTGCATCCAAAGTAGATTCCTGAAAAGATGTATGAAACTTTCACTAGAGAGTTATCTTTTAATACATGTTTCTAATGCTTTAATTTTCTTTAAGCTTAGCTTACTTAGTCTTACTGGAGATCACATGAGCCCAACAGTGTTTTCCCATTTTAATCATATCTATATAAAATTTAGATTTTCTTGTTACATAATGAGAAAAGTGGGAAGGGCCTGGCTTGAAATTTGCTTTGATTTTTGCTCATTGCTACTTAAAATCAGTTTTGAGCTTCAGCCAAGTGTAGGCAATTATGTTGTGAATGAAACTGGGAATGTTGAAAGCTCAGGAATAGATGGATGGCATTTCATAGTGTGTGTTAGTCACTGCTGGGGTTACTTTCACCTCATTTGTGTGTTTTCCCTGTGTTTCCCCTGCAGGCAATGCAGCTCTGGTTCTCAGGAGCAGGCTCAAGGTGAAGGTGGTGAAGGAGCACAGGGAGAAAAGCCCAGTGCAGAATGGGATAGAGGAAAATGGGGTTGTGTCTGCAAACCTGGAGAAAGAAGTGGGCAAGCAAATTATGCAATATCAGGTCAGAGGGCAAAACAAGCCAAAAGAACCAATGTATGGATTGTAATTTGTACTTGTTTCATTAGTGTGGGGCTGGTCCTTGCTGCTCCAGCTCTCAGAGTGCTCTAAGTGCTGAGGAGCTGCTGCACACATTTCCTTTGTGCAGTCAGAAGTGCTAACCTCATACTTCACTGTAAAAATAATTTTTAAAAATGGGGGAAACAGCAGTGTTGTAAAATTTTTTGTTAGATAATAGTTAAAGGAAAATATGAAGTTCAATTATATGTTATGCTTATGCTTTTGCTTTGCTGGCTTTTAGTAGTACAGATTTGTCAATTAGCCAACTTAAAGTAAGTGTTTAAGCAACTTTAGTTCATGTATTAAGTTTAAATATCATATGTCTGTCCAACACAACCCCAGAAAAACCTTTTTTCATTTGTTTAGTTGTCCTTGTAATTATATTATTGAGGTAAATCTGTGTGTGCTTTGCCATGATAACCATTTGCTCCTGAATGAAGCAGGTGAAGTTTTGCTTTTTAGCAAGTTTAGGCTGGAAAATATCTCCAAGCTGAGTCCAACCTTCCTTCTCTTTTGAAAACAAAGTAGTAGTTCTAAAATCAGACACAGCAGATATGTTTATAAATGAGAAGAAAAACCCTGCACATTGTTAGTGAGCAGCTCCTGGGATTAATTGATAACATCTCAAAACTTCAGCTGGCATTCAATAGGACAGAAGTGTCAAGAGACTTTAATTTGCAGGTCCTAAATCAGCACAAATTTTTAGGAGATCTGACAAACATGTTCTGTTTCTGACCCTCATTTCATTGCCAAGGCTGGAGTAATGTTTGGTGTCGTGGCAGGTCCTCAATGAGGTCGTGGTGGATCGTGGCCCCTCCTCCTACCTGTCCAACGTGGATGTGTTTCTGGATGGGCACCTGATCACCACAGTGCAAGGGGATGGTGAGTGCTGCTGCTGGCCTTTCCTGGAGGATTTTGTCTCATGGAAACAGAGCTCCACCTCACTGCTGATAGCAAACACAAGTGTGCAGAGAATGGGTGTGTTCATTCCCACAGTGAAGCTTGAGGTGCTGAAAGATTTTGTTCGTGGGCATGTGAGGGCAAGTAGCTTTTTTTTGGGGTATTGTATTTCTGACTAAGGGTAAGAAACAGCTCAGAAAAGATTGGCCTGGATGTCTGGGATTTGCTGAAGGCAAACAATCTCAGCTCATGAATGACAGGAGTTAATCTTTAAAGCTCTTAACCTTAAAGAAAGATATGAAAGTCACTATTACAAGGTTGTGTAACCTGAGTTTGTGCAACTTCTGAAACCACGTGGTGGGGTCAGGGGGGAATTTCTCACTTTGTGTGTTGCTGCAGTTGAAATCCAAGGGGAGAGATTGACTTTCCTTGTGTTGGTGTGTCCCAGAGCAATACTTGGTTTCAGAGCTGATCCCCTGCCCTGTGTGATGTCCCCAGGGGTGGCAGTGGGGTGTGTTGGTGTCCCCAGGGGTGACAGTAGGGTGTGTTGCTGTCCCCCAGACCATTCCTTGGTTTCAGAGCTGATGGCAGTGCCCTGTTTGTCCCCAGGGGTGGCAGTGGGCTGTGTTGCTGTCCCCAGGGGTGACAATGGGATGTGCTAGTGTGTCTCAGACCAGTCCCTGGGTTTCAGAGCTGATGGCAGTGACCTGTTTGTTGTCCCCAGGGGTGGCAGTGGGATATGTTGCTGTCCCCAGGGGTGGCAGTGGGATGTGTTGCTGTCCCCAGGGGTGGCAGTGGGCTGTGCTGGGGTGTCTCAGACCAGTCCCTGGGTTTCAGAGCTGATGGCAGTGACCTGTCTGTTGTCCCCAGGGGTGGCAGTGGGCTGTGTTGCTGTCCCCAGGGGTGGCAGTGGGATGTGTTGCTGTCCCCAGGGGTGGCAGTGGGATGTGCTGGGGTGTCTCAGACCAGTCCCTGGGTTTCAGAGCTGATGGCAGTGCCCTGTTTGCTGTCCCCAGGGGTGGCACTGGGCTGTGTTGCTGTCCCCAGGGGTGGCAGTGGGATGTGTTGCTGTCCCCAGGGGTGGCAGTGGGATGTGTTGCTGTCCCCAGGGGTGGCAGTGGGCTGTGCTGGTGTGTCTCAGACCAGTCCCTGGGTTTCAGAGCTGATGGCAGTGTCCTGTTTATCCCCAGGGGTGATTGTCTCCACGCCCACTGGCAGCACCGCCTACGCCGCCGCGGCCGGAGCCTCCATGATCCATCCCAACGTCCCTGCCATCATGATCACCCCCATCTGCCCCCACTCCCTGTCCTTCAGACCCATTGTGGTTCCTGCTGGAGTGGAACTCAAGGTTGGTTTTGTCATTTTATTTCTCCTTGTGGATTGCTGAGGAGGGTGGGAGGTGCTGTGTGGCTCCTGTTTTCTCTCACGTGGAGCAGGATCAGGCCACTGGCTCAAGAATGTGCCTTTCTTGAGAAGAATTTGCTCACCAGTGGAATTCTTTACACTTTTCTTACTGCACTGTAGCTCTGAAACATTCTACAAAATGAGAATTCCTACATTTGCATTCTGAAAAATATTCCATGATCTTGGCTGAAGTGCCTGTAAATGATCAGTGAAGGGAATCAAAAATTCTCCTTTCATGCAGAAATACTGCAGATCTTAAGTATATGGTGGCAGCATTATGTGCAATTCAGTATTTAGTTTTTGTTAATGTTGTCTTGCAGAGGAAAGACATTTAATAGGTGAATATAAAATAGACTTGGTTAATGGGTATTTTGGATCAATATTCTTGTGCAAGGAGGAGCCCCTTTCTCCTTTTATCTCTGTCACCAGCCTGGTAAGTGGGAAGGGAGCTGATTTGGAAGGGCTCCTGGGGATGGTGGAGGATTAGCAGTGACAAATGAGTGTGTTCTGGACTTTTTGTTCTTGTTTTACAACATAAATTCAATGTTTGTTCATGGCACTGCTCTCAGCCCACACTTTCATGTCAGTGGGTGTTACTGGCCAGTGGTTAAGTCTTTTAATAGGAATGTAATTTAAATAGGAGCCAAACTTCCTAAATTTGACAGCTTTGGGTTCATTATGTATTAAAATCTATTTTTCTGGATTAACCTCATTATTTTTCTTAAAAGAGAAGCTAAATAAGTTCCTGTAACTGAATTAAAACATGAACTGGCTGAAAATGGAGGGTTTGTGTGGGTTATGACCACCTACTTACAAAAAAGAGATTTACTGCATATGGAAAAATACATGTTTATAAACACAAAATCAAGGTTTGGAGTTGAGTGGTGTTACTGCACTGCTGCCATGGACAGCTGAGGAATTCCAGTGCAACTGTGGAGTTCCAAAGACTCAGCTCTGTACTCTGAGGGAGGATGGAGGAGGTGTTTGTTCCTTGCTCTTGAGTTTGGACCTGAAGTTCAGCTGATTGCTGTTTTTCAGATTATGCTCTCCCCAGATGCCAGGAACACGGCGTGGGTTTCATTTGATGGAAGGAAGAGGCAGGAAATATGCCATGGAGACAGGTCAAGCCTTTTTTTTGATTGTATTATCTCTAAGTATAGAAAATCCTGATTCATGCAGCTCCCTCATTCTCTAACATCTGCCAAAAAGGTTTTTGGCAGTGAAGAAAGAAGCTTTTATAAACCCTAGCACCTCCTAGAGCACAAACTGCACTAAAAGGATTTCATTTCTAACTTGAGTTCTTTAGATCTTGCCATAAAAGCAAGTGAAATGTTCAGACTCTGTAAACATTGCATGCTTGGCAAGGAAAGTGGGCTTATCTTTAGAGAGCTCTGTGAATTTGAACCTCAAGATAAATCTTAGGAATTCTGAAAGACACGAAGCAACAGGAGCTGCCTGTGAGGTGCTGGATTAAACTGGGCTAACTGGGAGTGGTTGTGGTCACTTGCTGTGGCCTTGAGTGAGCAGAAGGGTGTGAAGTCCCTCAGTTTTGTGTTCAGTCTGTGCTGTGGAGGGGATTAAAGGCAGCTCTGGCAAGGAGATTGGCAGATTTGTTGTTCAGGATGCCCTTTTTCCTTTTGCCATGAAGGGAAATGCACAGCTGGTGTAAGCCTCCATCCTGAACAGGTTTTATTTCCTCTGAGCTTGGATCATCTATAAAGGAGCTCAGTAGAGATTCAGACACAAGGTTTGGCCCTTGCTTAGGGGATCTGCAATCCTTGGGCTTGTTGCTTAGAATTGGGAACTGAAAGGCCAAGGTGGTGCTTTGGGTTCCTTTGTCCCTGTGTGGCTGATGCCAGAGGCTGCAGGATGCCATGGGGGGGTTCACAGGGAGTGTCACAGGGAGTGTCACAGGAAGTGTCCCCAGAGCTGTGCTTGTTGTTTAAAGCCCAGCTGAGCCCAGCTTTAGTTCTGCTGGTTGCTCATGGGAAGCTGCTGTTTGCTGTGGCTCAGTGCTGTGCTGGGACAGGCTGGGGGCTGCTCAGGTCGCTGCTGCCCTGCCTGACTCTGCCCTGTGCTGTTGCAGTATCAGCATCACTACCTCGTGCTACCCCCTGCCCTCCATCTGCTTCCGGGACCCCGTCAGCGACTGGTTCGAGAGCCTGGCCGAGTGCCTGCACTGGAACGTGCGCAAGAAGCAGAACAACTTCGCGGTGGAGGAGGAGGAGTTCTGAGATCCCGCCCAGCAGGGCGGTGCAGTGAGGCCAATCCCTGCCCCTGCTCTGGCTCAGAGCTGCCTCCTGGCTGTGGTTTCTATCCCCAGCTGTGGCTGGGAAGGGTTGTGCTCCTTCCTCTGCACCAGGAGTGGGGGTGGAAGGCTCTGATGGTTCTAATCCAGTGTGAATTTCCTTCCAAATGAGCAGTGGATGATTCCTGATTGCTATCAAAAACCACATCTGCAGATTTGATTGTAACCTCTGACTTACCAGTTCCATGGTAGGCTGAATGTAGCTACACCAGGGAAAAGTGGCAGCAGAAAAGTGGCATTAAAATCTCTTTCATTTGTTAAACTCTATTTAACACTGCTAGCAACAGAAAGGCTCTGAGTAGTTTTCTTTAAAAAAAAAAAAAAGCTCCTCTTTGTTATCTTAAATATGCCTTGCCCAGAAAATACTTTCTTACTTGCAAGTGTGACACACTGAAGAAACACCCACAAAGGATGTTTTGTTATTAATAGATGGAATTAGTAATCAAAAGTATATATTTTTTATATATACAATTCTCTCTCTTGTGCCCATTTGAGCAGTGGCTGACCCTTGGCTGCCAGCACTGTGGAAATACCCACAAACAGCAGGGATGAGCATTAATTATTACAGATTTCTTTGGGTTTGTAGCTGAGCTAATTCACAGCTCTGCACTTCCCCTTGGTGGGAATCATCCATATGTTGGTTTTTCTTCTTATTTTTGTTTGATTCCCTGGGATGAATGGTAGCATTAGAGACTATCATGTTTAAAAAAAAATAATTCTCAAGTATTCAAGAAGAATCTGGACTTCAATTGCTACTGAGTTCTAGTTCCACTGTTGTCCTGAAGAAAATATCCTGTTCTAGATCCTGAATGCCCTCAACTTCCATGGATACCTTCCATCTCTTGGTGCTGAGTAATCCAGGATGGGATTCTGCTTTGGGGGGCTGGAGAAATCAGAGGACACATTCCCAGTGGAGTAGCAACGGTGCCTTCAGCACACTCAAGATACTCTAAGTCTCACATTTACTTTTTTTAAGATGCTTTCAAATGTTTCTAACTTCTCTCTGTACATATTTTATTGTATGTGCTTTTATGAAAGAACAAAAAAAAAAAAATAACAAACCCCAACAAAAGAATGGTTGGGGGGGAATAAAAGGGTTTGTACTGTACTTTAATTGCAAAATAGCAAACCCAAGGATAATGTTTACATTTATGTTCTCTGTGGTGCAGTCTCTTGATCATCTTATCCAGACTTCAGCATTTTCAAGTCTTGCTGCATTGCTCACTGAAGGAAGGGACAGGAGCTGCTCAGTGTCAGCCTGTGGCACAACTTGCCAGGGAATGAATTTCCTGACTGAGCTGGGATTTCCTGGGGAACGGGGTGAGAATCTCTGCTGAACTTCTTTTCATGATTGTCTTACGTTGTTTCTGTGGTCCAAAGTGCAAGTGGGAAATGGCTTCATTTCCAAACTCTGTTGTCCTCTGGTGGTTTCAATAATGTCTCATCCCTTTTGGATGCTGCCCTGGGCTGAGCTCATGAATTGCAGGTGAGAGCACTTTTCCAGAAAAGAGAAGCAAACTCTTGGGTAACGATTCAAATCACAATGAAAGCCTGTTCATAGCAATTAACACTTGGTTTGTACATTTTGTAAAATAGAATATTGGTTTGATTTGGTCAAAACCAGATGGATTTTGGGATATCTTGGAGAATATCCAGAGAGCTTTTGGGATTTCTCTTTCACTTGAATCTGCAGTAATTGTTTTATCACTGTTTTGAAGCTGCTTACGGGTTTCCTAAGTGGAGTATTCAGTTATTTGATAACTGGTTACTTTTTGAACTAGAGAAGTGTCAGGCTTTTTGCTTTGAACTATTTTATTTAAACATGCAATAATTGAGAGAAGGAACAGGGTGTGGTGTCTAGAGAAATGTGTGGATGAGTGGAGAATGAGCAGTTCTAGGCACACTGGAGAGTGGAAAATCATTTTGCAGAGGTGAAATGATTTATGAGCCTTATCTAGTATTTTTTTAAAGATAAAACTATATTCAGCACTTTTTATTTATGCTTTTTATAATAGTAAAGCTATTCTTGACTAAATTGCTGAACTTTTAATTTTCAGAGTGCACAGGTCATGAAATCTGTAATCAAAGTGTACTGAACTACTTTAGATCTACATTAGGGGTTGGCTTGAAATTTCTTCTTTCAACTTATCACCTGCTGCAATTGCATTGCTGCCTCTGAGGCTGCTGCAGCTTTGCTTGTACAGAATTCCTGCTGGAAAAGGCATTTTCTGGGTGGCTGCTGAGCCCAGGCAGAGCTGCAGCCCCAGCTCAGGCAGGGCAGGCACTCAGTGACTTCAGTCCTGGCTTTTCCTCCCAAAGCTGCCTTGATTCTCCCTGGCCCAGCTGCTTGCACAGCCTGGGCTGTGTTCATGCATCACCAAGTTGATCTGAGTGTACCAAGTCCCTTTGCAAAGCTTTTCATCTGCAAACTGCAGCAGAGTGAGGCTGGAGCAGCCCTGGAGTTCTGCATTTGAACTGCTCCAGGAGTGGTTTTTTTCTGAAGCAGAAAAAAGCTGAAATGCACCTCACTTTATTGGCAATAAAACCTCATTTTGCTGATGTAGCTTATTCTGAATAACTTGGTTCAACTGTGCTAAAAATGGCAGTTTGCTGATTAAGAGTTTTTAATAAAAGGATTTGTAAGGTACTGGCACCTACAGATCCTTTCATCTACAAAGGGCCAAAATGGAAGCTGGGAAATTAATTTGGTTTTTAAAAAAAAAAAAAAGTTATCCTCTGGTAGAAATTGAAGAAGTTGTTACCAACTGTGGTAGGGAATAAAGCAGTGTACTGAATTTTTAAAAGATGAAAAATCCTGTTACATATTGTTAACACATTAAAAACTTGGTTTTAAATATTGTTGAGAAACAAAATATTTTTCAATTCTTTCAATAAAATCTTTTTGTAAAGTTGGATTGGTCAATTTGCCTTTTGATTGGGGAGAATATAAAATTGGGAATTCCCAATTAGTTGCTTGGAGTTGTGTGGGGTTTGACACTTGGGACAGTGGTATCTGTTTCCTGGGAATGCACCCAAGGTTTTTTTGGATGTCTGAAACCAGGTTTTCCTCAAAAGTCTCTAAAGAATTGCTGGATTTGCTGTTCAAGTTGAAAGAAATCTTGTGTACAACCAGCTGGGCTGCATTAAATACTGTTTTTAAAGACCCAGTAATAGAAATATGAGAAAAGAAATAAACAAGGGCAATGCTGGTCAAATAATCTGATCATTTGATATCCAGGAAGTTTAGGATTAAAAATGAGGTTTAAATGCCTGTGGTAGAAACAGAATGAAGTTCTAGACACTTCTCCCATGGAACTTGAGATTAATGATGATAAGTCTTTTGATTTCATAATTAATCTGTAACTCATTCCAACAGTTGAGAGAGATGTTTGCAGTGAAGGAGCTGGTTTTCAATGGAGTTTTTGTTTGATAAGGAGCTGCCTTCTGCAGGTGAGGGAGCTGGTTTGGAGTGGAGTTTCTGTTTGACAAGGAACCTTGAAAAGGCTTTTCCATCTTTCCACACCTGCCTGGTGTGGAACTCTTTGCTGTCCATGGCCAGAGCACTTTCTGTGACAGGGAGACATAAAACACTTCCCTCACCTCATTCTGCCCCAGCACAGGCCTTGTGCAGGAGCAGAGCTTCCCTCCTGCTCTGGGCTCGGCTGAGGGAAGGGCTGAAAATGTTTCATTGTGACATTTAAATGTTTCATTCTTCCAGCAAGGACCCCTGGTGCCACTGGCACTTGTGGGATGAAGTCACAGAGGCAGCTGCTGCTCTGTCAGCCCCAGCACCATTAACCTCTTCATGCCTCCCTGGGGCTACAGAACAAATACATTTTGTTCAGGTTTAGGAGATTGAGATGAGAAAAATACAAGCATGTAACAGAAGTTCTGATTTAGATGGATGAGAAAAAAAATTACAGCAGTTTTGATAGAATCCTTGTAAATCTCCCTAATAAAAGTTGTAATAAGTTTTTAATTTTAATTGCTTTTTGCAGTCCATCTGCCTGCATATAAAGCTGTGTCTGAAGTGCAATGGTAATGTCCACAGCACCCATGAATTCCAGTCCCAACCTCTTCCCTATTCAGTTTTGTAAGGGATTTGCCATTGAATTGCTGCTGTTCCATGTGAAGTAATTATCCACACACAAACTGTGCTTATCCTTTATTAAAAAATAGCCAGTAGTTAAAGGTTCCAGTCAATAAAATACCAAACTTTTAAATTACAATATTAAAGGCTTAATTGTAACAGTCCCCCTGGTAGGAAATGGCACCATGGTTACACTGAGGGAGGGGTGAGGTTACAAGGAGTTTTCATGTGTAGCTGGGGTTAAAAAAAAAAAACAAAACTGAAATATTGTGAAGCCAGAGGAGGAAAAGGAGCCCTAGACAGGGGACACCACTGTCACCAAACCATCAGGGCTCAGCAGTAGATCCAAGCTGGGAAATGATGGCAGCACACTCCCCTTCCAGACTCAGGTACAGAGCATGGGTGTGCAAATTTCCTTCATGGTTTTTGTGTCTATCCAGGCAAAAAGCATTGAAAGGAGCAGCATTCCCCACTGGCATGCAGGTGTGAACCCCCTGTGCTTCCAAAGCAGCAGGAAAAGGAATGAAAGATGCTCGGTCCCATCAGCTGGGATTTCCCAAGCACATTTTGCTTGTTAAGCTCTGTCCCACCTGCACTGCTCCAAGAAATGTGTGACACCTTCCTGAACCTCCATCCTGGGAAAGTGACTCTTCATGTGCACTCTGTGACTCTGAATGCTGCAGGTCCTTGGGCAGGAGTTCTGGGGGGGCTCAGGAGTCGATCCTTCCATAGGAAGAAAACACTGGGGAGAGAAGGAGCTCAGTCAGCAGCAGTGCAGGGCTCAGCCACCCTTGGCTTGTGGCACATCACTGACTCCCAGCTCCCTTTCCTGTCTCTGTATTATACAGTGAGAGAAACTGCAAGCAGAGAGATTTGCTCACACAGCTGTGGTTTTTTGGACAGCAGCAGTTCTAGCTCAGGTTGGCAGCAGCTTTCTTCAGGGAAAAGCCACATCTGTCCCACCCAAATTCTGAGGCTGCCCGAGTGCTTGATTATCCCTAAGGATTCTCCTGGCTGTTTCCCTGTGACAGAGCAGGTTCCACCCTGCCCAGTGAATTCTGGGGTACTCACTTCTCTCCCTCAGCCCCTGCCCGAAGCTGCGATAGACGTGAAGCAGAGCCCAGAACAGAACGGATTTGATGGCAACAGAAATGCAGGAGCCAGTGATGAAAGCAGCCTCCAGGGTGTAGGAGCTGCCTTTGCCCCACTCCCTTATCACCTGCACGAAAAGGAGACACGAAACCATCACCAGCTGCTGCCAAAAAGCCTCAAGGCTACAACCTGCAACCAAGCACTGAGTTTCTGAGAGAAGTCACCAGGGGATAATTGGGGGAAAAGAAAAACCCAACTGGTCACTTTGAAACCAGCTCAGTTCTCTGATTTTATGATGTACAGACCTGGAGCCCTGCTGTGCTCTGCCAGCTCAAACAGGAATAATGGGAAGCTCCATTTGATAAAGGGATCTCTGAGGCTGTGGCTGGGAAGGATCAGAAGCTTTGGCCACTCTCAGCATTCCAGCCCTGCCCAGATGAACAGCTTGGCCTCCACCTGCCCTCCTCTCTCCTCACCTCTTTCACACATCTTGTGGGAGGTGCCCACTGATAAAGGTTTTATCAGTGTTAGAGCCAAAAAAACTGCCCCAAACTGGAGTTTGTTTGGCTTGCACTGCCTTGCTTTGGCTACAGCAGGATCGACAGCTGTGGGTGCAGCCTGAGAAATTCTTTAAAATACAACTGAGCCCTGGTCAAATGCTCTGGCACCACTTGAGGCTTCTTGTGAAGCAGGGGAGGCATTTTTGAGGAATTGAGTATCTTGAACAAGATTTTGTTTCATCTCTTTCTCATCATTCTTTGCAGGGACTTCCAGAGCCTCTCCCTCTGATCAGTTCAAGAGCAACTTGACTTGGTTCCTGTCCTGAAACGCTGATCCTGGAGAGGCAGGATGTGCCCTGCTCCCTTCAAACCCAGCAGGAGCTGCAGGGGAGGGGAGAGGCAGGATGTGCCCTGCTCCCTTCAAACCCAGCAGGAGCTGCAGGGAAGGGCTGAGGCAGCACCTCTGGAGAGGCAGGATGTGCTCTGCTCCCTTCAAACCCAGCAGGAGCTGCAGGGAGGGCTGAGGCAGCACCTCTGGAGAGGCAGGATGTGCCCTGCTCCCTTCAAACCCAGCAGGAGCTGCAGGGAGGGCTGAGGCAGCACCTCTGGAGAGGCAGGATGTGCTCTGCTCCCTCCAAACCCAGCAGGAGCTGCAGGGAGGGGAGAGGCAGCACCTCTGGAGAGGCAGGATGTGCTCTGCTCCCTTCAAACCCAGCAGGAGCTGCAGGGAGGGGAGAGGCAGCACCTCTGGAGAGGCAGGATGTGCCCTGGTCTCTCCAAACCCAGCAGGAGCTGCAGGGAAGGGCTGAGGGCAGCACCTCTGGAGAGGCAGGATGTGCCCTGCTCCCTTCAAACCCAGCAGGAGCTGCAGGGAAGGGGAGAGGCAGCACCTCTGGAGAGGCAGGATGTGCTCTGGTCCCTCCAAACCCAGCAGGAGCTGCAGGGAAGGGCTGAGGCAGCACCTCTGGGCCCTGAGGAGGGTGAGGGTGAGGGTGACACCCCCAGCCTTGCTCCCCTTACCGTGTAGAGCAGGTAGATGAGATAAACCACCTCAGGCACATTCTGAATCAGAAATACCCACACCAGAGGTTTCAGCTCTTTCAAAATCTGCAAAATAAGATGAGATACAGCTTTTTAAGACATTGCTATATACTCTATGAAAGCTGCATATTTTTCATAGCATTTCCAGTGTTAGTTAAGCTGAGTTCTTAGTTTTAGCTTTGCTCTCCCCTTCTCCACCTGTGTTTTTTACAGGAAATTCAGCCTCTGTTTTGCCCTGAGCTGGGCCAGGAGTGATGACCTTTCTCTCTGGGCACACAGATTTTCTCCAGCAGCTGAATATTTTCACAGGCAACAGACTGAAAGCTCCCTGTGACTTTTACTCCACCTTTCTTTTTACTGCACAGAAGTGCACTCACTGAGGAGTGAAATGTGGGAGAAGCAAGAGGATTGAAGTGCCAGAATTTAATTTCACAATTCACTCTGGGACTTGGGAAAGAAGAAAGGGACTGCAGCAGCCCTGGGCTGAGAGGGCAAGTCTGAGCAAAGGAAGGAAAAGCAGCTGAGTCACTGGGGGTGAGAGCAGTGACTGTGCCAGTGTTAGGGTTGGATTTGATGCATCTGATCAGCACCACATTCCCCCCAAACCCAACACTGATGTGTTTTAAAAGCATAATTTTAGCAAGGAAAGCCATCAAAACTCATAGGGAGCTGTATTTCAGCTGTCAGGAATTTGAGTGAATGACTAAAGCAAACACCCCAGCCCCTGAACTCCTTCCTGGCAATAAAAAACTCACTTATCTGATGTACTTTGGCCCTGATTCTGCAATCACTCTTGGAACAGAGGCTCAGGATTTCAGAGGTTCAGTCTGACATGAAAAATGACATTTCAAGTTCACAAATCTTTAGGTTAGCTTGAAAACTGTCCCTGAGGTCTGAAGGAGATGCCCCAATAAAGGATCCCTCATCTTTTCAGTGTGCTTTCCTAAGGATTTAAGGCCTCAGTGTGTCTGTAACACTGTAATAATTTGGGGGACTGCTCCCAGTGTCACCCAGCCCTGGCAGAGAGGCAGAAATCTTGTGTGATCCTCCAGATTTCACTGAAGTGATCAAGGACTGAGATTGAACAAGGTCCCTCAGTCACAATGTGACAAAGTCATTGTCACAATGCCAACCTGACTTTGTTTCACTCCCTGTGCTCAGTTCAGACACGGATTTAGACAAAACCTTCAGCATTGGTGGTGCTGCTTTTCTCCATGCTGGCTCCCTTCCCTGAGCCTGTGGGAATCCCCTGGGGTGGGGATGGGCAGTGCCAGGGGCTGGCTGTCCCTGCTGTCCCCTGGCTGGACACTCACTGCAGTGATGCCCACGGTGACCTTGAGGCAGCCCCAGACCACGCCCGTGGCTGAGATGATGTTGTGCAGCAGGGTGACCTCGTGCAGGCTGATCAGGAGGATGCACAGGCACAGCTGGGGAGGCAAACATTTGATAAAATCATTCTTGGAGAGCCTGCAGCCCAACAGAAAAAAAAAAAAATCTGCCATAAACTCCCTGCAACAGCAAGTTGGGCTCGGGTCTAAAAGCTGAAATTATTCCTAAACAAGGACAAGAAGTATTCCCTGTATAACAGCAACAGCAAAGAACAGGGAGAGCAGATAAAGCAAAGTAAGGCAGCACTAAATAAATTTCATTTTCTGTCTCACTGCCCTGCTGGTCAAGTTCCCCTCTCCCACCCCAGAATCATTTCCTCAATGCAGGAGGCAGCTGGAAAGCAAGAGACTGGATGAGATGGGCAGGAACACCCAGGCTAATCTCAATAACAACCAGGAATAACCAGGCTTATTTCAACAATAACCAAGAATAACCAGGCTAATTTCAATAATAACCAGGCTTATTTCAATAACAACCAGGAATAACCAGGCTAATTTCAATAATAACCAGGCTTATTTCAACCCATGGGTGGGTTGGAGCTCCTGGATGCAATTGTGTTTTTAGGGATAAATGTCCCAAAAATAAGCTTCAGTTCTCTTTTTGTGCAGGACAACAATCAAATCTGTTTTGATTCATTTTTATGGATTTTAGCTAAGCTATGGCAAACACATGGTGCTGCAATCATTATTAAATTAAAATAATAAAGCCAAGAGAGAGGATTGCTCTTGGAAAGGAATAATTCAACTCAGCCAGTCCAAGATATCATCAATAAGAGGGAAAAGGGGAATCTGGGGGCCAGAGCTCTGTACCTGGGCCTGCAGATCAAAAGTGAGCATGGAAAAGCAGAGGTTGAGCATGAAGTACTGGGACTGGAGGCTCTCCAGGGCCCCCCCCACCCGAAATGCCATCATGGAGTGGCTCTGGATGAGCAGGAGGGCACAGATGACATCGAAGGAGCCCACCAGCAGGATCAGCACAAAACGGGCCTGGGGAGGAGAGCACAGGCATTGGCACAGCAGGGACAGGCACCAGACACAGACAGGAGGAACAAAATCTGCACAGAGATTGCTTCTGAGCTTCCTGCTGGAACAAAACAACCCTGCCCATGGGTTATGCTCAATGCTGGACTGGCAGAATTCCAGCACACACAGGTTTGTGTCTGTTTGTGCTGGAATTAACACTCAATCTCTCCTGCTTTAAGGATGGCTCAAGTGGCAAAATGTCCTTCAGATTTCCATTGATGTGAAAATATTTATAACTAGAAATTATTCTGGCTCAGGAAGCTGAGTTCCAGTAATCCAAGTTACAGTTGGAGTAGTAAAAAAAATCCTTTAATAATACTTCTCACATTTATACCAGGCTTTACTTTGAAGTTCTTGTTTAATATTTAAACTCTTTTAAATATTAAATATTAAACTCTTTAAAATCTTTTAAGATGTGCATCTTAAAAGTAACCTGCATTTCTTTGATGCCTGTTCCTTATTTGCCCTACCAGCCCAGTCTGCTGCAGATAAAGTGTCTTTAACTGAATGTCCAACTGATAAATAAACTGAACTGGCAAAGCTGCTTTGCTCCATCTCCCTGCTTGGCTGCCACTTCTCCTGCTGAAGAGTCATTTTTGGATGACTTCACAGCAGAGAAGCACCTGGCTGAGAAAAATACAATAAAAAGAAAGCACTTCCTGGAAGCACAGCAAGTGGGAATTTAACTACAAGCCTTAGCAAGGCCTAGAATAAAATTCTTCAATAAATTTTACTGCTATGAAATGCAAACAAGATAACCTGGAGTGGCATTAGTGCAGTTTTTTGTTACCTGCAGGTTCCCAGAAATCTCCTAAAAACACATTTATGAGCACTGGGTAATGGCTGTGCCTACAGACTGGGGACTCCAGGTTAGATTTAGGTGATTTCTGGGCAGACATTTCACAGAGGGAAATCTGAAGCAGCCCAGGTGAAGTGAAGGGCACATTTCACAGTAATTCTGGGTAATTCTTTGATGTTTCTGTTCTTTTTGGGTGCTGCCATAAGGAAACTCAGAGAACAGCTCAGAGAAGATTTGCACTTGTGGGTGTGCACATTTTGTTGTTCAGTAGGGCTAATTCAGCCTGATTCTCTGTTATCAGAAACAAGAATACATTAATCATAATAATTAATATTATAGAATATAGAATATAGAATGTGTAATATAGAATATGGAATATAGAATAATATATATTATCTAGTAAGTAATTATAAATATAAATGTAAATAAGAAATAAAGTTATAATCTATATTATATAATCTGTATAATCAGTAAGTTATAATCTACAAAAAATAAATACTAAGTATATAATAATATATATAGCAGTATATGTATTAATAATATATATAGTGTAGTATATATAGTGTATATATAATAGTATATAATAGCACATATATATAGAGTATAGCAGTATGTATATTAATAATATATATAATATAGTATATATAGTGTATATATAATAGTATATAATGATATATATATAGTATATAGAGTATAGTGTATATATAACATATATAATAATATAATTGTATATTATATAGTATATATAATAATATATACTACTTATAACATAAGCA
>JAOTQP010000856.1:5257986-5275359 GCA_026413545.1 Cichladusa arquata
ACCACAAAGAAGTAAGAAAAGGCATTCGGGTGAGGTATGACTTTTACTAGACTTGCACAAAAATAAAAAAATTAGGCTTTGGGTGTGCAGAAAGCAACTTTTTAACTCTGAAACATAAACCAAGAGTAAATTCTTGTGCTAAAAACCACCTTTAATAATGTATTTATATTTTACCATGAGATAAAAAGCTATTTTTGGTTTTTTGTACCTTTTAGCTTCAGTCCCTGAGAGAAAACCTCTATCTTTGTTCTGAAAAAGGAAGTTTTAAATAATTTTAATTTTTTTTTTTCTTTGTAGAGCCCCAGAGCTTCAGTTCTACACAAGTGCTGCTGCTGTGGTTATGCTTATTCCAGCTTGGATATTTTTCATGGTAATTTGAATTTATTATTTTAATGAATTTAGGAGTTTTTTTTTTAATTGTGAGCAGAATGTGCAACAAAGGGTAATCTTAAATTTTACCTTTTATCCTTCCCATTTTTTAAAATCAGCCTGAAATACAATTCACCCAAGGTTTGCAAGAGACTGGGGGAGTAAAAAAGAGAAAATTGTGAAAGAAATCATTTAATAAACATGAGTTAATCCAAAAAGCCTGAGTTTATCTCAGGATTTTTGAGTTCAAATCATAATTTTGTCTCAGTGCATTTAAGGTTTGAGATAAAGACTTGCAAACAAAATCTAGAATATTTGTTGACTTTTTGTTGATATTTGTATGGTGTGTGCAGGAATATTAACTCCCTGAAAGCAAATTTTTTTGGAGAAAAAATTACAGGATCTAAATGTCTTGTGTGTTTTCGGTTTTGTTTATTTAAATTTAAAAATTTAAATTTATTAAATTTATTTAAATTTAAATGTAAAGCTATCTGCTTCTAATCTAAAATCACTTTTAGATTTTTCTCATGAACTAAACCCTTTAAATTCTTTTTTTTTATTATTTTTTTTTTATTTTTTGCCATTTAGGACGTGCCTGTGATTGGGAAAAGTGGGAGGAGCTTCAGCTACAACCAGGATATTGTCATTCTCCTGCTGATAGATGGAGTCCTGTTCCACCTGCAGAGTGTCACAGCCTATGCCTTGATGGGGAAAATTTCTCCTGTGACTTTCAGGTAAAACTCTCATCATTTTCTACTTTTTGGTCAGGAAACTCTTTTATGTTCTTTGGTCAGGATCATTGTTTTGTATTTTTAATCAGGAAACAATATTTTGTATTTTTAGTCAGGAGACACTATTTTGTATTTTTGGTCAGGAGCATTATTTTACATTTTTGGTCAGGAACACTATTTTGTATTTTTAATCAGGAAACACTTTTTTACATTTTTTTGGTTAGGAATACTATTTTATATTGCCTTTCAGGAGCACTATTTTACAATTTTTTTGTCAGAAACACCATTTTATATTTTTTTTGGTTACACTATTTTGTATCATTTGTCAGGAACATTCTTTCCTATTCTTTTTTTACCTGCTCAGTATTTGTGTTTGAAAACCAGGCAGTAAAGGCAGTGGGCAAAGAGGTGAATGAGGAAAATCAGGATGGTTGGGGCTGGAAGTGGAATTTAAGGTGGCATAAAAAAAAGGAAAACTAAAGCTATTTACAAAGAAGTTAATGAGGTAAACCAGGATGGATGGGGCTGGAAGTGGAATTTGAGATGGTGTTTAGAAGCAAGGAAAACTAAAGGTGTGCAAAGAGATGAATGAGCTAAACCACAGAATGGTTGGGGCTGGACGTGCAATCTGAGGTGGTGGTTAGGAGCAAGGCAGACATTGAAGCCTGGCTGTGGGGTGTGTCCCTGCTGTCCCTGCTGTCCCCTCTGTCCCTGCTGTCCCCTCTGTCCCTGCTGTCCCCTCTGTCCCTGACGTCCCTGCCGTTGTCTGCAGCGTTGCCAGCACAGTCAAACACGCCCTGTCCATCTGGCTCAGCATCATCGTGTTTGGGAACAAGATCACCAGCCTGTCAGCCGTGGGCACTGTCCTGGTCACTGTGGGGGTCCTGCTCTACAACAAGGCCAAGCAGCACCAGCAGGAGACCCTGCAGAGCCTGGCCATGGCCCCACAGCCCCTGCCAGGACCCACCGAGGACACCGAGCCCCTGATCCCCAAGGAGTTGGAACCCTATGATTAATGGGGCTGCAAGGAAATCTCCTGGATGTGCTTGTTCCTCTGGTTCCTTTGAGTTCCTGGCAGGTCTCACCCAGGACTTGAAGCAGAAAGGAGCTGGGAAGGATCCAGCAAAGCCTTGGGAATCTGATGCCTCAAAGAGAGGATGTGGAACGTGTTTAACGTGGGCTTTGGTCTTTCCTCGACTGCAAATCGTGTCCAAGCCTGTGTTGGTGGAAGAACTTTGGTGTCCTGTGGGAAAACAATTCCTGTCTCCCTCCCCATCCAAATAATGTGAAAATGGCCCCACCACTGAATTCTGCTGGCAGAGGGATGGAGTTGGTGCCTCGTGGAAATTCCTGGTTGTTGCTCTGCATTTCCTGCATCCTCTGTTATTCCTGTGTGGTGTGGAGATGGGAGAGGTCCAAGGAGGGCATTGGCCCACTCTGCTCTGCCCTGGGGTGGCCTCACCTCAAGCCCTGAGGGCTTTTTGGGGTCCCAAAACCTGCCAGAGCTCCAGGAGCATTTGGACAGCACAAGATGGGATGTTGGGGTGTCTGTGCAGGGATCCTTGTGGGTCCCCTCCCACTCAGGACATTCCATAATTCTCAGAAGAATTGGAATTCCCACCCTGCTCTCCCAAAAAACAAAAAAACTTTTTAGGTTTGCTTGGAGCAAACTATGGGAAACGAGCTGTGGTGAGCACCTACTGCTGACTTGGATTGGTTTTCCTCCTAAAATTTAACGTGGAAATACCTTATTCCAATCATTTATTGACAAAACTGAGATGCAAGTATTCACACACATACCCTGTGTAAATGGAGTGTTCAGTTCAATACTTGTAGCTGCTTGGAAGTGAAAAAAAAAAAAAACACTGAAAAATGGATGACAAAGGAAGCAGGATCTCTGTATTTCTGTAAGAAACCATTTTGTTGTTTTAATTTCATTTTATTATGCATGAGGAAAGAAATTAAGGGAGTTTTTTATATTATTTCTAAGAGTGCAACAAAAGGCTGCCTTTTAGAAACTCAGGGTTATGAGTCTGACCTGTGGGTAAAATATCTAATTTCTGGTTATGTAAAGAAATCTCAGAGGCATCTGTGACAGATGGGAGGAATATTAACCATAAACTGAGGCAAATCTTTATTTCTGCTGCTCTTAAGTTTCCTTTTTTTTTTTAAGGAAATTTGTTTTTGTGGTAGATCAAAGATTAAAAGTTAACTTTCCTTTTCAAAATTCTCCAGAACAGTCATTAGTTTTGGCAAAAAAAAAAAGCGCACATGTAGCTACAAAAACATTTACATGGACTTTTTGGGAACAAAACTGAAGTTAAAATGAGTGGATTTTAATAATTGCCACTCTTCTGGAAGGTTGGAGCATGGATATATAGTGGTCTTTAACAGGAAGTTACCACTGGAATTCCTGTAAAATTACATTTCCACACCTGAGTGGCTGCCTGGGGCAGATTCCCCAAAGATCTGAGGGAGGGAAATGCCAATTTTTTCATCTTTGTATATGTGATATGTCTGTGGTATTTTGTTTTCTTTTGTACTTCTGTCACTTTTATAAAAACTGTGGACTGTGGCGTGGAGCTCTGTGGAGTTTTTTGTTTGTTTTCTGCCAAATACACTGAGATTTTTAAAAGGACCACTACAAAAAAACCCTGTGGTTTGTGTCATATTTCTGCTTTAGGTGACAGAGATCCCAGCTTTGCTCTCACATAAATCCCACCATCAGCTGCTTGAGGTTCATTTTTAAAAAACCCAGCAGGTTTTTGGGTTTTTTGTGACCAGACAGAGCCCTGGGAGGATTTGGGAATGGGATTTGAGCTCCTGGGTGGCAGCAGAACCCTCCTGTCCTGCTGGGCTTTGTTCCAGTCTTGATCTCGTGGATTTTTCTTTGCCTTTTTTTCAGCCTTTACCTTCCTTAGATTAAACAAACCAACCTCGTGGCTGTCCACTCATCAAACCTTTTTATTCTCCACTTAGACCAATACATTTTCTTATCTCTAGTGTAAACAAGTTTTTTGCTCTTTGTTAAGAATTCTTGAGGGTGTCACACCCCAGCTCATCCTGTGCTGTGACAGAAGCAGCACAGAAAACCGATTTTTTGGGAACATTTTAGAGTTTCTGTCACTGCATTTCTGCTGGTCACACCCAGGTACCTGTGATGAGAACAGGTGCAGGTTATTTATTTTATATTTTCCAATACACTCTTCCTTAAATGTGAATTCCTGAGGTGCAGGTGTAAGGTGTTACAGCATTCCCTGTTCCTAAATTATCATTATTTCCCATTATATGGCCTATTATATGACATTATGTTGTCATTTCCAATGGGGGATGGATAATTAGGGATAATAATTAGGGATCTTTACTGTTCTGGGCCCTCTGTCACCTCCTCCCTGCTCTCCCTCAGTTCCGTGTAGGAATTGAATCGCGCTTTATTCAAACTCCGCATTTCTGTTGGAATTCAAGGCGGCCCTGTGCTGGCAACGCCTCCACCCATTTATTGCTGAACAGGCCCAGCCTGGGGGTTAATTAACGCTCCTCTGGCTGAGGCCGCCTCATTAACGCCTCATTAACGCCTCTCGTTAATTAGCGCGCCGTCCGGCGGCGCTGACGTCATCGGCGCGCGGCGGCGGCCGGAAGTGACGCGTGTCTCGCGCGCGGCTCTCGCAGTCCCCGGCGGCGGCGGCGGTGAGCGGGGCCGGGGGGAGCGCGGGGCGGCTGAGGGGACACCGGGGCTCTGAGGGGACACCGGGACCTCCACGGGGCTCTGGGGGTTGTGGGGGAGCCCCAGCGCTGAGGGCGGGCCCGCGGGTGGCAGCGCTCCGTGAGGGCCGCGGGGCTCTTTGGGCTCCCCAAATCGGGATCGTTCCGCGATACGCGACACACCGGGAGCGCCACACGCCGGGGAGACAGCGATGGGTTAGCGATGAGTTATGTGATCGGAGTATTCCGCAAATCAAACTCCCAATTGTGGAACTTTTTCTGTTTTTACATTTCAGTAAACCAAGGAATTAGTGCTCATTGCGTATAAGTGACATAGTTCTCTTGTTAATTAATATTCTGCCTTCTGTCGGTTAATTATTCTTTTTCTTCTGGTGCTAATTAGTGCCATGCTCGGTGGTTATGCTGGAATTTCCTTTTCCTCAGTGACAGCTGATTTTAGCAGAGTTACTGAATTGGCTTCTTATTATTTATTAGTTATTCTTTATTTATTAGTGTTTCTTATTATTTATTAGTTATTTTCTTCCTTACCTCAGGAGTTTTGCCACATTCCCATAAATTCTGCATTCCTCATATTCTTTTCCCCAAGCTTTTGAACTCCCTGAGGTCTCAGGCCATTATTAAATGTGTGGCACCAAACCTTGGCCATCAACTCTGTTTTCTGTGCCCTCCTGCAGCTCCCTGAGTTCTTAGCAGAGTCTTTCCTTTGGGTTTAAAACAAACATTTTTAGTTCACCATAAATCAACTCCAGCATGGCTTTGCTCAAAAATAGAACATTAAGTGTTTGCACTAAAAAAAAAGGGTGTAAAATACATTTATTTGTAGGGTTTGTCAACCTCTCCTTCTTTTACAGAGGGTGGTTTTTTTTGACTCAAATGGGTGATGAAAAGGATTCTTGGAAAGTGAAAACTTTAGATGAGATTCTCCAGGAGAAGAAGCGAAGGAAGGAGCAAGAGGAGAAGGCAGAGATCAAACGTATGAAAAATGTAAGCTGCCCTTTGGGATTCATTTTAATGGAATTGTTTGTTTTCTTAATAGGAAACTGCATTTTCATGGGGTGCAGTATCCTGATTTTCTCATGCCCTGCCAGCTGAATTCTTTTCTCTGTGGTCTCTAATTCCAAAGTTTGAGAAAAATATGATGCTTTGTGGTGATTTTATTGGTCTTGCATTATATGCTGTGCTTTGTTATAGTTACTGTTCAGAAAAGAGAAATAAATTAATGTGATCAACTGGGACTTGCAGTTCAAGGAACAGCTTTTAAAGATTTTATGGAAGAATGAGTTAAAATCATCGATTTGGAATCACTTTTATTTTGCTGTTTACAAAATAATTATTGCAGGAAAAAAAACACACAGTAGTTACTGCAATCTTCCTCAATGTTTAATTTTGTCTAATTTTGTCAAATTAATGCACTTCAGCTGTAATTGCAGTCAAAGTCATAAATCAGTGGATTTTACAGAGGTAACAAGTCCAGACTGAATTTTTGAGCCAGCAGTGGAAAACTTCAGTAATATTTGATTTTTTTTTCATTTTGAGCCATGCAAATAAATGGATTTTTCCTCTCTGCTGTGATTCCCAGTCAGATGACAGGGATTCCAAGAGGGATTCTCTTGAAGAGGGGGAGCTGAGAGACCATCGCATGGAAATCACCATCAGGAACTCACCTTACAGGAGGGAAGACTCCATGGAAGACAGGTGAGAATGGGGAAATAAAAAAGTTCCTGAAATTACCTTTTCAGCATTCTGAGAAGAGGGTTTCAGATATCTGAAGGGAAAATCTAATTTTTGTAGTGTGCAGAAGTGGAAATCTTTTTTATAGAACACACTTTTGGAAGCACTGGTTAAGATTTAACAGTGTTGTGTTCCTGTTTTGATTTTTGGCTTCTTGTGGAAATGCAACACAAAATGGGAATCTTTCCAAAACAAGGAAATCTGTGCATTTCCTGTCACCTGCCTGAGTTTATTCCTGTCCTGCCTTTCAGGGGAGAAGAAGATGATTCCTTGGCTATCAAACCACCCCAGCAGATGTCCCGGAAAGAAAAAACCCATCACAGGAAGGATGAGAAGAGGAAAGAGAAGCGCAGGCACCGCAGCCATTCTGCAGAAGGTGCTTCTGGCCACTCCTGGGAGCTTCTGCTTCCTGGGAGGAGAGTAAATAACAGTAACTCAGACTAAAGAGAGCACAGCAGGTGGATGAGGCACCATTTGTTGTTCCTCTGGCTGTGTTTAGTGCCCTTAGGGGAATGACAGGGCTGGAAACGTGGTTGAGAGGACAGAAATCACTTTGGGACAGGGACACTGAGGTCACTTTTGCTCCTTGAAGCCTGATAAGATTCTCTCTGACTTCACTGAGTGATCTTTGTACCTGCCAAGGAAAAAAAAAAATCCCTTCTAGATACATTCCCATTGCTTTTCTGTCAATCACTACCATTTTTTACTTTAATGCAAGTACTCATGCAAGATCTTACAGACTTTGGACTTCCCAACCCCCTTTCAGAATAGGATTTTCCTTTTAGGAAAACAACAGAGGTCATGGCAATAGGTTCCCATCAGTTTCACCCTCTCTAAGTTTTGCTTTCGGTGAATATTTTGAGCAGTAACACTCGGAAATTGATTTCTGTTTGGTTTCAAGGGAAACATGCCAGAGTGAAAGAGAAAGAACGGGAGCATGAGCGTAGGAAGAGACATAGAGAAGAGCAGGATAAAGCCCGGCGTGAATGGGAGAGACAGAAACGGAGAGAGATGGCAAGGGAGCATTCCAGGAGGGAGAGGTACATCCATCCCTCCCTCCCCTGGGGAGGGAGAGCAGCAGCTGCCTCCTCTGGCCATTTGTTGGTGTGAAATGACCCCAAAAAAAAATCCACAGTGAAAACTTGTCTGTGTTCCTGGGGATGTGTTGTCTGGTGGAATGTGTTCTTCACTTTAATTATTTGTTAAGTGCTTCATTACCATGGGCAGTCCAGCTGAATTCACTGCCAGGGGTTCACTGTAATAAAAAGATTGGATGGTCTTAGAGGTTTTTATTTGCACATTATCAGGGGATTAATTAACTGAACTGGATTAATTTTTGCTTAAATCCTGATAGGGTGGAGAACTCCTGGTCTGGGTCTTTCAAACCTGTTTTTTAAAGGATCAGCTGAAAAACTCCACCTGTTTTTAACTGATGCACAATTGGGGGTGTTGATAAGGAAGCTGAGCTTAGTGATTTGGTGCTGCAAACCAGTTTTCCTTCTCTTCATGAGCCAGATTTGTAACAAACAAAACTTATTTTCCAGAGATCGTCTGGAGCAACTGGAGAGAGAAAGGGAGAGAAAAATCCGGGAGCAGCAGAAGGAACAACGGGAGCAAAAGGAGCGAGAGAGGAGAGCTGAGGAGAGGAGGAAGGAGAGGGAAGCCAGGAGAGAAGGTGCCTCTCTCTGCATAAATATTCTTCATTTTTCCTCTCACTTTGCTGACACTGTGGTGGAATGGAGGGATAAAGCGTTTTTTTTTAACTTAAAGCAGTGCCAGAATTTTTTAAAAAGTGGGGAGGCCTTTGACATGGGAGGGAAAAGGAAATACAAGTTTTACATGGGGAGATAAAACAATGTGATGATGTCATGTGCCTTAAATATCTTGGCAGGTTGATCAGTCAGTGAGTGTTTGCCTCTCCCTGTCAGGGAGATTTCCTATAAAAACAAGATTTCTGGGGATGCCCCTGTGTGCACCCAGCACAATCCCAGAGATTCTGAACTCTTTGACTGAGTCTAACTCAGTTTGATAGAGGTTTACACTTCAAAATTCAATGTTTTAAGGATTTGGGGGAATAAATTGCAAAGTAAGTACTCCAGTCATGGAAAATGCTGTAGTGGGAGTCAGGTGGGGAGATCTGGTGCCTGAACAGTTTAAATTCTGCACTTGAACTCTTTGCACAGCGTGTTGGGTATTTGCAATCTCAGCTCAGATCATTTTTGGTTCAAGGATCTCTGTCCCAGCTTTCAGAGGTAAAAATCAGAGCCCATTCCTGTGATCAGGTGGAAAAGATTATTCAAGACTAGCAGAACAAACCATGTTTTTTGCTTTCTCTTTCTTGCTCAGCTCATACCAAACAGCTCCTTTTTGTGCTTGGCTTTATGCTGATAGTGCTCAAACCTTTCATTTAATTGGTTTTATTGTTCTGAATGTTCTGTCAGCTCCTTCTAAACCTCAGCTGGTTTTATTCTTTTACATATTTTCCACTTCTTTCTCTGGCATTAATGCTTTAGAGCAGGGTGTTTACTGTGCAACATACAGGGCAGCTTGCTTCTGTTTTTAAGTGTGGCAGCAGCTTTCTCTAAGCAGTACAAATCCATATTTTATTTGAGATAAGTCCAAGCCCTTCATTCTCCCAGATTTAAGTAGGTTCCTCTCCCACTCTTCCACGTTAAAATGTTAAAAAAAACAAACTGAAAAGCATTCAAATCAGGTGGCTGTGGCAGACAGGACAACTCTAATTAGGCAGATATAACAATTTCTTGTGGTTTTGTTTTCCCTAGTTTCTGCACACCATAGAACAGTGAGGGAAGAATATGGAGACAAAGTAAAAATGAGACCCTGGAGTCGCAGCCCTTTGCGCCAGCAGAGAGACAAGCTTGAGCAAGGAGAGAGCAGGAAACCAGGTAGCATCTGCCACTCTACACTGCCTTGGGGGACAGCAGGAGCTGGGCTGGGCTAGTCTCAAACAAGCATTTTTAGTCTCAAACATCCCAGGTGCTCAGTTAAAGCATTGTCCAGCTCAGCCCCAGTGGTGGAACTCTGGAATCTTCACAAATGTCTCTTCTCTAAAGCAGCGCTGGTTGTGCAGGAGTTGCACAAATGGAATGGATTTAGGGGTAGGAGTAGCAATTGGAAAAGTTTCCAAATGAGTTACCCCCTTCAGTGGTGAAAGAAGCAGCTGACTGAATTTTTAAAACCCTGCAGTTGAATTTCCTTGCAGGTTAAAAAGGGATTGATTACTTCAGCTGGATTTGGGGTTAGGAGCTAAACTGCCTTAAAAAGTGACCTCCCAGGGATCAATGTAAGCATCACTGATTCTGTCATCTTGTAGAAGAAATGAGATTCTTAAAGCAGAGTTCTGCTTAGATGGTGAATTTTGTTTTCCAAGCCAGAAAATGGTCCCACCTGAAGGTTCTGGGGGTAGAGAACTTGCACAAGTGACATGAAAATGCCTTTGTTTGAAGGAGGAAAGCTCTGTGTCTGCCTTGCTAACGTGTGTAAAGAAGTGGAGCCTCTCAGAGCAGGATGGAATCAGCTGGAATTCCAGGTGGGGGCAGGCAGCAAGTCCTGGGAAACTCCTGCCCAATCAACCACCAGGGATTTTTCATGCTGATCACTGCACTGGAGCAGTTGCTTACACCAGTGTGTAGAAACCCAGTCCTGGTGATTCTTGTCACCATGGTCACTTTTTCCCTTTTTTTCCATGTTTTAATTCATCTTGAAAGACCTTAGGAACACATCATGTTTAAAAATCAGGTCAATATTCCATATTTTTGGCTGTTGATCCTGCACCACTGCAATTCAGAAAAGCTGTTTGTCATTGAGCAGAGTGTGAAATGATTATTTTTTTTTTTAGTGCTCTAAATTTCCAGTACTGAATGTTCAGCACTGATTTAATGCCAGCAGAAAGTGAAGCAGTTACCTGGGAATTCAGAGACTTGGCAATGATACTCAATTAGCATTGTGGTTTTGATTTTTATGGTTTCAGCAGTAAAAGAGGAGAAACCAGAAGAGAGGGATCCTCTGTCAGACTTGCAAGACATCAGTGACAGTGAGAGAAAAACCAGCTCAGCAGAGTCTTCCTCAGGTGATCAAATGCAATTTAGGAGCTGTAATTAATTGTACAGATGTAATTAATTTCTCTGCTGAGCAAACACTGTTAGTATTTAAGTGTCTGATTATTCCTGGACAGAATCTGGATCAGGCTCAGAAGAGGAGGAGGAAGAGTCCAGCAGTGAAGGCTCTGAGGAAGAGGGAGAGGAAGAGGAGGAGGAGGAGGAGACAGGAAGCAATTCTGAGGAGGTGTCTGAGCAATCAGCAGGTGAGGATGTCACCAAGCAGGGCCTACAGGGGTGTGTGATTTTCTTTTTTTTCTCATCCTGTGTTGTTTAATTTGAACATTTTCCTTTTCTCTTAGTCTCTTAGTGAGACCTCACAGGTCAAGATAACTAAAAAGAAAAAAACCCAAGTACAAGCCCTATTCTATCCTTTTGTGTAGAGGTAATACCAATTCTTATCTAAGAAGCCAGATCAGAAACCTGAAAGCCATTTTTGTCAGAAGTTCAATTTGTGTAACACATCAAATACTCTGCAGAGCACAATTTGCACTTCTTTGGGGGGTGGTGAAATCCAAATGTCTTGGTCATTTTGAATTATTTTCTGTTGCAAATTTCAGAACTTTTTTCAAATGAATGAATGTAATAACTCAAAGTTCAGTAAAGAAGGCTGTATGCAGCTGTTCTTGTCATTAATTAGTAAAGCAAAGGCACAAGAGCAGGCTCTGATGGCTGGGGGGTTTTCTTTAAAATCAATTACAGTTAATAAGCCAATATTCATAATTAATTTAGCTGCCCACATCCCAATTCCCAGAGAATTGGTCAGAGTTGTGTTCCCTGCTGGAAGCATTTGCTGTCCAAGTGCTTGGTCACTGACAGTGCAGAATCCTGGTGAGACAGGAGAGGATTTCAGCAGGGATTTGCCCCCAGGGAGCTGCAGGAATGTGGAGTTTTCCCAATCCAGCTCGGTTCTGTTTTGCAGAGGAGGTGAGCGAAGAGGAAATGAGCGAAGAGGAGGAACGGGAGAATGGAAACCACATCCCAGTTGGTACAATGCACATCCTGACTGTTTTAAAGAAGTGTTTGGCTGAGGTTTTGCAGCTAAATAAATCTTTTTCTACCAATATTTAAAAGATTGCAATGCTATTCTCATGTCAAACTCAGAAATTCCTTGAAATGTGATCCAAGCTTTATGTTTAGAGGGAATCAGTCTAATGAGCTGATGTTTCCTTCCCTTTTGTGTTCTTTCATCAAAAGAGCTTTGCAATCAAAATGAGACATCCTGGGTCAGTTTTCTCTTTCATTCTGATGTAAAGATTGATTTTTCTGATCTGCTGCATTAACACTGGAAATTGTAGGTGAATTCTTGAAAGCATCACCTCAGCCAAGAGGAGAAATTTGGTTTCTCCACGCTCCCCTGCCATGCACTGCTCAATGTCACCACCTTTATCTGCCTAAAGCTGAGTTTAATTACTCCACACAGCTCCTCTTTCCACGACTGATTCTGACTTTTAAAGTTCCAGAGTCGAGGTTTGACCGGGATTCTGCAGGGAGTGAGGTGGAGGAGGAGGAGGTGGGGGAGGGATCCCCTCATTCCAATGCCATGACAGAGGGGGAATACATTCCTGATTCTCCAGCTTCCTCCCCCATCGAGCTGAAACAGGAACTTCCCAAGTATCTTCCTGCACTCCAGGTAGGGGATCACCCTTTTAAATGTAGATAAGAATGTAATTATATCACTGATATTTGTTATCTTGGTCTTGCTGTCTGAAAATAGATCCTTGTGAAGGGAGAGTTCTGTTACCATAAACAGAAACTGGTTATTCTTTATGCAGCCAGCAGCAAAGTGTAGAAATATTAATAAAAATGAGATTTTTACTAATTAATTATGTCAAAGGTAACTGTGAAAGGTGCTGAGTTGCTGCACCTTTGTGGCAGATATTTCAGATTATTCTGTGCAAAAGTGAATGGAATAATTTAATTAATCTGCTGAAACACAGGCTCTGTCCAGGATTCCTTTAGAAACTAAGAAAAATAAACCCCAATATACCTTCCTCATATGATTTATAGCTGAATTCTTCTGGTAAACTTGAACTGTGAAGTTGCTGAAGTTTTTAAAAGAGCAAAACTTCCCCCCAGATGCTGGAGGAGTGAATGTTGTCCTGTGGTTTTTCAGGGATGTCGCAGCGTGGAGGAATTCCAGTGTCTGAACAGGATTGAAGAGGGAACCTATGGGGTGGTGTACAGGGCAAAGGACAAAAAGACTGGTGAGTATCAGTGCCCCCCAATTCCTTCAGGGTATTTAGGGCTGCACTCATGTGCAAATTACCATTCTGCATTTTTTAGTGATGAACAAAATCTATTTAAAATATTTCTTTACCAGCAAGCTGCTCATTTTCAAGGCAAAACAGCACAGTTAATGAAATGTTTAATCAGTCAGAGAACACTGGGGACCCTGGTATTGTGGATTTATTACCTGTGTGATGGGAAATGTTTCCCTTGCAGATGAAATCGTGGCTCTGAAGCGACTGAAGATGGAAAAGGAGAAGGAAGGTTTTCCCATTACTTCCCTGAGAGAAATCAATACAATTCTGAAAGCACAGCACCTGAATATTGTCACTGTCAGAGTAAGGCTGCAGTCTTTTGTGTCTGATGTACTTCAGTTCTTGAAATACTCCTCTTGGCTTTTAAATACAAAAATACCAGCAACCCTGGTAGATCTTGCTTCTGTGAGCAGCTGTGTGGAGATCACTGTCTCCATAATTTGATGTTTTACAAAAATGAGCTGGGTTTTTAAAAGAAAAAATATATTTTCTAAGGATTTTACCAATGGCAGCCTCCATCCTCTTGGTACATTTCTAAAATCGATTTTGGATGCTTTTTAAACACCATGTGCAGGCTTTGCTCATCTGGTTCTGTGTTGCAGGAGATTGTTGTGGGCAGTAACATGGATAAAATCTATATTGTGATGAACTATGTGGAGCACGACCTCAAGAGCCTGATGGAAACAATGAAACAGCCTTTCCTGCCAGGTACACTCTGCCACAGTGCCCTGAAATTCTCAGAGCTGGAGAAGTGGCCAGCACAGATGGCCCAAAACAGAGAGCTGGCTCTGGGCAGTGCCATGTGCTGCTTTGGAATGTCCTGTGTTCCTTGGAACTGAGACTTCCTGGATTTTTCTGTTTGTTCTGTAAAACCTGACCCAAATTAAAGTGTTGGCTGATCCTCGTGGTGATAGCTGGTGATGAATCCAGTTTGTGTGTTTGGGGTGGAGCTGTTCAGAGGTGAAAGTGGGGGAGTTTCCCCTTGTGCTGGACTGGAAAAGAACACTGGGCTTTAATTTTGGCCACTTCCTATAAGAGACAATAATTTCTGAGCATAATTTGGATGAATTCCAGCTGCCCAAATGAATTTTGCTGTTCTGTGACACATTTTTATTCTGTGCTTTTAACTTGCCACACCTACCTGCTCCTTTCCCTGTTCTCCAAACAAACAAAGCACAAATTAAAGGTAGATTTATTTTCTTCAATGCATTTGTTTGTTTTTTTTCTCATTCCAGGGGAAGTGAAGACTTTGATGATTCAGTTACTGCGAGGGGTCAAACACCTCCACGACAACTGGATCCTTCACCGAGACTTGAAAACTTCCAACCTGCTCCTCAGTCATTCAGGCATTTTAAAAGTAAGAATTAGGAAAAAATTGAGAAAATCAGGACAAATTCTGTGCTGCAGAATTACCCAGAGTTACAGCTGTGCCCAAAGTCTGTGCAGTGGCCATGGTGGCACTGATGGTGAATGAACAGTGCTGGAAATGTTGTTTCTTTTCCTTTCAGGTTGGAGATTTTGGCTTAGCCAGGGAATATGGGTCTCCCCTGAAGCCCTACACTCCAGTGGTGGTGACCCTGTGGTACAGAGCTCCAGAACTGTTGCTTGGAGCAAAGGTGAGTTCCTCCTTGTTCCTTTGGCTGCTGGAGCAGTGGCTGCAGCCTGACTGTGTTTTATCATCATCATCACACATCATCAAAGTGTGAGCATGCTTGGGTCTTTGTATTGATTCATAGGGGAAAATCCTGAATATTCAGTATTAATCCTCCCAATGACATCTCAAACCCTTCCATCCTCCCCACATGGAGGGTGGGTGACAGATGGATTTTGTTTTTTGGAATGGTGATGTGGTCAGTGCTGATGACTTCTCATGAATTGTGGCAAAATGTCACCTTTGGCAGGTGGATTTTAAATGCCCTTTTAAATTGGTGTAAAACCTGTGACATCTGAGAGCAGAACAAGGCACTGGCACTATTCTAGAATGTTCCCTGCTGATTAAATGAGATGTGGGTGAAGTCAGTCAGTAGGGCTGCAGTGGCAAGAGCCCTGCCAGAGGAAATACTGGTTTGTCAGCTGTGCTGCTTTGTGAGTGGAAAAGAGAGGCATCAGTGTGGAGACTTTCACCTTTCATCCTGAAAGATTGTGTACATTGGTATTGCTCATAATTCACAGGAATTAGAACTTTGAAATAAATACAGTTGAGACCTGGCCCTTGGCTCTGGGACTGGTTGTGTTCTACTCAGAAAAAAACCCAAAAAACCCAAATAAACCCAACAATGCCTCTCCAGACAATTCAGTGGAAACATCTTCCTGATTTTTCTGAGGTTTAATTTTATTTGCCTTCTTTGCAGGAATATTCCACAGCCATAGATATGTGGTCAGTGGGGTGCATTTTTGGGGAGCTGCTGACACAGAAGCCACTGTTCCCAGGGAAGTCAGAAATCGACCAGATTAACAAAGTTTTTAAGGTAATTTTTGTAATGTTTTGGGATTTTGACTGGTTTTAGAAAGAGGAACATTGGAGTAATGCTTGTTCTCTTTAACAGAGGTTCAGCCTTAATAAAAAGTTATTTAATCTGCTTTACAACACTTTGAGTAGGCTGAGACCATGATTTGTTGTGTCTGTTTTCTCTGCATACTTCCCAACTCTTAATGAATAAATAAATGATTGCTCTCTGAGTTTATTTAAGGGATATTTTAATTTGCAGGATCTGGGTACTCCCAGTGAGAAGATCTGGCCTGGTTACAACGAGCTGCCAGCAGTGAAGAAAATGACCTTCACAGAATATCCCTACAACAACCTGCGCAAGAGATTCGGGGCTCTGCTCTCTGACCAGGGCTTTGACCTGATGAACAAGTGGGTGCCAAATTCCTGGGGATCCCTGGGATGTGTGGGCAGGAAGGCAATTTTCTGTCTTGTGAAAGGTTTATAAAGTCAAGGCTGTGCATTGTGTTACAGGAGTACCTGGCGTGTTAATAGAATGTCTGAAATCTCTCTTGTAATAGCAAAAATTGTAGAATATTCTTATGGAATTATCCTGGATCCCTGTGGAGCTTTATCTGGCTATCCAAGGGTCTGAGCTATCCACTGATTTCACCTCTGGGAGCAGATCCCTACAGAAGCTGCTTGGATGTGTAGTTCCAGCTGCTGTCCCATAAATGACAGGTTCATGGAGGAGCCTGCCTTAAAAATCAGCTCTGTTAGATGATGTGGCAGCAGGCATTAACAGAATTATACCCAATTAATGGAATTGCACCTAATACCAGTCATAGAATATGCAAAATTCCTAGAATTATACCAAATAGCCAGGAATAAAATTATACCAAATACCAGCAATAGAATTAATCCCAATTAATAGAATTATACCCAATACCAGCAATAGAATTAATCTCAGTTAATAGAATTATACCCAATACCAGTAATAGAATTAAAGCAAATTAACAGAATTATACCCAATACCCAGAAGTAGAATTATACCAAATTAATAGTTATACCCCTTATCTAGTCATTGAATTATAGCCAATACCCAATTAATAGAATTATAGCCAATACCCTTGAAATTGTACCCAGGTAATAGAATTATAGCTAATACCCAGTAATAAAATGATACTGAATTAATAGAATTGTACTCAGTAACCAGTAATAACATGATACTGAATTAATAGAATTGTGCCAAATAACCAGTAATAAAATGATAGCAAAGTAATAGAATTATACCTAATACCCAGTAATAAAATTGATACTGAATTAGTAGAATTGTACCCAACACCCAGTAATAAAATTATACTGAATTAATAGAATTGTACCCAACACCCAGTAATAAAATTATACTGAATTAATAGAATTAGACCTAATCCCCAGTAATGAAATGATACCAAAGTAACAAAATTATACCAAATACTGTTAACAGAATTGAAGCCAGTGAACAGATTTATACCCAATACCTGCTCATGGAATAACACCCAACTAATAGAATTACACCAGATTAATAGAATGACACCCAATGGAATCATCCCCAATAGCCAGTACCAGAATTGTGTTAAACATCACAAAACCCTCGAGCACATTCCTGGACAGACAGTTTGGGAGCTCAGGTGTCCCTTTCCCCTCCCTGGCAGTTTCCTGACCTATTACCCAGCGCGGCGCATCACGGCCGAGGACGGGCTGAAGCACGAGTACTTCAGGGAGACCCCGCTGCCCATCGACCCCTCCATGTTCCCCACATGGCCAGCCAAGAGTGAGCAGCAGAGAGTGAAAAGGGGCACCAGCCCCCGGCCCCCCGAGGGGGGGCTGGGCTACAGCCAGCTGGTGAGTGAGGTACAGCTGGGGATGGGCTACAGCCAGATGTGAGTGAGGGTGGGTGTGGGATACAGCCAGCTGTGAGTGGGGTACCTATGGTGAGCCCACAGGTTGGAGTAGAACTAGAATTTTGCTGT
>JAOTQP010000856.1:5287371-5297655 GCA_026413545.1 Cichladusa arquata
TTTAATAAATGGAAATATATACTATTATGTAATGTATAGTATTTATATATAATCTATATTATATATTATTGTAAGTATAAATATAATCAATAATACTATTTATTATATATTGTTATATAATATATAGTCTGTAAATATTAATTATGTATATGACAATATAAATAATATAAATTTTATATATAAAAATTTAAAATATTTATATATATTAAGGGAGATAGCTGCCAACAACCCTGCCCTGAGTTGTTCCCCCTGTGCTCTCAGACCTGCAGTAATTTACTTCACTGAGCAGTAATTACTGTAATTAATTCCCTTCTCCCTCCAGTCAAGCAGCACCAGCTCTGAGTTAGCACCAATTAACAAAAACCTGAGCATGTGATGCCAATGGAGGGGGCAGTGCCAGGATGTTCACACACACAAAACCCAGGAGAGGAGGTTCTAAAGGTTCTTTTTAATAAAATTCAAACTAAAGGAGAAAGTGGAGCTGAAGCTGAGGCAGTCCCAGAGCTCTGCCCTGGGTTCAGTGGCCAGGGAGGGCTGGAGCCCATGAGAGGCAGCTGAGATTTCTGCAAGAGAGGGATTTGTAGAGAAACATTTGTAAAATTTGACAGATTTGTCTTCACAAACGAGCTGTGGATCTGCTGGTGGATCAAACCAGCACTGAGAGATAAAAAAACAATGGGATGGATTCCACTGATTGAGGAATGGAAAAAATTTGTGAATTTGCCTTTTCAAACAAACTGTAGGTTTGCTGGTAAATGAAATTGGATATTGGAAGATGAAAGAAGCAATGGGGGAAAACCATGAACTCAGTAAGAATTAAAAATGAAAGGTTAAAGAATTAAAAATGAAAGGTTGAGGGGAATCTCAGGTGTTTGGGCAGTCTGTGCCTCTCAAGTACCTCAGCCCATGGGGACAGAGAGAGGGAAATTGGGATAAAAAGGGAGCAGAGTCCTCCAAAAATTGGAGAGACCCCAGGGCAATGCCCCATGGCCTCTCCCTGTATTGGAATAAAGCAAAAGGACTCCTCTGTCTGCTTTTTGGACACAAACCTCTGGTGTTTGTGGGTTCATTTTCCTGCCATGCAGGTCCCAGTTTGGGACACCACGAGCCCTGGGAAGCTCAGCCCAGCCCCAGAAATCCTGAGCCAGGCTGGGAAAGCAGAAAATCCCCAGGAACAGCCAAAAACTCCCAGGGAAAACTCCCCAAGGCTCTGAGAGCTCCCAGGGAAAACTCCCCAAGGCTCTGAGAGCTCCCAGGGAAAACTCCCCAAGGCTCTGAGAGCTCCCTGCTTGCCTCTCACTCAGCTCAGCTCCAACCTCCCAATTCCACTGGGGTGCACAATCATCCTGTGGGACCCTTCACAAAAAGGGGCTCAAACCACCCTGAACACATCTTGTTGGCTTTACAGATGTTCAACCATTTAGAGCTTTTTAATCTATAGATTCAGTGTTCTAGCTAGATTTATAGATTTCTTTATATCAATTTATCTAGTTAGATTAGCCATTTAGAGATTTAGCTATTTAGAGAATTTTTTATCCACAGATCTCTTTACTACTGAGATCTCTTTAGATTAGGTATTTAGACATTTATCTAGTTAGATATTTATCTCTTTAGATCTATTTGCCTGTAGATCTATTGAGATCTATTTAACTACTTAGATCTATTTATCTACAGACCTATTAGATATATTTATTTATTTAGATTAGATATTTAGATATTTATCTAGTTAGATACTTATGCATTTAGATCTGTTTATCTATAGACCTATTAGATATATTTTTCTATTTAGATTTTATCTATCTATTTAGACATTTAGAGATTTAGATATTTAGATTTCTTCCTCTAACCAGAACACACCTGCACCTCTCTTGGACACCCCCCTCTCCTCCCAGGCATTTGAGGGTCAGATCCTTTTTCCTCACCTGAATTTCTTGAACTGCAGCTCCAGCTGGATATTCCAGAACTGCCAGCAAAGCCAGCACAGGGAACAGGCACAAAACCCCCAGCGTGGCTCTCCAGCCACTGCTCTTCTTGTCCAGGGACAGGGAGCTTTTCCTTCTGCCTGCAGAGAGTTGTTCAGCCTGATCCATGTCGTTCCCGAGGAGTTTTTGGAGGAGTTTTTGGGACAGGCACTCAAGACATTCCCTGCACAGAATGCATCTGTAATCCTTGAGCTCACATTTGGAGCGTTTGTGAGCAGCCCTGCACCTACTGCCAGAGCTGTGCACAACCAGGGCAGTTTCAAAAAGCTCTAAAAAAAAAATTTAAAAAAAATTAAAAAGAAAGAAAGAAAAAAAAAAAAGTAGACTTTACATTAAGCCTCTCTCCAATGTGCCAAAGATTCTCTCAGGCTCTGCCAAGTGGGATCGTGTTACTGCAGCTGAAATTTGGGCTGGCTGAGGAACAGCAGCAAAGTGAAACAAGCTGGGGTGGACATGAACTCTTCTCTTTAACTGTGTAAGCAACAGAGGGCAAATCTGCAGTTGTCAGCTTTATGTAATGAAAAAAAAACCCAAAAAAAAACCCCCGGGGGAGGGGGCAGCAAAGGAATCCAGAAGGGCAACATCACCCCCTTGGAATGTGTCACTGGGGATGCTGCACGTCATTGTCATGGGCTGTCCTCGGGGTGAAAAATGAGATTTGGGAGAGCAGGCTGGGCTGCCTGCTTGGGAAACAAACTCACACAAAAGTAAACACCAGCCCCTCTTCCATGAAGCTGGGCCGGGGATCTGCCAGTTTGGGTGTTCTTTGGGTTAGGGAGTGTTCTTAGGGTTTGGGTCCCCACTTGGTCTGGGGGGTTTGTCAGCTTCTCCTCAGCTGGGAGGTTCTTTGAGGCATCTCCAGGCTCCAGACACGAATCAATTCAGCACTTTTTGAAACAGCTCACTCAGAAATTCTCAGCTTTTCAGAGACAACTGCATTTTTCTGTCTGGTCCTAAGGTGGGGTGAACTCAACCCCAGTTCTGCAAGCTCCCAGTTCCACCAGCAAATGCCAGGGAGGGGGAAGGTCATGCAAAAATTCCTGGGGGGCATCTGAGGCATCCAAAAGTTTTCAGAAAAGCCTTGTAATTTTAATAATGTAAAATGCTTTAATTGGAATTTTTTCCACCCTAGTTCATAATCATGCCTGCAACATTTTATTAGTTTCATGTATTTTCAGCCTAGAGCTGGCCTGGAGCTTTTAAACAACTCAGGATAAATCAGGCCACTGAGTCTGGGTGTACAATTTCATGAACATTTTCCTTTCCAATTCTCACCAAGAAAAACCACCACAAAGCAGTGGTTCAGACCCCAGGAAAAGGAGGGGATAAGGATTAACAGGCAGGGAAACAATGGCTAGAATTACAAAGGGAAGCTGGGAGCAGGAGGAAGAGCACAAAGGCAGGTCCAGGGCTCTCCCTGCTGTGGAACTGGCTGCAGCTTTCTAGGGATGGTTCCTCCTTCCCACGTGCCTGTGCATGACTGAAAAAATCCTGCATCTGGAGCTCCAAAGAGATGCAAATGCAGCCCTGTCTGTGGGCTGAGCTGCAATCACAGCACCAAGGGAGACACCCAACTCATCTATGCCTCGAGTTCTCCAACATTCTTTTAGAGCTGCAGGTGAGAACAGAAAGGCTGATTGAGAGAGGAGTCTTGAAGGAAAATCCTGCCTGGGAATGGGGCTCCAGACCTCCAGCCAAGAGCTCTTCTCCAGCAAAGGCAGCACTGGCTTGAAAGAAAAATATTGTTATCAAACCCAGAGCTGGAAGAACATTGAGTTTCAGTCACGGAACAGCTCGAAGTGCCTCTCCCCGAGCCAGGAGGAGCCGGCAGGGCTGCAGGGAGATTTTAATTGATGCACTGCACACCCAGCTTGCTCCCTCGGGCCATTTCAATGTCCCCCAGCCCCAGCCCAGTGTCCTGCTCCTCAGACAGCTCAGACCCCAGCTCTGGGCAGATGAGATTGATGTGGAATCTGGCAGAACACGAACCTGAAACCCCCCAAGCACCCACTCAGTGCCTTATTTGTGTGGCACTCACCCATTTTTGTGAAGGGAAGCAGAAGAACCTTTAAATCTCTTTAAAGCAGAGATTTGGGACTCACACAAGCACAGCCTGAGGGGACCAAGAACTTCATGATGTAAAGAAAGTAAAAGTTTTTGTCTATTTTTGAAATCCATCTCGGCACAGTGCACAGAGCTTTAGTAAGTGCATTTTTAGGACCTCACTGCTCCTGAATACTTCTCCATGCAGCTACCAAGGGTTAGCACAGCCAAGAAAACCCTTTTTCCATGAGTCACAGAACCATTCTGAATGGGAAGAGACCGTGCTGCACATGATCTATTTTATCTTGTGCTGGCTGAACAGGAATCTTGGGCTGCAGAGATGATTCACAACCTCAGTGACATTTTAGGATCCTGCTCCCCTGTCAGGTTTTCCCTGGGTGCATCAGAAGGGACAGCTGGGTTTCTTGGAAAGCACTTTGCTTTCTCTCCCCACATGCACTGTGCCCATCTACACGAAAATTCAGCACATCCAACCCCACCAAACCCCTGGCTGCAGAGAGCTTTCAAAATGATTACAGCTGAAGCCAAATATTTGCTGAGAAACCAGCTCAGCACTGAGGCCAAGACAAACCTCGGTTTTTAGGGCAATGAGAGTCAGATGAGGAGAGCACTCAGGACTCCCAGACAGAGCTCATGGAGCTGAGGGAGCCTCAGGAACTCCTTGCTGTGATAAAACCCCTCTGGAGCCACCAGGGCACAGAACCCTCGGGGACACTGCTGGAAATATTCCCCAGGAGCTCTGCTGAGTTTGAGAGGTTCTGGAGTGCAGATATTTGGTTTGGACTCCAGGCAGGATCTGTCCTCTGTACTCGGGCAGCAGAAACATTCCTGGCACTGGCTGGTGTCTCAGAGCAGTGGAACTCATGACAGAGGGAATCCATGTGCTCTGAGGGGAAAGGGGAGCAGGGCAGGGAGGGAAAAATGGGGCAGGGAGCTGAAAACCCCACAGTGGGAGCATTGCACTCCCCTCTTTCCATCACCTCACCTTTGCTCTTCTCACTCAGCTGCTGAAATATTTGGTTTAAAGCATAACTGTGCACAACAAACAACACATGGTTCCCTTCCCCAGGGCAGCCTTTAGCTCAGAAATACGTATTTTTCACCTCTGTGGATTATTCTTAGCATTTCTCTCCTTCCCTTTGTTCAGCCTCCATTAAATGTTATTTTCAGCACAATTTCCAGTATCTCTGCTCCATTTCTCAGGATGCTGGCACTGCTTCATCCCAGTCCCCAAAATAACACAAAAACAATCTATGACAACAAATATTACAGCAAAACCTGTGCTAAGAGATGCTACACAGAGAACAACCATCAGTGCTGGGAGTGGAGCTGAGTGTTTCACCTCTCATGAAATCTCATTTTTTTCAGGGATAAGAGCCAATAATTCATCACTGGAACAAAACAGCCCCATCAGCTTCCCCCTGTTGTGACCTGGGGAAAGGAGAAGGACCCAAAATCTGATGGCTGAAAGCACCAGGATCAGGATTTCATCTGCAGGAATGTGATTTACCACGGCTCAGCTCCTCCTTGGCCCATGTGAAAGGAATCAGGAAACCCTCACACAGCCCTTGCTTTAAAAAGCAATTAGAGATTTCAGCCTTCAGCTCCCAACTTGGGGGGAAAAGAAAATAAAAGCAACAACCCAACATTCCTGCATGGTTCCTGTGGGAATGGCACTGAAAATTTGTGCTTTTTCTGTGGGTCATGGGCTAAAAAAAAAGGATTTGAGTGCTCCTCTAAGAGGGAGCAATGCTCCCCAGGGAGAGGGAGGACAGGAATGTTTGGGGCCTAAAGAGAATTCTCCCACTTTCTACCCTGCAGCCCCTCGTGATCAGCATCTGCTGATGTTCCTAGAAAAAATCCATGGTCTGATGAATAACAAATGAGCTGAAAACAGCTCCAGCTGGCAGAGAAAAAGGAATATTTTGCTTAACTGTCAGTTTGAGCTGCTGCTCACAGAAGTGCTGCACTGGCCTGACCCAGGCAGGAGCTCAGCCCTGCACTCCTGACCAGGGAGAGCAGAAATTTGGGGATGAAATGAGGGAGAAAGCTTTCCCAAAACACAGATAACAAAGTGAATCCACACAGAACTAAGAATTGCTTCTCTGGGTGGGATATTTTTGTCACTGCTCTGTGGTGGGATGTATTAATAACCTATTTTTAATATTATTAATCCATTTGTGGGTGGGACAATCCTCTTGAAATCCTGGGAGCAGCACAGATTAGTGGGAACACAAAGGAGAGATGGGATCTTCACCTGACTCTGCTTTGCAAGAAAAATCCTCTTTTCTACCTCAGTCTCACACTGTCTGTAAAACAGAACTTTGGCCACAATTCCAAAGGAAAAGGTTTAGAAACCTTTAGTACCAAGTCTGAGAGGAGCTAAGGTATTAAAATTGAAGTTGTACACCAGAAAAACCTGGGATTTCTAAGGCCCAGAGCTGCATCCAGGAGAGGGCAGAAGCCCCAGGAGCTCCTTTGCAGAGAACCCATCCAAATCTCATTTTTGGGAGCCCAGCAGGTCACAAACACCAGAAGGAAGCTGCTCATTACCCACACCAATTAAAAACTGATGATATTTACCTGTAAAGGAGCATTTCCCCCTGCTCTGGCATCTCCTTCCCTGCCTGCAGCAGCAGGAACAGCTCACCTGTTCTATAACCAGCAAGAAATCCAAAAACCAGCCAGAAATCCAACAGCAAAAGGGCAGAAAAGGACAAAAAGGGGAGGAAAATCTTTCCCCAGCTCTCCTGTCTCAGGATCTTGCAGCAGATTTATCAAGGATGATAAAAAGATAAACCAGAACTATCTTCCCTCTTCCAAAGCCTGAGCTGAGCCTGGCATGGGGGGCAAAGTCTGCCAAAAACATTCTTGGCACAAAGGGGCACCTGCTGCCTTCTGCCACCTCTTGAATTCAAAAAAGATAAAACATAAAATTTGAGAGGAGCTCTTCCTTCCCTTCAAAATCTCTTTTCATTAGCCAGGAAAGAATAGAAAAATAATTTTTAAACAACTTCAGTCTTCTGCAACAGCTGCACAGCTTGGAAGTCAAAGGCTGCACTCTTCCTGCAATTTTTTTTTCCCTTTAGGGAAAATAATCACTTGGAAGCTTCTCTTCATTCAGCACCCAAAGAAACCATTTTAAAAAAATTAAGCAGATGCTCCATGTTGTTTTTCCTGCATCTTTGGAATAAGAGATGAGAATTACACAACAGATATCGAACATTTGGTCACCTCTGTCCCCTCTCACTGGTGCCAGCACAAACACAACACATGGTGAAATATCCTTCAGCATTCTGGATTTATGGAGAGGCTTGTGAACAAATTATTTTTTAAAAAAGCTTATCATGAGGCTGGGGTAATAAACAGCCTGCAAAATTATTCCCTTGCACCAAAAAGTGGTCAATAAAAGCTGCTCTTACAGGATAAAGTTGGCTCAGATTTGTATTTTTAAACACTTTTGTTTTGCTGCCCCAGCAAAGATTTTGGGGAAATGTCTGGATTATTCCAAAGGGATTCCCATCAGCAGGGACTTCTGGGAAATAATGAGAATCTGCACCTCTGATTCTGAAATTCAGCTTTTTGGGTGTTGAGTATGAGCCAAACAAATAATTCATTGGTTAAATCTGATCCACTTAAAAAAAAAAACACTATTGAAACTGTAACAAGCTCAAGTGAATATTTTGATAAATACTATCTCTAGAAGATTGCTGAAATAACTCAATACACCACAGGGTTATAAATAATAAATATTCCCATAACCACCACACATTCCACACAGTTCAACATTTCTTTGAAAGATTTGCCAGCTCTTTGCTAACGAACAAAGGGAGCAGAGGAACACGGGAATTTTGTTTTCTTTTGTTGGTTTAAATATTGCTTCCAATACGTAACAAACAGGAGGTTTGGGCATCATCACCCCCCAGACAAACAGCCACACTTCCACCAAAATGTACTTTACAGGATGATTCAGTGGATAATAATTCTTCACTCAGCTGGAAAACAATACAGCTGGATCCATAGTGCAGCTACTGTTTGTACATTCATTTTTAATGCTCAGGAAAATATATATTTTTATTTTATTAAGTTTTGCTGCAAAACAAAGAAACAAAAATGAAATCCCTTTTTTTTTTCTCCTCCCCCTCGTATCTTAATTATTACTATTTATTTTCTTTACACTTTGATTGGAGTATTTAACACCTGCCTTTGGCATTATGGATAGAAAGCTCAGGAGTCTCTGAACACACGGCTCTGCCAAAAAAAAATAGAATAAAATATGGAAGAAGAAGAAGAAGAGTGTCACTTAGAGGTCAGAAATATTTGTTGTAACAGATTTTCTCCAATCAGTGTTCACTACTTTTTCTCTAAGGCACACGCTCTGTCTTTAGGAGCTCCTGGCATCCAGGTTTGCTGCTGTTGAGCCCCAAGGGTCAGAGGGGGCTGTCTGGGGACATCAGCTCCCTGTCCCTGACACGTGGCAGAGCTGATCCCCGGGATCTCCTGGGAATGGAGTCCTGGATGCCTCTGGAGCAGCCCAGGGTCTGTTCTGCTGCTCTGAAGTGTGGGCGGTTCGGTGGTGGCGGTGGATGAGCAGCGCAGGTGAGGGAGGGGCTGTCCCTTCCCTGGGACACCCCCAGAGGGGTCTCCTCCTCATCCTCCTCCTCCCCTGGCACATCCCTCTGTGCTCCCCTCCTTCTTCCAGAGAGCCAAACCCTCCAGGGAGGGGAAGCACAGGAGGGATGGGGCTTGGGGGGAGCAGACAAAGATCAGGATCTTCTCAGGGAGCAGAGCATCCTCAGAGGAAGATGGGGATCCTGTTGGGGGGTGAGGCATCCTCAGATGAAGATCAGGATCCTGTCAGGGAGTGAAGCATCCTCAGACAAAGATCAGGATCTTCTCAGGGAGTGGAGCATCCTCAAAGATCAGGATCTTCTCAGGGGATGAAGCAGCGCCAGATGAAGACGGGGATCCCCTTAGTGGGTGAAGCATTCCCAGAACAAAGATCAGGATCCTGTCGGGGAGTGAGGCATCCTCAGACGAAGATGGGGATCCTTTCTGGGGTTCCACACCCTCACACGAAGTTGGGGATCCCCTGCGGTTACCCTCACACAAAGATGGGGATCCTCTCTGGGTTAACCTCACACAATCCCCTGTGCTACCCTCACACAATCCCCTGTGTTACCCTCACACAATCCCCTGTGTTACCCTCACACAACCCCCTGGGTTACCCTCACACAACCCCCTGGGTTACCCTCACATAAGATAAGGATCCCCTGTGGTTCCCCTCACAGAAGCTGGGGATCCCCTGTGGTTACCCTCACACAACCCCCTTTGGTTACCCTCACAGAAGATGGGGTCCCCTGGGTTCCCCTCACAGAAGATGGGGATCCCCTGTGTTACCCTCACACAATTCCCTGTGTTACCCTCACAAAATCCCCTGTTACGCTCACACAATGCCCTGGGTTACCCTCACAGAAGATGGGGTCCCCTGGGTTCCCCTCACAGAAGATGGGGATCCCCTGTGCTCCCCTCACAGAAGATGGGGATCCCCTGTGCTCCCCTCACAGAAGATGGGCTCCCTGGGTTACCCTCACAGAAGATGGGGATCCCCTGTGGGTTACCCTCACACGAAGATGGGGATCCCTTGTGGGTTACCCTCACACAATCCCCTGTGCTCCCCTCACAGAAGATGGGATCCCCTGTGCTCCCCTCACAGAAGATGGGATCCCCTGTGCTCCCCTCACAGAAGATGGGGATCCCCTGTCGGTTACCCTCACACAATCCCCTGTGCTCCCCTCACAGAAGATGGGCTCCCTGGGTTACTCTCACACAAAGATGGGGATCCCCAGTGCTCCCCTGACAGAAGATGGGCTCCCTGGGTTACCCTCACATGAAGATGGGGTCCCCTGTGCTCTCCTCACAGAAGATGGGCTCCCTGGGTTACCCTCACACAATCCCCTGTGCTCCCCTCACAGAAGATGGGCTCCCTGGGTTACCCTCACACAATCCCCTGTGCTCCCCTCACAGATGATGGCGATCCCCTGTGCTCCCCTGACAGAAGATGGGGATCCCCTGTGCTCCCCTGACAGAAGATGGGGATCCCCTGTGGGTTACCCTCACAGAAGATGGGGATCCCCTGTGCTCCCCTGACAGAAGATGGGGATCCCCTGTGCTCCCCTGACAGAAGATGGGGATCCCCTGTGCTCCCCTGACAGAAGACGGGCTCCCTGGGTTACCC
>JAOTQP010000856.1:5297755-5315222 GCA_026413545.1 Cichladusa arquata
ATCCCCTGTGCTCCCCTGACAGAAGATGGGGATCCCCTGTGCTCCCCTGACAGAAGACGGGCTCCCTGGGTTACCCTCACAGAAGATGGGGATCCCCTGTGGGTTACCCTCACACAATCCCCTGTGCTCCCCTCACAGAAGATGGGGATCCCCTGTGCTCCCCTCACAGAAGATGGGGTCCCCTGTGCTCCCCTGACAGAAGACGGGCTCCCTGGGTTACCCTCACACGAAGATGGGGATCCTCTCGCGGATGGCCTGCCGGCAGATGGGGCACACGGTCAGGGCCGTGCTGCAGTCGGGGCACGAGCCGTGCCCGCACTGGAACACCAGCTTGATCTGGTCGTCGATGCAGATGGGGCAGGTGATCCTCTCCTCCATCTGCCGGTAGCGGCTCTGCAGCTCCTCCATCAGCTTCCTCTGCTCCGTGCCCTCACAGCTGGGGCTGCACTCCACCTCCGTGCTGTCTGTGGGCACAGCGGGCTCAGCCAGGCTCAGCAGCACCAGCCCACGCACACTGCACGCTCTGCACTCAGCCCCAAACCAAAATCCTTCTTCACACACTTCCCTCTGCTTATCTGCCCGGTGCTTTGTGTGTGTTTGGGATGGTTTCGTGGTTTTTTTAAATCCTGTCTGAGATTCCTGCCTTGGTGCTCTGGAATATGCTGCTCCCTTCGAGTGAAAATATCCAAAGCTGGTTGTGATATTCTGCCTTGCTAATCCAGGAATCCTTACAGGGCACTGTGTTCTCTCAACCTCCTGGGGACACTTGGGACTCCAATTTCTGACTAAGAAATGTCTAAGGAATGTGTGTGTGTCTTTCAGGACACACATGGTCACACAAGAAGAAATTATCTGAATCACTTGTGTTGATTTCTACATAAATCGGTCATTTGGTTGACTCTGTGAAATAAAAGAATCCCAAATCCTGGATACCTGGACTTTGGATAAATATTCTCCTGGTTTCAGCTCAGTGCAGCTCTCACTGCTCATCTTCTGCTCCTGCATCACTGATTAGGCAGCTTTACACTTCACTACAGCTGTCCCTTCCCTCAGTGTTCTGGAATTAGCTGCACATCAGTGCAAGAAGTGGTTTCAAATCCTGTCCTTGGGGACAGTGAGTTTGTCAAAGGCAAGCACTGAAGACATCACTGCCAGGGAAATCCTGCTGGTATTTCAGAGACCTTGATGCTCCTCCTCCACTGGCAATTCGCCTGCAAATGTCTTATTTGGAATTCCCATCATTATTTTGCTGCCAGTCTGCAGCAAAAACAAATGCTCCTGTCCACTTGTCAGGTCAAAAGTGATATTTTTGGCATGATGGAGTTTCAAAGAGGAGCTCTGGCTCTGCCAGCTGTGCATGTCCAACACCATGGGACTGATTCCTGCTTTTCTGCCAGGCATCAAATCACAAGGCTGAAGCCTGACTCCAAAAAAAGCCCAGAATGCTCAGTCATGAGCAGCAGGACATGCAATTAAATCCTCACGTGCCCTGGCAGTGATCTCAGCCCTCACAACCACTCTGGAAAAGGCTTCAGTGGCCACTTGCAGCAATCCCATGGCAAAAGCAAACCCTGCTGCTGCCTTGCTGACATCACAGCTCCTCCTGACACTGGGGAATGTGGGCAGGAGACAAATCTGTCTGAAACTGGGCTCAAGAGCTTTATTGAAATACTCCACTCTGAGATCTCTGGATAGCTGGGTCATGCCAGCCCTGCACAGACACTCATTTCTCAGCCAAGGGAGAAGCAAGGCTTGCACAAGATGTAGTTTTCCTTCCCTCAGGAATTTTAATTTAAATCACCCCATGTGAAACCAGACTAAGGAAACTGGTGTTTGCTTTCAATTTACAAAATAAGCCAGGCCCAGGCAGAACTCCCTTAAATGTTCTGTCTTGTCTATGCAGCTTGAGCTTGGCCTAGGACACTTGAGAAAATCTATTAAAACCTACTTTTTTTCTCTCTCTAAAGCTGGATAATGCAACAGACACACACATACACACAAAAAGCCAAAATAAACAAACCCTCTTATTTCACTGAAAATCACTGATGCCCCTCAAACCAACCCTGTGCAGGACCCTCCCCACAGCCCTGATCTGCAGGAAGAGCCAGAACATACCTTGTTTCAGCTTTTTGGTTATAGTCACTTGACATTTGATGCACTTCTTCATCCTCCTGGAGCATTCTGCCATGGTGACACAAGGAGAGATGTCAATGAAACCCACAACAGACTCAAGAACATCAGATTTGAACAACCTGAGGCCTCCCTGGGTGATTAAGGGATTGTTTTGCACGGAATGAGGTCACCACCTGCTTTCTGAGCTCTGCCCTACTCTCTTGTTTAATCTTTCCCAGGTCAGCAGCAAACACAACACCTTTAAATCCTCCCTGCTCTGCCCCTGCAGCTGCTGCAGCTCTCTGGGAAGAGGATGAAGCTCTGGCACAGAGTTCTGACCAAACTCCCAGTGGTCACACTGTGCCTTGTGAGATGAACTTGCTGACAAGTCCGAGCAGGCTGCCCTTAAATCAGCTGAAATCCTGAAGAATGAGGAGTTGTGAAAGCCAGAGAGGGAAATCCTTCTCAGGACGTTTCTGGGGGATAAAGCACTGACAGCTAGAACTGGCTTTCCCTCTGAATTACCCAGGCATCTCTAAGCCCAAGCAAAACTGCCTGGAGTCCCAAGCAGCAGGTGGGCAGAACATTCTGTGTTTTTCAGAGATAACTCTGGCTGTCTGAGATGCTGAAATCATGCTGGGGTTGCTTCAGGACACAAAAAATACAAAAGCTCTGTGTCTAAGCAGGGCTGAATTTCTGACAGGGCAAAGAGGGAGGCTTGGGTGGGGGAACAGAGGAAAAAACATTGTAAAAAAGGGGGAAAATCAATGTGGACTCACCTTCACACACAATACTGTGCTGGCATGGGAAGAAATGGATGAGCAAGGCCAGCTCTGAGCAGACCAGGCACTCTGTGGGCACTGCCACGCTGGACACACTGAGGTTGGTCATGGTGTTGGGCGTGGTGTGCACACGGCGAAGGCTGCAGGTGATGGTTGAGCTCTCAGAAGAAATCTGCTGTTCCCTGCAAGCAGCAGCCAGCAGGAAATGTGAGCCACAAGCTCCTTCAGCAGTGAGTTATGCCTGGGCTAATTCATATCCACAGGGAGACAGCAGCACAGGCTCAGGTAGATAAACCTGGGAACCTTCCCTGCCCTGCTGGGACAAGCTCAGCTGGGATCCTGACCAGCTGTGTCCAGTAACTAGAGCAGGGATCTCTAATATTTACACAAATGGAAACTGCTCCTTTGGAGGTAACACCAAGCTAACAGCACAACCATCTGCTGAAAGCAGTGATGAGAAATGTCAGCCTGACAGAAATGACATTTTTAGAGAAAAAACCTCAGTCCAACACATACTGCACTGACAGAGCTCCTGGGGAAAGTGTTCAAGGGACACTTTTCACCTCTCATTTACAGTGGCCAATGACAGCACTGCTGGGTGGCTCCTCCTCGAGCCTGTGCCCTCAGATCACACACAATTCTGCTTTCATGTTTGCAAAGTCCAAATGCAAACAAATGCTTCTCAGAACCTGAGATAAAGCCAGCTCTGACTTGCTCTACTCTCCCCTTGGCATTTTTTCAGCTATTTCTCTTATCACCTTCAAAACAAGTGTTTATCTGGCCCTGGAATAAATCCTGTGGGTTTTGGTGCCCACTCCTCTCTTGCACTCTCTTTAAATATCTGTCAGTGAGGAGTCAAATGAAAGTAAAACAGAACCAAGGATTATTCTGCAAAGCTGCTCTTGGCCTCAGAGGCTCCTCAGATTGCCAAGGGGCCGAGTTTGCACAGAGCCTCCCTCATTAATCTGCTCCTCCCAAAGTCAGCACACACCCTCCCATCACCCCTCCAGAACAAACAGGACTGCTCAGGGTGACATCCAGAGGGTCTCAGACATTCTCCATCCCTCCTGAGACCCCAGGGCTGGGGAAGACTCTGCTTTGCTCATTACCTGAATTTCTGTGAGAAGTCTTTGACCATCTGGACAATCCTTCCATCTGTAATGAGGTCCAAAGGAGACTTTCCTCGATGATTTGCATAATTAATATCTGCTCCCTCCTGTGCTAAGTAGCAGGCAATGGCAGTCCCAACATTCAGCTCCACGTTTCCCAGGAAGCCAGAAGCCTGCAGCTAAAAGAAATTGAGAAACACACTCTGTCAACAGAAGCAGCTTCTGAGCCTCTGCTCTGATTTGCATCAAAATCTAAATAAAAATCTTAAACCTTGTACTTAAAACTTGGAAACTTTTTGGAAGCAAAGACTCTTTTTGCCTTTATGTAAATAATGGGCTCAAATTTTACATTCCAGGGCCAAGAGTGCCTCAGACTGATCCTACCTGGTGATAATCCCTACAAATCAGAGAAATGGGCATTCACTTCTCCAGGGAGTGAAAAGGAAGAAAAGCTGAAGGCCCCACAGAGCAGCTGCTGCAGGGGCCATTGCTGACAGCTATTTAAAGAGCCAAATTTTGATGTGCATGATTCCAAATAATTTGAAGTCAAGTCACATATTCCACTGACTTAAATGACCAAAGCATGTCAGTCAAGGCAAGTAAAATTAGATGTGAAGGAATCTACAGCATTTAGAGATGATGTTACTGTAAATAATATTGGGAATGACATGCACAGGTCCCTCTTTAGGACTTCCAGGACTTTGAGCCATCATCTCCTGGTGGTTTGGTGAGGAGCAGGATGGAAGGGCAGTGCACTGGGCTTTTCCAAGCACCAACAGCTAAAAAGGAGGAATGAGTGGTTTCACTTATTCTGGTCATTTCAAATTTAATAATTTTTAAAATCTGTGCTGGATTTTCCAGTGAATTAAATTATCCCTGCACCTTTGGCCTATCCTGCAGTGATTTTCAGATCTTTATATCCATGGATACAGGGCAGCACAGAGAAATCCAGTTCAGGCTTTGTAATAGCTTCCCCCTTCTCCTTCAGGCTGCTCATCTCCCCTCTCCCCCTGCTGAACATGTGCAGATAACTGGGGTGTCTGTGGTCAGCTCTCCTCATATTTTCCATGCCATCAGACAGAAATGAATTGCTGTGGTTCTGGGGCATGAATTAAACCCAGGAGTCTCTTGGCTTTGGATTCATGACCTTTCCCATGTCAGGAAAGAAGTGCACAATGCTCATAAAAATATCAGAGACAGCTCAGAATTGTTGTCTGACTATGTCAAGCCCCATGCTATAAATTCAGCAGGATCTATTTCTGCTTTCCCACAAGCAAAGCTGGTTTCCACACTCCCCATCTGGACTGCATGAGGGGAACTCAGACCTGCCTTCCTTCAACCCCTCAATCACTGCCTGAGGGGTCTCCTGAGTCTGAGATCCCCTCAAGAGGACAGAAAGTTGGTTTGAAATTCAGATTTTCCCCGATGGCTGCCAAAGAGACTGGAGGAGGCTGTTCTCTGAGGTTCTCAAGGTTGTTTATTGTTCCTTATCTAGGAAATTCTTTCTCTAGCTGACAACAGTCTGTTCACCTTGGAATCCAGGGCAGAATGCCTCATCCTTGGGCAGGACTCATCTTATATACTCTAAATTACGTACCTAATATTTACAATTACTTTCCAATACACAACAATTTTATTACACTGTCCAATTCTGTCTCAGACCAACCAAAGAATGCCAGGCTGGCATTCAACATGGATGGCATGAAGAAGAAGAAGGAAAAGAAGTACCACAACCAAAATCCTCCATGTTAGCCACGAACCCCCTAATATAAACATTCCTAGAAATCCACCTTTTCTACCTTCTAACAGTCTAATTTATACTCTACTTATTTTTGTGGCTTGTATTTCTTCCTGCAATGTTGTCAGATTTCTCCAGGGACTTAAGTGCAGCCCCCAAGACCCCTGGGTACCATGCCAGGACCTCTGAGACCCCTGCCAGGGGGGTCTAGAAGCATTCAGGGAACTGAACTCCCACACTCAGAGGCCAGAACGTGCTGATGCTGTAACACAGAGCATTTTCCTGCTGCAATTCTGCTGACCTTGGAGAGGAGAGCTGCTCCCATCTCCCCCTCCCTCTTCTCCATGGCCAGGGCCATGAGCTGCTGGCGCTCCAGGGCGATGTGCATGGCTGTGTCCCCATCCTCATCCTCAGCATTGACATCACTGCCCTGGCTCACCAGCAGCTGCACCATCCCCACGTGGCCCTGGATCACAGCCAGGTGCAGGGGGCTCTGGTTCCTGTTGTTCTTCACGTTCACATCACAGCGACCCTGGAAAAGCAGGAATGGAAAAACATCACAGGACATGTGGCTGCAGAACTGAGTGTGGGGCCTGGAGCTCCCAAAATCCCACCCTGGAAAAGCAGGAATGGAAAAACATCACAGGAGATGTGGCTGCAGAACTGAGAGTGGGGCCTGGGAGCTCCCAAAATTCCACCCTGGAAAAGCAGGAATGGAAAAACATCACAGGAGATGTGGCTGCAGAACTGAGAGTGGGGCCTGGGAGTTCCCACAATCCCACCCTGGAAAAGCAGGAATGGAAAAACATCACAGGACATGTGGCTGCAGAACTGAGTGTGGGGCCTGGAGCTCCCACAATCCCACCCTGGAAAAGCAGGAATGGAAAAGCATCACAGGGAGATGTGGCTGCAGAACTGAGTGTGGGGCCTGGGAGCTCCCAAAATCCCACCCTGGAAAAGCAGGAATGGCATCACAGGACATGTGGCTGCAGAACTGAGTGTGGGGCCTGGAGCTCCCAAATCCCACTTTATCTTCACTGAGCATTCCAGTTCCAACCCATTTTGTTCTTAGCTGATGCCTTGGGTTTTAGCTTTTGTATTTTTCAGAATCTCTGCTGCTTGGTGTGTAACTCTGAAACTTCATGTGAGGTGTTAGTAAGGTCTCTTCACAGGGGAGTTAGACAGAACAATTCCTTTCTAGCCAGAGAATCAAGGACAACTGGTACCCAAAAACAGAAACAATGGCTAAGGGAAGGGGGCAAGCCAGGAGGCTGAGACTCCACTTGGATAATTGACCCCAAGATGAACCAAAACTCACAGAAGTGTAAAGACTCATGACCTGGATTCATCTTGGATTTGATCTGGGTGTAGCCCCAGCCAGGCTCTTGCACTGCCCAAGGTGGATCCTTTCAATAAATTCCTATTTTATCCCTTTTACTCTCTCTAGTCTCTGTTCCAGGCAATACATCCTCATCTGCTCCCTGCCAGTGTCACAGGAAAATCCCCCAGGATGTCAACCCCTGTTTTCCAGCCTGGCAAACAATGCCAGCTCTTCAAAGAGACAGGGGCACCCCTTTGGGTCCCAGTGCTAACTCAGGAGTGGCTGGGAAATGTGGGGCTTGGGAGTGGGACAGGTTTTCTGGCTGGTGGTTTTGAGTTCTTTCTTACCTCTTTGATGAGGATTTCAGCCACTTCCATGTGGTTGTTGAGAGCAGCAAGGTGCAGGGCAGTGAATCCATCTTCCTTTTTGGAGTCCACCAGCTGCCGAGCCCTGGCCAGAATCTTCTTTATGGCTCTACAAGAGTTGGACAGGTTATTAGAGATGGAAGAATTCATTCCTGCCTCTCCTGCTCAGCAGTTATCAATGCCCATGTTTTACCACCTGGTGCTGACACCAGCAATGAAGAGCACTCCCTTAAATCCACAAAATTGATTACAAGAATGCAACAAAACCCTTCAATTATCATTTTATAAAGCAGGGAAAAGTCACATTGCTTTGAAAAGAATGAGCAGATTTATCTTTGGAACAGTTCCAGAGGCTCCTAGTCTTTATTAAGACCTTCTCCTGTCCTTCCATGTGTGAAGCCAAATATCTGACACTGTCCAGAAACAGAGAAATTTCCTAGCCAAGGGAAGCATGAGAAAGATGGGATGGGGCAAGCAGGCAGGAGTTTCCTGTGAAGGTCTGAAGGAGGCCAAGAGCCCTATGCAGCCATATCCAAACCCTAAAAAAGTTTAACCAACTACCCAGAACCACACCTGCCACCTTCACAGACAGCCAGCACAAATTAACACCTGCAAAAGACACAAAAATAGAAAAAAAAGAAAGGACACTTACAGCTTGTTGCCTTTCAGGGCAGAATAGTGGAGCAGGTTGAAGCCTTGACAGTTCTGGACAGTGAAATCTATGTTGGGAACTTCAGTGAGAATCTCAATCACGACTTTGTAGTCCAGAGTGATAGCATAATGCAGGGGGGTGTCTCCCTGAGCATCCTACACATGGAGACCAAAGCAAACACAGGTTACCAACCTCAGAAACTCCAAGGAAACCCCCTGTGAGCTTTGAGGGTCTGACCCAGCACAGAACAGCCCCACCAGCACACAAGCAAACCCTAAAAATGGGCTGGGTCCAAGTCATCATCACTGCCTGCCTTAAAAATCTTTAAAATCCTGTTGCTGGGAGCAGGAGTGTGGCTAAAACACACAGGTACAGCAGCTCAGCTCTCCCTGGAATCCTGAGTCCAGCAGAGAATGCTGATGAGATGGAGAAGGGACAGACTCAAACCTGGAATTTCAGGGTACTGAAATTCAGGAACATTGCCCAGCACATTTTCAGAGGACAACTTTTGAATTCTACAAAGCCACGAACGGTGTGAGCCATAAAGAAGCACCTCAAAAAATCCTCCAACACCTCCCTGCCCCAAATCCCTGCAGTCCCAAACTTACTGGGAGGTTGACATCACAGTTGAGCTCACAGAGGGCTCTCACCACCTCGGTGAAGCCCTGGCTGACAGCGATGTACAGGGCTGTGCACTTGGCATTGTTCAGCAGGTCTGCACTGGCCCCTTTGGCCAGCAGCACACGGGCAACCTCAGCTTGGTTTCTAGTTTAAAGCAAGGCCAAAAGCAGATTAGAGGCAATCCAGTGCTCACAGGAAATTTTTGCTCTTTGCAAAGCAACAGAATTCAGGTTTTGTATCCTTTCAGCCACACCCCAATTCTTCCTAGTGTTAAAAAAAACCCCATAAAAGCTTCCTAGTTTGTGCTCTCTGCTCTAAATCAACAGGAATCCCCTCTCTTAAAGATGAATTTTTCCCTGGTAACTGATAATACAATTCAAAATCTCATCCTGCTCTGGAAAACACACAAACTTAGAGAAACCAACCAACCAACCAAATTGATCTCAATCCACTAAATCACCTCCTTCATCCCCTTGAAAAAAATTTCATCACTAAAATCTCCTTAACCTTTTTTTTCCTAATATCTTGCTAGATATACTTTTCTGCAACTTAGGGAGTTATTCTAGCCAAGCTTTAATACACAGACCATTGTTCTGTTTGTCCTTGCTTTCCACATCTCACAGAACTTTTCTGCTGCCAAATCTTATGGTTACCACTTAGCCCTAATTGCAGTTCTGCTGTCTCTGAGCCCTGCTTTTTTGCAGCTTTCCCCAAACCCTCTGATTTTAAAGATTCCCACAGCAGGGTCCACAAAACCATCATGAAGTGAGGGAGGTAGTGGGGGAAACTGGGTCACATGGACTAATGGCGTGTCCAGTTTTAGGGATTAAATTCCAAAGGGGAATGGCAAGCAGGGGGTTGGCACAAGGTAGGGTTGACAGGGAATTCAGGGTGGGTGGGAGGGTAGAACTGGGACCAAACCATTAATTTGGGCAGTCAGAGAACAGCTGATTACCAAGGACCAGCCCTACCCGAAGGCTGCGTAGTGCAGCGCCGTGTCCCCCTCGTCGTCCCGCAGGTCGATGCTGGCATGAGCCTGCAGCAGTGTCCTCACCACCTCCAGGTGCCCCTGGTAAGAGGCAATCTGCAGGGCAGTCCTGCCCTGGTTCTTGGCATCCACCTTTGGGAAGGGCAGAGACACAGAAATTCAGGGGTGAGCTCGTGCTGTGCCTGGAGCAGGGTGGGAAGAGCCCAGGAATCCCACAGGGATCCTCTCCCTGGCCAGCAGCTCCCTGCTGACCTTGTCCCAGAATATTTTGGAAGGGGAAGGGGACAGCACATTTAGACAAGAGGGGAGAAGTGAGAGAACAGAGCTGGGAGCTCTGTAATTGCAGAGCCCTGCTGCCAAATCACTCTGTGCCTTTGAGCACAACACTCCTTGGTATCTCTGCCAACAATTCCCTTCCCGAGAGGAAAATGTGTGAGGAAATCAAATTAGCTTTGCATAAGGCTCTGGAGGTGCCAAGTCTGCTGTGCTGTGCTGCTGCAGGTACTTCAGTGGGTGCAATGGCTGCAGGGGAGATCTCAGGACTCAAGTGCTGCAGTGAGAGTTTTGGAGAATTAAAGGCACTGAAGAACAAGAGGTAAAAAAAAAAAGGCAAAGCAGCTACTGAAACCAGTGGGAGGTTAAGGAGAGGAGAAGGAGGCACAAAACCTCAGCAGACTGGCAAGGAGAACAAGTTAATAAGCAAGGTTTTTTCTCTGCAACTGATTTTATGCAGCAGTCAGAGCACAGGGGAGGCAGCTCTTCCCTGGACAGGCTCAAAATCATGGGTGAGTCCTTTGGACAAAGAGGAATTGGAGGTCAGGGCTGTTCTTTACATGAGGCAAACAGTGCTGATAAGGTGGAAAAACCCTGCCAAGCAATCCCAACTTGCTCTAAGTGAGCCTCAAATCCAGCCTGATCTCTCTATAGGACTCTAACAGAAATAGCTAATTTATTAATATAAATATTAGAGTAGAAATAGAAGCCTAATAAAAATAACTGATCATATAATGGATTCCTTACTCTTGGGACTTTCCTATCTGAGAATTGCAGGTATTTGTGTGTCCTTCCCAGAAGCCCCATTAAGTTTATTTATGAAGAAGTCTAATAAATACCAGACAAATAACCACTAAATCAGCTTCACAGGGGCTCCTTCAGAGCTGATCCTGGGTCACAGCCCCAACAAAACCTCTGTTTGTTACCCATGGTTTCCAAGGACACACTATTGAAAGATTTTTGGTGGTTCTTTTTTTTTCCCCTGTTCCTAAAGCCTGAGCCCCTCCCTGGAGGAGGTTTCAGATATGATCCTGACAGTTTGGCACTTTGCAAGCACAAAAATTGTCCAGCAACAAGTCCAGCCCAGTTCCCTGCTCCAGTCAGACATGAGATAAGACACTGCACAGATCTGGGCAGCTTTTCTCCCTCCTGATTCCAACAATGTGATTTTACAAGGTCCTCTAAGGACAGGCAGAGCCAGACACAGCCCATGCCTTTCTCTTCCAGCAGATCCTCTGGTATCTGCTCCTGTTTTCCTATAGATAAAGCCCTCTCCCCCTCATTCTACAGGAAATCTGGGAAAAGGGCTCTAAGGACTTTAGTTCAGATTTACTGCCACAAACTAGAGGTATAAAAAATGCACATTTAACTTATAAATTCAATCCTAAATTGCAGCAAAATAATATTTCAACTGTTAGGAAATATCATTAAGCCTGACAAATCCATTGTTTTTCTCACATCCTTTCCACTGCTTGACTACAAAATTTTATGGCAGTGTTTTAAAGAGCAGAAACAAAGGAAGAATAACCTTTTTTTGTCTTCCAAACTTGCCTTGTCTGGGTATTTCTGGAGGAGCTCCCGGACTTTGGCTGCGTTGTTGAGGGCTGCACAAATGACCAGGCACCCTGCATGCTCTGACTCTGTCCTCTGGGACAGCAGCTTCTCCAGGACAGTCACCAAAGTACCTGAAAAAGAGATAAAAATAGACCTGTCACCACACATCTCCCAGTTTTTGAGGGGACAGAGGTGTCACAGCTCCCCAGCAGTGCAAAGGCAAAAATTTTGCAAGTTCTGCCTCGAGTCTGACTTGAGCAAACAGTTCCAGATCCATCCACATCATCAGGAAAACAAAAAAATCCTGGCAAGTCTGTGCTGCCTCCCACATGATCCTGACACCCAGAGGAAATAAGGATGGTCAGGCCACAAAACAATTTCTGAGCAGATGTGCAGAGCACCAAAAAAAAATCCCCTCCACGCACCATGTGATCCCAAACTCGATTTCAGGGCAGATTTAGGCAAAACAATTGTTGATTTCACAACAGTTCCATGCACAGACCTGGGAATATTTCACAAGGCCTCAAGAATCAGTGTCCTTGTACAGGAAACAGGATGGAACAGGAAACTGAGACACAAGGATGAGGTAAATACTGAACCTTGGGCAGAGCTCTGCTTAGCAACTCTGAGTCCTAAATTCTGTATTTTCCTGTCAAGGCCCAGCTTTGCTTGCCCAGTAAGGCAGAGTTGGGTTTTATTCTGTATTTTCCCATTAAGCCCAGCATTTCCAAGTCCTAAATTCTTCATTTTCCCATTAAGCTCTGAACTTCCCAGTCCTAAATTCTGTGTTTACTATTAAAAGACAGCTTTTCTTGCCCAGTAAAGCACAACTGGGTTTTATTTTCTATTTCCTCATTAATCTCAGCATTTCCATGTCCTAAATCCTGCATTTTCCCATTAAGCCCTACACTTTCCAGTTCTAAATTCTGCATTTTCCTATTAAAGACAGCTTTGCTTGCCCAGTAAGGCCCAGCAGTGCTTTATTCTCTATTTTCTTGTTAATCCCAGCATTTCCAAATCCTAAACTCCTGTGAGTCATAAATTCTGTATGTTCCTGATAATCCCAGCATTTCCCAATGCTAAATTCTGCATTTTCTCATTAACCCCAGCATTCCCAAGCCCTAAATCCTGCATTTTCCTAAGGCCCAGCTTTGCTTGCCCAGTAAAGCACAGCCAGACTTTAGCTCTCCGTGCAGGGAAGAACATCTGGATTTTGCCCCCATCCAAAGATCTGGATCCAAGAGCTGCCAGCCCCTGGGGGAGCAGGTCTGTCCCTCACTTTTGGGTTCCTTGGCACTGTCTGTGGTCATCAGGTTGGCCTCCTCCTCCCTCTGGTAGGCTGTCAGGCAGGCAGGGTTGAAGGTCCAGGACTGTCCCCCCACTGACACCCGCAGATCTCCGTCCCCATAGACCTTGATCACCTTCCCAATGTGCCCCAGGGTCTGCAAGGAAAAAAAAGAGGAATTTTTTTCCCCACCCAAAGCTGCATTTCCCAGACCCAAAGCAGGGGGTTTTTTGTTTTTTTTTTGTTTTTCACAAAGCTGCAGCTCCTGCTGTGTGAAAAGAAGCACTGGACAAGTGACACACTCACAGACAGCTCCCACTTCAAGGACAGAGGGCTCTCACAGTTTCTGTCTCACTGGTTTGCCATGGAAGGGTTTTCCCAGTCACACTGGAATGCTGGGGAGGGAGGTGCTGGTAAGAACTGATCAAACTGGGACTGGGTTCAGTTTCCTCTGGGCTTTAACTGCTCCTGGAGGAACCTGCATCCCAATTTTAGCCACACTGGGCTATTTCTCCACTTCTCTGCCTCATCCCAGAGAAGCAGGGAGGGCAGAAGAGGACTCTGGTGATGGAAACCTCTGCCATGAGTTGGTGGCAGCCAAATCCTTTTTGTCAGATTCGCCCTTGTCCTGTTTGGGTGCTGTGGCCACCAAGAGCCACCAGCAGCAGGGGCTGGGCAGGGAGCTCCCAGCAGGAATTCTGGGGGGACACAAGCCCCTGTGGAAGTGCAGAGGGCTTGGGGGAGCTCAGGGGTTACTGGGCTGTCCTGGAACTGGAACTGGCGTGCACTCACAGGTGCCATCTCATCTGTCCACTCCCCATGACCAGGTTGGAACCGCTTCACTGTTTCCATATCATCTATCACCCGGACCACATCACCAACCCAAAAGGTGTTGAGCTACAAGAAAAAAAAAGTCATAAGCTTTTGGGGGATGAAGCCACACACACACACACAGAGACAAAAAAATTAATAGTGATCAGCACCCTCTGCCCCCACTCCCAAAATCCCAACAAACAAGACACCCACTGAGTCAAAAAACAGCATTGCAAAACATAAATGCAACTACCAAGAAAGCTGCAAAATAAACACAGTCCAATTCTCCTTTAAACCAAGTGCACATTTAAGTAGGGAAATTATTTGGAACAGGCAGTTTCCTAACTTCTTTTGCTCCAAATCATTTGTAATTAATACCAGATAAAGCATGGAAGTTTTCTTGGTCCATCTCCTCTCTACACCTGGCTTGGCACTGGAGATTTTAATTCACTCTAATAAGGAAGTTAAATCTGTTTGTTATTTAAAACAGAAAAGGGAATCCAGGGTTTATCTCTGCTGGTAATTTGCCAGATGCGCCCTCTGCTCACTAAGCAGTGTCAAAACACACTTTTCAGAGCAGACTAATTTTGTGCAAAACAATCTGACACTGCATTTTCCACTGGTATTGGGAGTTTTTAGCATTTTGACCTTGTTCAGAATTTTGTGGTCTTCCAGCAGCTTCTTCTATATCTAATTATCTCTATTCCTAATCATGCACTTCTCAAAGTCCTCAAACCTCTGGGGAAGGCCAGAGCTGTGAGCTTTAGAAATGCAGCCACAGAATTAGAAGAGCTGGATTAAAGAAGAAATTAAACAGAAGTGAGACAAAGATACAAGAAAGAACAACACAGAGAAACACAAAACAAGGAAGAACAAAAAAAACAATCAAGAGGAAATTATTTGGGGAAAAGGTTCATCACAAGGGCAAGGCAGCTGCAGAAGGATGAAGGACTGGAAGCTGAAATTTAGAAATTGTGTTTACCTTAAGGACTTGCAAATGCAAAAGTTGATAAAACAGGAAAATTGTGTTTAGAGGAGCTGGGTGTTCCAGGATTTGCCTGCAGCACTCCCAGCACCCACCTTGGTCAGGGCTCCAGGGTGGAAAGTCCAGCGGGTCTCGCTGTTGAACTGCACCCTCACGTCCCCTCTGTCCGTGATCCTGTGCACGGTGCCTGTCTGCCCAATGAACTTTGGGCAAAAACAGAAACACAGAGGGGAAAGCTCCTAAACAAATCAGGTTGTTTCATACTGGGGAAAGAAGGTATCCAAGGTATAGATGGCTAAATCACCCAGCATTTCCCAGCCACAGTGCTCCCAAACCTTTATTCTGTATTTTCCTAATAAACCCAGAATTTCCCAGTCCTAAATTCTGCATTTTGTGTTAATCCCAGCATTTCCAAGTCCTAAACTCCTGTGAGTCATAAATTCTGTATCTTCCTCTTGGTTCCATCACTTCCCAATCCTAAATTCTGCATTTCCTGTTAATCCCATCATTTCCCAGTCCTAAATTCTGCATTTCCTGTAATCTCAGCATTTCCCAGTCCTAAATTCTGCATTTCCTGTTAATCCCATCACTTCCCAATCCTAAATTCTGCATTTCCTGTAATCCCAGCATTTCCAAGTCCCAAACTCCTGTGAGTCATAAATTCTGTATTTTCCTTTTAATCCCATCATTTCCCAACCCTAAATTCAGTTTTTCCCATTAATCCCAGCACTTCCAAACTCCCATGAGTCACAAATTCTGTATTTTCCTGTTAATCCTATTCAGGAGCACAGAGGTTTAACAACCAACAGCAGACACAGCAACACTCAAAATCTACAGCTTTAGGGGTGTATTCCTAGGCTGGAATTAAAAAACTCATGGCTCCACTTGCAGCTTTGTTAAAGCTCATCAGAAGATGCCAAGTCCCTGCCTGCCAGGCTGAAAAAAACCCCAAAAATAAAAAAGGCTGATGCTCAGTTAAGAGATTTCCACATTGAAACTGAAATGAGAGAGTTTGCCTTGACATTTTAAAGCCTGATTTCAAAAAGTCTGGTCACCTATAGGGCAGGTTGGGCCAGGATAGATATTTAACATATCTTGACAGTTTTACAGCATTTACTCATGCTCTTTACAGTAATAGGTGCCATTTCTATCTTTATTTCTTCTACTCTCTGGGTTTTTTTAAAACAACAGGTGATTGCAGACTGATGGCTCCTCAATTTAAAGTTAAGACTAAGCTCCAAAAATATGATATGGGCTGAGAAATTTTAGCCCTGGCCAAGGCCAGAGCCCAGTGTTGACAAAACACAACTTTAATTACCAGTAATGCACAGCACAAAAGAAGCCAAACAAGGAATGGATCCAGAACATCAAAGTAAAGATCTGTGGCTCATTTAAAAACAAACAAACCAGCCATTATTTTTTTGTTTTGTTTTTTTTTCTTCCAAGACTTTTGCAGGGATCCACAAGGCCGTTCTCATCCAGCAGAGCCTAAAAAGAACTCTGACTCCAGCATCCTATCACTAAAAAAAATCTGTATTTGTGATTCAGTTCAACTTTAAGGTCACACAAAGATGTTCTGGTGTGGTGCAGAATGAGGGAATGGCAGCCAGGGGGGATTCAGGGACCTACCTCAGCCATTTTGGGATTCCAGCCCCCGTGGCCCTCCTGCATCTCCCGCAGGATGTCGATGTCCAGCAGGCACTTGACCTTGTCCCCGTGCTGGAAGGGATGTCTGTCTGTGCTCTCCTTCCTCTGCAGCTCAGCTGGTTTCCCTGGGGACAGAAGGAGAGCACCCACAGGCATGCAGGGTGCACTCACACACCCTGGGTGCCTCACGAGGTGTAAGAGCCAAAAAGAGGGATGTGGAATTCCAGATGGGCTCTTTAAAATGCTGTTTGTTGTGTTTAAATGATACAGCGATTTATTTATTATTTCAAATGCTGTTTATTGTATCCAAATGATGCAGCAATTCACAGGCTGTGGGTGACAAGAGCCCACCCCACAGCTTTTTCAGCCACAGCTGTGGGTTTGTCTGAATCCACTCTAGTTCTGGTTCCAATGGATTATTTACTTTTCATTGTAGATCATCCTAATACATGACAATCAATCAATAGCCTATCAAAACTACTAACATTACCATATTCATGTTACTATATTCCAATCACAAAAAGTTAGTGTGTTACAGTTTAAACTAAAAGTTGTTTCTCAGTTTTCTTGCAGTGAAAAATTCTTGAGATCTTTACTTGCACCAGGGCATTTTTGTTTGTCTGGGAAAATCTTTTTGCTTGGTAAAATCACCTTTTGTTTGAAGTGAATTTATCCTTTGCTCAGAGTCATAAAAACCCCTTCCAACTCACTTGCTCTGTCTCCTTAGTTGTCCAATAAAACTGGTCAGCAATTCTTTTCTTCTGTATCAAAACTTGCTATCATTTCTATTCCTTCTTCAAAATCTTCCATTCAAAAATCTTTGTTATACACACACATCTGTAAGACCTTCCTGTCAAATCCTTATCCTTCCCAACAACAAGGGCTGAAAATCCACATTAATTGGGGTAGAATGGTTCAAACCCCTTTTCATGCCTTATACACTCTATAGGGCAGCAGAGAAATCAGTAGGGTTTAACTCTAACTGGATATTAATAAAACATAAGCAGCTCTAAAAGCCACATTTTGTCCCTGTGCAGAGCAGGGAATGCCTCTTAGGCTCTCAGGAACTGTTCTTAGCAATCCACTCACCCACAACTGCTGTTCAGACATGCCCACACAGCACCCAAAATTAGTTCTGCTCTCCACAGGCAGGCTCAGAATTCACTCTGAGGAGTTCCTTACCCACCCACCCATACCAAGCAGCCCAACCCCGGGAATTAAG
>JAOTQP010000856.1:5361252-5394005 GCA_026413545.1 Cichladusa arquata
TTGAGGAGGTTTAGATGGGATCAAACCCTCTCTGATGTGGGGTTTGAGGAGGTTTAGATGGGATCAAACCCTCTCTGATGTGGGGTTTGAGGAGGTTTAGATGGGATCAAACCCTCTCTGATGTGGGGTTTGAGGAGGTTTAGATGGGATCAAACCCTCTCTGATGTGGGGTTTGAGGAGGTTTAGATGGGATCAAACCCTCTCTGGTGTGGGGTTTGAGGTCTGGAGGGGATGAAGACTCTGAAAGCAAAGATCTCCTCCTGTCCTTGCAGGAGTTTTCCAGCTCCCAGCTGCTGGTGGCTGCTCCTGTCCTGCTCCTGCTCTGCTGCTGATGGGATGTGCTGGGATGGGAATTTATCAGAGGATTTATTAGCAGGGGCTGAAGGAGGGAAATGCCACCCCCAGGACTGTCCCAGCCCTGAACCTTCACCATTTCCCCTCCATTCATCATTTTTTGCTGAGTGGGTTCGTGCAGAAATGGGGGGAACACCCAGAGCTGAGGGATGCTGAGCATTGCCTGGAAATCTCTTTCCACGGATTCCTTGACTCTCAGTGGCCTCCTGCTGTTTGAGGGGCTCTGCTGGGAATGTTCTCCTGAGTTTTGGGGTGAGGGGCTCTGCTGGGAATGTTTCCTGAGTTTTGGGGTGAGGGGCTCTGCTGGGAATGTTCTCCTGAGTTTTGGGGTGAGGGGCTCTGCTGGGAATGTTCTCCTGAGTTTTTGGGGTGAGGGTCTCTCCTCCTGCTGTTTGCTCCCTGCTGTTTGGGGCGGGGAAAAGGACACCAGGACTCCTCCCTGCTCCACCTTCTGTGTCTTGAGGTTGGTTTTTTTTATTTCCTATGCCCAGTTCAGTTAATTACAGGCCCCAAAAATTCCCTTTTCTCTGCCATTCCCACCTTTGCTATTCCCTAGTGCCTCTTGTCTTGGAGCCCCAGGTTCTTTCTGCACCTAAACAATTGCCTGGTCCATATTTGTGTCTGTCTGTCTGTCTGTCTCTCCTGGCTGTGATGTCTAAAATTCCTTGGGATCTAAGGAATTTCCTCGAGCAGCTCCTTTCCACAGTCTCCTGAGCAGGGACTGTGCTGTCAGCAAGAACTCAGCATTTTGTAGGGGAGAAAATTCCAGTGTGATAAGGACAAATATTGAATCCCTGGAACTGGTTATGGGGGGAATGAAAAAAGCACTTTAAAAGTAATTTTTCCACTGACCTAAACTCAGACTGAATGTAAGCCTGGCTCTGCCTGGCTCTAGCAGCTGACCTTGGTTGGAATATTAAAAATGAAAAAACTGGAAAGGGTGAAGTGATGGCTCACACCTGTTAAGTTTGATCTGGCTGATCCAAAAATGGCAAAATTCCATAAGAATTTGAGGCTCTGGAAGAGGAGAAAAAAAAATTCTACATAATAAGTGTTGCTGTTGTATAAAAACAGAATTTAAAAAATCTGCTGGGTCTGTAACTCTCACCTTTTGAACCTGTCTGTGGTTTGAAGTTAGGCAAAAAAAAACCAAAACAAAAAAACCCCTCAAGAAATACTCTCAGTGCAATTAAATTTATTGTGAGTAATTCACCTTAATCCAGGGAAACCAGAAAGGTTTTGGGGAGCAGGTTTGTCCCAGCACACACAAAAACAATGGGATTCATCCTGGGGAAATGATCTTCATCTTTCATTAACAAACCAAAATTCCTTCCTGTGCAGGGAGGGAATCCTGACCCAGCAGATCTGGGATGGTGTCAAACTCCAGAGCAGGGACACCCAAAATACCCCAAACCTCCCAAAAAACCCAAAAATACCCCAAACCTCCTAAAAAACCCCAAAATACCCCAAACCTCCCAAAAAAACCAAAAATACCCCAAACCCCCCCAAAAAAATCAAAAATAGGAGAATTTTTCCAAACAGCCCCAGGCCTGCCCTGTCTCCTTTTTGGGGAATGAGATGCTGGTTTGGGGTGTTGCAGATGGTTTGGGGTGTTGCAGTTGTTTTTTGGGGTGTTACAGCTGGTTTTGGGATATTGCAGATGGTTTTTGGGGTGTTACAGCTGGTTTGGGTATTGCAGCTGTTTTTTGGGGTGTTACAGGCAGTTTTGAGATACTACAGCTGGTTTTGGGGTGTTGGGGCTGGTTTTGGGGTACTGCAGTTGTTTTTGGAGTATTACAGACGTTTTTGGGATATTACAGCTGTCTTTTGGACTATTACAGGTATTTTTTGGGGTGTTGCAGCCGTTTTTGGGGTGTTACAGCTGCCACCATCACCCAGCAGCCCCTCTCCCTGCTGCCACCATCCCTCCTGAGCCCCTCCTGCTCCAGGCTGAGCCTCCCCAGCCCTGTCCCTGTCCCTGTCCCTTGTCCCCCGCTCTCCCCCGCCCCTCTGGGCTCGTGTTTGTTTTGTTTCTTTTGTTTCTTTTGTTCCTCTCTGCTCGCGGGGCGTTTTCTCCTCGCTGAATTGTCCCAGCTGCACTCGTGTTGGTTTGTTTGTTGTTCTCGTGCCTCTGATCCAGCCTCCACACACACACACACAAAAAATTAAAAGAACAACAACAACAACAAAAACCCCAACAAACCAAACAAAAAAAAAAATGGAAACAACAAAAAGAACAAGAAGAACACCTGAACCCAGCCACACCCCGGGCTAAGAGGGCTCAGCTGGGAGCAAATTTGGCACAGCGTGTTCTCTTGAATTTTTGGGGTGAGGAGCCACACTGGGAATGTTCTCCTGAGTTTTTGGGGTGGGGGGCCCTGGCCCCCCACATGGGGACTGGCTGAGAAGGAGAGGAAATACAGGTGTGGAAAGGTGTGGAAATACAGGTGGGGGAAAGCAGGGGATTGAGAAATCCATTGCATCACCCAGTAGCTCCTTCCTAAACTCAAATCCCAATTCCAGCTCTGCTGAATAAACCCCTGGCCAATACAAACAATAAACAGTGAGAAGGGCCCTTCCTGTTCGAGGAGCAGTTTGGGAAGGTGTCTGAGATCCCATCCATCCATCCATCCATCCATCCATCCATCCATCCATCCATCCATCCATCCATCCCTCCATCCATCCAGGGACCCCTCAGCTCATCCATAAACACCAGGAGTGCCTGGAATGGTGTCCTGGGCACTCACAGCACGCTGGGCTGGGCTCAGTTACTCTCACTGCTGTTCTACCTCATTTTCTGGTTGCATTTTCAGCTGGGAGAAGAGAATCCCTGCCAAAAATGGGTGTTGAAAACAGGCACTGAGGTGATGAAGGCACTGGAGGCTCCAGTGAGGGAACTGGGAGAGCTGGGACTGCCCATCCACACCAAAATCCCTGTGGGGAGGGGGCACAGATGGGGACAGGCTGTTTAAGGGGTGAGCAGAGGCACAAAATGAAACCTGGGGGTTCTGTTTGAACATCCTGCACGGGGTGGGAAGGGAGGTGATGCTCACTGGCAGGAGCTGGGGGGCACAGGGAGCTCAGTCCCATCTCAGATCTCACTTCCCAGCACAGCTGAATGTCCATGGGTGGAGAGGTTGGGTCATCACACAGGTGATGAAGCTGCTTCTGCATTCAGGGGGGCTTGGAAGGTAAAAACAGCATCTCTGGATGGGAAAGAGCAGCAATTCTTCCCTGAGTACAAACAGAGACACTTGGATCCAAGCTGGGACAGCTCTGGGTTCCAGTGAGCAGCAATGGGATGCACAGCAGGGAATTAATGAATTGTCTGTGGGGCAGGGACACAGAACTGCTGCTCCACCCTGGGGTGAAGGTGAAAAATCCCCCCAGCCCAGCTCCCTGGGCTGCCCAGGACAAGAGGGAACCTGCAGAAGAAATAAAAACCCCAAACAAGAGCCAGGCCTGTGGCTTCCCTGCCGTGGGGCAGAGGGAGGAGCTGCCCAGCCTGGCTGTCTGTGTGTCTGTGTGTCCTGAGCTCTGTGTCCCCCTGTCCCCTGCATGGAGCCTCCACCTCCCCCCACCTGCTCTCACTCCTACCCCAGAGGGGCTCCCAGCTCCAGGGTGACCCAGGGGGGCTCAGTCCCAGCTCACACCGAGGCAGAGGAAGCCCTGCCCTCACTCGAGGGGGGATTTTCACTGGTGAAACACCAGAGTGCTGCTTCCCCTGATTGTTACTCCTTTTCTTTCCTTTCTTTCCTGCACCCAAACCACCTCTGCATGCAGCAGGCAGGGAGAGGCACAGCCCAGACCACCAGAGAGAGAGAGAGATTAAACTCTGCTCCGAGTCTAATCACAGGATCAGCTCTACTGTGGTTGAAAAGCAATAATGGCTAATTTTTTTTATTAAATACACTTGCACAAGCAGATTTCACCCAGGGCTTTGTGCTCTCCAGTGGCTGGAGGGGTGACAGCCTGTGCTGAGGCTCTGAGGGTGCAGAGAGCTTGGGGTGGGGGAGGCAATAGAAAAAGCACACTGTGATTTTATTTGGGTCAACAAGTGAGTGTATTTCAGCCATTCCTTCCCTTTCAAGAAGATGTTTGTACAATAGAGAACCAGTTCAGCTCCTGGAACTAAGCCCATCCTTTGCTGTTTGTCAGTAAAATAGTTTTTTGCATGTTTTTTGCATCTGAGTGTTTTTTCCAACCCTTTGAAGCCAGTGATTCACCCCCTGGGGCAGAGCTGGGGCAGCCCAGAGCAGCAGTTTGGGGCAGGGGAGGGACAGGAGGAGGTGCAAACAAGGCTGGAGGGTGTGGGGAGAGCTGGCCTGACCTCTCCAGAAGGTTCTGGGATTCCCCCCAGGTGCTGGGACACATTTTCACCTGCTTGGCTCCTGCTCCAAGATCCACAGCTGATTTTAAAGCAAGATAAAATATTTCACTGCTCAATTCTGGATGCAAGCTGCCTCCAGAGAGGAGCCTGAGCCTCTTGTGCCCATTGCCTGCAAGGGCAGGAAAAGCAGGAAAAGCTCAGGAATCTCAGGATTTTGGCACAGAGAAGGAAAAGTGGGATCATTTCCCATTCCAGCAGTTCCCTCCCCCTGCTCCTTGCTGGCACAGCACCCACCCAGAGCAGCTCTGGCCCTGCCTGGGCTCCAGCCCTGCACAAAGATGCTGCTGCAGAACTTGTTCCACGAGTCTGGGCACATCTGGGCACATCTGGGCACGTCCCAGGCTCGGTGCAGACAAAGCAGAGCAGAAAATAAACCCCAGCAGATAAACCCCAGGCCAAAACAGGGATTCTAAAAGATTCTGAGTGGTTTTTCTCCACTCCAAACACAAACAGGTTGGCAGGGAGGGTTTTCTGGGGAGATTCCCACCTTGCCAAGGCCCAGAGCAGGGACAGGGATGGAATCTCCTCCCAGCCTTTCCCATTCCACACAAATCCCTCAAAGGATGGCAGCTGGGAAATCTAAAGCAGGACCACGTTTGCAGCCAGGATGGGAGTGATGGATTGCCCATTTGCTCTCCAATCCAAAACACCATTTTAATAAAGTGCTGTTGGCTCATAACTCAGTGTCAGGAGAGGAGATCACCTCAGCTTGGGGTGTCACCTCCACGGGGACATGGGACAGATCCTGCTTGGAAATCTTGGAATTAGAGGTGACAGGGAGCCTTTCTTTCCTTTCTGTCACCTTCCAGCAGTGACAGAGACAGCCTGAGGTGCCCAGAGGGCAGCAGGGCATGGAATCACCTCGCTGGGGGCCAAGAGAGGGGCAAGGAGTGGCTTGGGAAGGCAGGATCAGGAGAGTTGGGGTAAAATAACAGCACAAAGTGTGAAGGAAGGAAATGTGTGGGAGTGGATGGAGAAGTGTATTTCCTGTGGAAATGAAAAGTGCCACCAAGGACTAATGGCACCAGAGTGCACAAGTCTCTGCCTTTCTTTCCATGCACTGGGAAGAGGTGAAACATCAGGGCTGGAAGATTGAATCCAAGGAAAACAAACTGTCCACAGCTCCTCTGGCACCCCAAGTCTTCTCAGTCTCAACCTCTGCTTCTCCCTGCTCAGCTCTCCCAGTTCTCTCCCCTCCCCTGTGCTTCCCAGGTGGGATGTGAGACACCCACACTGAGCAGCAGCTGGATAAATGCTGCATCCACACAAATCTGGGGATCCCACACCCTGCACAAACAAGGATTTCTCCCAAGGGATGGGGAGGATGCCCAGAGCCACACTCTCTGGAAGGAGATGAATTCCCTGGGGATTTCAGCCCCACAGATGCTGCACAGCTTTCCAGGGGCTGTGCAGGGAGAGTGGGAGCACAGGGCAGGAGCTCCTGGGATTCCAACAGCACCAGGCCTGCAGCACAAAGCTCTGCCCAGCTGATTCTGTCAGGATTTCCTTTTCAGGACCAGTTCAGTGTCCTGGAAATCTGACAGTGCCCCCAAAGTTGCACTCAATCCCTGCTGGCCAGAGCATGGTGCTCCCCCTGCTCCCATCAGGGACCTGACTCCATCTGCAGCAGGAATCTCAGCAAAGAGCTGAGGCAGCAGCATTCCAGCCCCTGGGATCAGCAGAAACACAGACACAGCACAAGGACAAGGCAGAGCACCTTTCCCTCCCCCTGTGCTCCATGGGGAAGGAGGGGGGAGGCACTGAAGGTTTATGGCACATTCAGGGGTTGGAATCACTGGAGCAGAGCTCCCTCACATCATCCCTTAGCAGGGGCTCTGCTCAGCTCCCAGCTCCTGGGGCTTGGCAGAAATAATTCCAGTAAAATCCTAACTGGGAAAGGGAAAGCCTGGAATAGCTAATCCTGAGCAGTGAAGTGAAGGACAACTACACCTAGGCTGAAAGGGAAGAGAAAAAAGTGAAGTTTGAGTCGATTTTGGTCATTCTGAACACCAAATGTGTGGTTTGGTTGTAGAGAGATTCTCCCCAGCTCACAGCAATGCACCTGGCACCAGGTGAGTGGTGAGGGAGCCTCACCAAAGGAGCAGCTCCTCAAGTGCCTCTTCACACAGGAATTATTGTGGGGGATGCTGGCAGCCCAGGCAGCCTCAGGAATGATTTCCTGTGTCCTGTCAGGGAACAGCTCAGAGCTCAGCCAGCCCTGGAATGGACAAAGTGGGGCTGGTGGCAGCTCCTGTGTGAGAACAGCACACAAGCTACTCAAGGGCACAGATTTAGGTCAGGCCAATGTGCTTGTGCTGTGTAGCTACAGAAGAGGCCTCAGAGCAGAGCAAAGAGTTCAAATCCAGTTCAAACACAGGAAAAAAAAATCAGGAGATTTGCTAACCTGTCTCTTAAGAACAAATGTCATCTCATCAAGACAGGCTCGTGTTCAGGGCTTGACAATGGCACATTTTCTCAGCTGCTGCAGAAATGCAGCAGAAAATTTGTGTTGTAAGAGCAGCTGGATGGCAGCAGTGGGAGCAAACAAGCCCCACACATCTCTCTCTCTTCTGGATCTGTGTGCCCCAAACTCATCTCTTCACAAAGAAAAGTGGGAAAAAAATGTGGGGCTGCTCTCAAACCACCTGTGTTGACTCCAATGCCCCCCAAATCCACTTTCGTAAGAAAAATTTACTCTGAAAGGCAACTCAAGTGATGGCATCCAGAGATGTGAGCAAGGAGCTGTGGCATGGGCAGGATCTGGGGAAAAAAGGGTGAGAAATGTTTGTGCTGAGGCACAAACCCTACAAATTGAAATGTCTGGGAGTGTCAGGCTTGGGTGCTGGGACACTGCAGAAATGCTTTGGAAGGATTTGGGGTTTGTGCCTGTCCAGCAGCACAGCCCACAGAGACCCACACAGGCAGTGGCATTTCAGCAAGGAGTTCTTTAATTCAGTTGCTCCTGCCTTACTGAAACCATTCTGTGTTTCTGGTGCAGTTCAAACCAAGGCAGCCTGAGGCATCACCCCCTCCCTGGCACCAAGCACCACCCTGCTCTCCACAGGCAAATCCTGCTGCCAGGAGCCCCTCCCAGCTTTCCCTCCTCAGGTGAAACCTGCAGGCTGCTCACACAGGTGTCCCTTTGGGGAAGGGCAGCAGGGGGTTCCCCTCAGTCCCTCTGCTTGCTTCAGCCCCTTCAGCTCTCAGCCACTCCATCTTCTGGCGGTGCTGGCGCACGGCGTCGGCCGCGCGCGCGTCCAGCATGGCCTCGGTCAGCACGCCGTCCTCCGAGGCGTAGGCTGCTGCCTGTGGGGACAAGCACACCTCATCACCTCAGGGCTGCCACTTCCCAGCACCAGCAGACACCTAAAATCGGTGGGAAGAGCCCCAGGTTGGAATATCCCAGCCCTGGGGTGACGCTGTGGCACCTGGCTGGGAAGAGCCCAACGTCGGTGAGCCCCTGCTGGGAAGGATGAATCAGAAAACCTGATCAATAGGATTGGCTGCAAAAGATCTGAGAATGTGGAAACCATCAGGGAGGTTGAAATGAAAGCCATCTTTGAGATACCAAAGCTTAATTACTAAATAACTAGAAGACAGTAGGATGGCCAGCCAAAAGTAATCCCCTCTGGATAGAACAATGGTCCAAAGGTCAGAGAAGACCCTGCTGGATTGGCAGAAGGGTCCAGAGAGTAGTTTTAGGGTTTAAAGTATAACACATTATGGCTGTATGGAAATGCCATAGGATTTGTATCTTGTATTAGATTGGTTAGAGAAAATTAGAATATTCAACATAGAAGATTTATTGTATTGTAAATGGGAAAATCACTCTCTTCTCTCTCTCTTACCTCTTAGAACTCTCACTACCCCCCACTCTCTTTCTGCCCTTTTTACCCACGCCCTATGCAATAAACCACAAGTTTCCAGACCAGAATATAGAGATCTCTCCATCCTGATCACTGTCACATCCAACACTCTCCTAGACTCCCTCTCTGCTGTTCTCCTCTCTGTGCATGATTTCCCTCACAGCACTCTCCCAGTGGTGATCACCAACAATCCCTCTGGATTTCCTGGGAATCAAACCCCTTCTTTTCAGGACAAAAGGCCTCACACTTGGCTCTTTCAAATTGCTTCTCCTGCTCTAAAAGAGCTCACAATAAGGTGAGGAGAGGTGGGTGCCTGCAACAACTCCATGCAAGGCAACAGAAAATTGTTTAAACATTTGCACAGCAGAATGAACATCAGTGCTGGGGGGCACATGGGCAATGTGGTGCCTCTAAAATGATGTTTCATGATCCTGCATTCCTCAGGAACCTTCCCTGCTTCACTTTGTGCTGTCTCAGCTCCCACCCTGCACTCAGGACCTTCCCTCTCCTCCCTGCTGGCAAACACTCCCTGCTGTAGCTGTGAGAGGCAGCACAAACGTGCCCACAGCTCCCTGGGGAAAGGGCTGGCAACTCCTGGCACCCTTGTCCAGCAGCCCAGAGGGGAACAGGGCTGTGAGGCACAGAGCAGAGGGACTGTCCCTGGGAAGGGGACAGCCAGCACAGATGCCAGCACAGCCAGTCCCTCCGAGGGGAAGGATGCTGGTGCTGTCAGCTGCACCCATCTCCAAGGTAACAGCAGCCCCCGAGCTGCAGATTGCTAAATCTGGTTCCTCCCTCTCTGCAAGTGCTCCTGTGAGCAGCTCTGTGTGTTCAGGGAATGAGGGGGCTTGGGATGAGGGGTGGGAGCCCTGCAGAACCCCACAGCCATCCCCAGGAGCCCCAAAATCCCACAGAGCCACAGCCTGGCTTGTCCTGTGCCAGTGAGGAAAATCCACTCTGATTTCTGCACACACTGCAGTGAGATTCTGAGATGTCACACACAGCCATCCCCAGGAGCCCCAAAATCCCAGAGCCTGGCTTGTCCTGTGCCAGTGAGGAAAACTCACTCTGATTCCTCCACACACTGCAGTGAGATTCTGAGGTGTCACACACAGCCATCCCCAGGAGCCCCAAAATCTCACAGAGCCTGGCTTGTCCTGTGCCAGTGAGGAAAATCCACTCTGATTCCTGCACACACTGCAGTGAGGTTCTGAGGTGTCACACACAGCCTCCATCCATTATTGATGGTACAAAACAAATTCCAGCAAGAAATGAGCCTGACAGCAAAAGCAGCACAGAAACAAATTTCAGTGTGACCCTTTGGCACCCCCACTGCCCTGGGATGTCCAGGGGCAGAAGACAAAGCCCAGGATGAGCTGCTCTCTGCAATCACAGTGCTGGGGGTCACAGCTGCCTGTCACCTCACTGCAGGAGGAATAATTCTTTCCAGAAATGAGCAAAAGCTTACCTAGGCTGGTTTTCAGGCTCCTCTAAGCTATTTTCCAGCCCCCTTTTTATGGAGGAACTGGTTAGAGCACAAAGGTCTCACTGCACAACCCAGCAGAGCTGGCAGGTGCTGGTTTTTCCTGCAAGCAGCATCAAATCCTCTCCCTTTGCAATCCTTGCTGCAGGCAGCACTGAGTCAGGCTGGTGCTGCTGCTCAAAGCCAGGAGAAAACACTGGCCTAGGGGAGGGAGGGCAGGCAAGGAGCAGCTCTGCAAATAGAGAATTCTCCCTGCACAAATAAATAGAGAATTCTCCCTGCACAAATAAATAGAGAATTCTCCCTGCACAAATAAATAGAGAATTCTCTCTGCACAAATAAATAGAGAATTCTCCCTGCACAAATAAATAGAGAATTCTCTCTGCACAAATAATACAGAATTCTCTCTGAGCAGGACCCTGATGCTGCCACTTCTGCTTCCAAATATTCCCACAGCCCTACCTGCCCCCTCTGCAAAAGAGGCACAGTGCAAAGGTTTTGTTCACACCTCACTCACCCCTTTTATATATTTTTTTTAAATTATTGCAGGGCTCTCCATGCAGGCCTGGTGGGGTATTTTCAAATGAGAAAAGCACTTTGCTGGGATGCATTTCTGTGCTTGCAGAGCTCACAGGTGCAAAGGTTTTGTTCACACCTCGCTCACCCCTTTTATATATTTTTTTTTAAATTATTGCAGGGCTCTCCATGCAGGCCTGGTGGGGTATTTTCAAACAAAAAAGCACTTTGCTGGGATGCATTTCCAGATGCCTTGCCTGCCCTCCTCCCTGGCACTGCACAGCCCAGTGTGGAACCTCCTGCAAAGCTGTGCAGTTCACGCTCTGTTGATTTTCTCAATGACTTTCTATTTTTAGAAAGCCTTAGGCCCTTGCTGTCAAGAAAGCAAATGGGAGAAGCAGCTGCCCCTTCTGGGAGTAGCTTGCACACACATAAAAATGGTACCAGGCTTCATTTGTATTCATACCTCTGCCTCCTGCATGGACAAATTTTAACCCATTTTCTCCAGTGCAGCAATTCCTGTTTTATCCCTCAAACCTAATTATGAAATGATTTTGTTTGGTGGAGATGGAACAGAGGACAAGTCCAGCCTAAATGACCTCATGTTTCATTTCAAGCCAAGTCTTGTGGTTTATTTTAACCTGGCCAGACTCATCTGTATCATCTGAATCCCATTTATAATGAAAAAAAAAAATCCCCCACAAAAATACAACAGCTATTTTTAAAATATAAACAAGGTTCAGGGAGCAAAAAAAAGGCATTTATGTCAGTGGCATAAAAGGCAAGGAAATGACAGGAAGCTCACACTGGGACATAAAACTCCTGGGAATTCTCCTGAAGTGCTGCCAAAACAATTTTCCAAGATTACAGCTTGGAATAGTGAAAGGTTGCTTTTTGGTTTTGACATTTTATCTCAAGCACATCAGCAGCTTTGAGCTCAGTGCTGGCAATCTGCACACCAGAGCTGAGGGGAATTGGTAAGGTGAAAATGCATCTAGTCCAGGCTGGAGCCATAGAGGGCAATGGAAAAGCACAAGGACAAAAGGCAATGCTCAGTCTTCTGCAGGAGAGATGAAAATGGATTTCCAGCACGCACACTCCTTGCTGTGCCAGACAGCAATATTTTTTCCCAGTGCTAGAGGTTACACTCTTGGCTTTTCTGCATCTTATTGGGTTTTTTTTTTCCTGTTGGTAAATTCAGGACAGAGCCAGATTGAAACAGCAGTGAGGTAAAACTTCATGCAAGTGACAGCCAATCCATCTGAAATCCAGTTTGTGGTGGAGTGAAGCCTCTGAAAGCTGCAGCTGCTGCTCAGCTGAACTGAGATGGGTTTTTAAAGGCAATACTGGCAGAAGAATCCTCGTGGGAGCTGAGTGGCCACTGCTGCTGTCCCAGGGCTGTGATGCTTTCACCTCCTAAAGCTTCAGAATTTCCCCTTTGCCCAAATCACCTCCAGGATCCAGTTCTGGGAAGGGAAGATGATCCCAGAGCTGCTGAGGATTCCAGAGGCTCCAAACACTTTGCTGTGCCCAGGACTAAAGCTCAGGACTAAAGGGGCTGCTCACAGCAGGCACGGGCTGGGATTGTGGGTTTGACCCCTGCAGGGCCCAGAGATGGACTGGGATGAGCCCTGGGGGCTTTTCCCAGCTCAGGATATTCTGCAGTCAGGCAGCACTTTGAATTAAAAGGGAATTAAAAGAGCAAAACTGATATATTGATATAAGAAACACAGAGTGTCTGTGGTCTGTAGCACCCTGCAGCTGCTGCATCCAGCTGAGGGAAGCCTGATAAGGATTTTTTGGAGTCAGTTCCTGGTTCCTGCAGCCCCTACCTACCCTGAAGACTGTAGCTATGCAGTTAACTCCTCTTGCCAAGCTATTTTTAACTCTGCTCAGCTCCCTGACCCAGTTCAGAGCACAGCCATCCACAGGGGTGCACCAGCACCACGGGAAGGAGAGCAGCAAGGCAGGAAAACACTGCCAGAAAAGCTGAAATCCACCCTTCAACCTTCCCTAAATAGCCCAGAGCACTGGAGCAGCTACAACAACTCACCAGGGCTAAAACAGGGCCTAAAATACCAACAGCACCCAGAGGATGAGCTGGGGCTGAGTAAAAAACACCAGCCTGAGAGGGGATTTTCCCCAAACCCTCAAACCCAAAGTCCTGCCAAGGGCAGGGACCACAGCTGGCAGCAACAGCAGCTCCAGCCAAGCTCCAACTGCTCACAGCTTCAAATTCCTCATCCAAAAAATGCACCATGGTTTTCACACTTTTGTAAGTTTGGTCCATTTGCAGATTGGGGGTTAATCCTCCAATTACAGCTTCAGGTAATGAAGGAATTTACCCCAAATTTGCTCCCCCCAACTCACTTTTGTTTATGTTTTTTGGGGCCTGTGAGGTGTCCTTGATTCCCTTGGAGAGGAATTGTTGTGTCTGAGCCAAATGGGGAAGCTGCAGCTCACACTGTACACAGAGTTTGGAGTTATAACTAAAGAACTGCAGGGTTATAAATGTATAAAAAATAGAAAAGGTGAAATCCCTCAAGCTGCTCAAGATTTATTCAATTCTTATCCCACCCTGGATGCCCTCATGTCCAGTCCTGAGCTGCTCACTGACCCTTGGCACATCCTACTCCCCTTTTTGACCAACAAGAAATTAGGATCCTTTAATTTTAACACAGATAAAGTTTTTTGCTACATCCAACCAACTCAAATATTTCTCCCCACCCTCTCCTGCATGTTTTTTTTTTTTTTTTTAAAGCCCTTTGAGTGTTTGATGAGAGCAGAGAGGAGCACAACTTCCTGCTGCAATTTTACATCAAACCTTGTTAACGGTGCTGGCAGCACGAGGCACATCTTAAAAAGCTGTCAGGGAAAATTAGTCACCCCCACCTTTTTCCTTCCTTCACCAGCACTTAAAAGGATAAATGATAAAAGCTGAGGTCATTCCTGGGGAGTAATGACAAACTTGCTGATAAGGGGTGATAAAAAGCAAAGCATCATTTATCACAACTTCTTATTACAGGAAATAGTTGGCAGCAAAGCCTTTCACATACGTGGGGCAGATGACAGCACACATTTTGAAAAATGATTCAATATCACAAAAATTATACAGGAAAATTAACCAGCTGTGTGCTACCAAGGAATAAAATAAGAACTGACAGCACTCAAATTGGACCTCAGCTCATGACTGCTGCAATTAAAATTAATTTACACTAGAAAGGATAAACATTTCTGTCCTTTAAAAGGTGGAAAGCCAGTAGTAGAAGGAATGATAAGATGTTTGTGAGCTGCTAAACTAAATTAAAAATTTAAGAACTAAACAAAAAACCACTTTGTTTTTACAATCCCTGAAAGGAAGCTGACATGAGTAGGTTACATGACACACAAATTGGAGCACATTCCTTCAATTGATATTTCTAGGTTAGTTTATGAAACTACACAATCCAGTGAGAAACTGGCAGCTGTGACAAAACAAGGTGAAAACCTGATTTAAAAAAAAACCACTAAAGCTTGCTAAGCATGTGAATAATTGTACTCCAAGTGACTGCATTTCTTATTTTTATGTAAGGAAGAAATATCTCTTTTTTTTCAGCTCCAATTCCAGTTTTGTTTCTTTAACAGCTCAAGTTGCACTGAGAGGGTTTAGAACAGAGGGAAGGAGGATGGTTTGGTGCCCTAATGAGGACAACAACCTCAGGCATCTCTTCTGCTGAGCTTCCTGAGCTGGACCATGGGTGTGGCCAGCATGGACTGCCCAAATTCACTCCAAACTCACCTGCTTTACTTAAATTCCTTAAGGGATTTCCCATCAGGGATTATCAAAACTGTTCCTATTTCTGGGATGAGGAATTCTGCTGATTTTCCAACACCCACCCCAGAGCCAGCAGAGTTCTGGTACCACCCTATGGACAAACCAAACTTGCACAGGGAGAGATGACCTGAAACTCCAGAATCAAAGCCTCAAACCTTCCAGGAAGGGAAAAGGAAGGAGGGAGCCCAGTGCTGAAGCCCAGGAAGGGAAGGGGAAGGAAGGAGAGCCCCACTCACCTGCCATGCCACAGCCAGCTGGGAGATCTCCCGGCCGGACATGCCCTCGGTCAGCCTGGCAATCTCTGAGCACTTCTGGCCATAATCAAACTGGGCCAGCTTCAACCTCCTGAAAGGCACAACAACCTTTTGGTTGACATGTAGCCACACCACTGGAATTCAGTTTCCTGCTTGTATTACTGTCTCCTGAATTTTGAGGGCACAACAAAAAATCTGGGATGGCATCGAGACAGCAAGAGGCACCCCCCAGCTCTTGTGCTGCTTGTTGAAAGTGCTTTTATAGACAGAACACACAGGAAAGGGGATGAGGAAAAACAAGAAAAAAAAGAGGATTCTCCAAGAGCTCCTACAGTTTCCTGCTTGCATTACAGCCTCCTGAATTTTAAGGGCGTAACAAAAAATCTGGGACGGCATCGAGACAGCGAGAGGCATCTCCCAGCTCTTGTGTTGCTCGTTGGAGTTGGGTTTAGACAGAACACACAGAAAAAGGGATGGGGAAAAACAAGAAAAGAAAGAATTATCTAAGAGTTCCTACAGTTTCCTGCTTGTATTACTGCCTCCTGAATTTTGAGGGCACAACAAAAAATCTGGGACGCATCACATGGAGACAGCGTGAGGCATCTCCCAACTCTTGTGCTGCTTGTTGAAAGTGGGTTTATAGACAGAACACACAGAAAAGGGGAAGAGGAAAAACAAGAAAAGAAAGAGAATTCTCCAGGAGTTCCTACAGTTTCCTGTTTGCTTTACTGCCTCCTGAATTTTGAGGGCACAACAAAAATCTGGGATGGCATTGAGATAGTGAGAGGCGTCTCCCAGCTCTTGTATTACTTATTGAAAGTGGGTTTATAGACAGAACACACAGGAAAGGGGAAGAGAAAGAAGAAAAGAAAGGATTTTCCAAGAGTTCCTACAGTTTTCTGCTTGCATTACTGCCTCCTGAATTTTGAGGGCACAACAAAAAGTCTGGAATGGCATCGAGATAACGTGAAGCATCTCCCAGCTCTTGTTGCTTGTTGAAATTTGGTTTACAGACAGAATACACAGGAAAGGGGATGAGGAAAAACAAGGAAAGAAAGAGAACTCTCCAGAGTGGAGAGCAGTGAGGGGCACTCACTGTTTGCCCTCTGTGGCTGGCTTCAGGACGTGCTGGTCGAAATACATCCTGACCAGCCGCTCGCGCTCCTCCAGCCGGGGCAGGTCAAAGTTCACCATCTCATCTATCCTGTCATTGATGGCCCAGTCAAACTGCTCAGGCTGGTTGCTTGCTAAAACAAGCATAAACCTGGAATTAGGGGAAAAAAAAATTAAAAAAATAGACTGACAAAGTGATAAAAATAAAAATTGATGAACTAAGTCTGAACATTGGTGGTTGGGATCAAAGATGTTTCATTACATGAAAAAATCTGGATTTCTTAGAAATGGCTTTGAGAGCACCTCAAGCCCCACAGTAAAATGTGTTTTGGGCTGTTTAGAACAGCCAGATGTGTGCAGAGCAAGCTCTGCTCCATGATACAGAGGTGCTGCTCCAGGTCCTGCTGCACTTTGGAGCTGGAAGATTTTTTTTTTCCTACTGCTTTGTAATGATGCTTCTTCTCTGTGCCAATACTTTAATGCTTTAATTGATGTCACCAGTTTAATAGTGCCTGATAATTTGAAATGGGCTTTTAAGCACAGCTATTGGAATATTGATGTTCTTGCTGTCTGGTTGAATCATTGGCTACAAGGGGCTGTGTTCTCTGCTGTCATTTCTGGGGATAACTTGGCCAAGACAAAACTGTGGCTTTTCTACCAACAAGGACTTGCAGAAAAACAAGCCTGGATTAAGGATTGCCATGCAGCTGATATTCTGACAGTCAGCTATCCCACAGATGATTTTGGGAAGTTGAAAGGCAGCAACTCCCAGTGCTGGTGACAATTCCCTGCTGAAGGAAGAGCTCTCCTCAGGGTCTGCCCCATTTACACACCCCATTACACCCATTCCAGTCAGCTCCCACTCATGGATGCAGGACTGCTTCTTGCCCAGGGCAGCAATAAGGCTGCTCAGAAGTAAAAATCAGTGCATGAATCACCAGGGCATGTTCAGTGTCCTCAAATGGCTCATGGCTGAAATCAGGGCTGAATTCCATGTGAGAGCTCATTGCAAATGAGAGCTCAGCTGCTCTGAGGGGAGGCAGAGCATCCCCAGCACCCAAAAAACATCCCCAGAGCTCTTCCAGGGCAATTTAACATCAGGGGAAAGAAAGAAAACCATCCCCTGCCTGTCCCTGATGTGCAGGACAAGTATTTCTTTTGTTTATCCTTGCAAGTATAATTTAATAATAATTATACTGAACACAGCTTTCTATGTATCATTTCAGAAGAGATCTGCTCTCCTCCCAAAGGGAAAACCAAGGTTCTTGCAGGATCAACACCTTGCTTTCTAGCAATTTATTTATTTTAGAAACCATCTCTTCTCAGGCACCTCTGGGACAGAGAAATACACACAAGCAATTATCAGTTACAGCTGCATTGGTTCCAACAAGCTCAAGAGATCCCAGGGGCAGAAAATGTCCTGGAACTGTGACCTTCCAGGATATTTATTTCAATGTCATGAGGTTACTTGAAAAGTCTTTCATTCCAGCCTCACTGAGGGCAGCTCATCATTAAAAACCTCACTTTCCAGATAAAGCCAGAGACAACTTTTCTTGTTGGCTCAATTGTGAAAGGAGAAATTCTAACAACTAAGTAAAGTTCACACCAAAAAAATCAAATACTATTTGAGAAAGGTGAAGGAAAGGTCACCTCTCTATTATGAGAGCCAGGAAATGGCTTTGGCTAAAATGAGCAGTGCTGTGCAGGGATTTCCCATCAATGTGACAAAGTGAGCAGGGCTGGGGGACAGTGACATTGCCACTGTGTCACCTCAGCCCTGCCAGGGGGGAACAGCTCTGGGATCCCACAGGGAGTCAGAGGGAAAGAAATGGAGATGGGAACTCATGGCCTCAGAGCTCCTGCCCACACAAGCACAAGATGGGAAGAGGTCACTGGAGAGCAACAAGCACCACTGAAGTGTTTTTCCAGGGAACATGAAGCACTCAGCCAGGATGAAATGAGGATTTTTGTGGTAAGTGATTTTCCTGGGCTCTTGTATAAACAGTAACTTACCAAGAAAGAAAATATAAACATCAACACACTCAAGATGTCCAAATATCACTCCAGTTTCAGGAAAAAATTTTCCTTCTGCTCTGGTTTCCAAGTGCCAGGAAAAGTTGCCACATTCAGCACATAAACTGAAAGGGGGATACTCTCTGCAGACTTTTACAATCCCTCAGCAGCACAGATCATTTCCAACTTCCATTTGTAAACCAGAGAATCTCTAAAGACTTTCCTCAACCCAGGGAAATGACAACTGCTGAAACTGGATACTCACTTGTTGCTGTGCTGCCCTGTTCTGTGCAGAAATGCATTTAAAGTTGCTCTGAGATCTTCACTGATTTTCTCCTGCAAAGATGAAACCCAAAGGAGGATCAGCTGCTGAGCACTGCAGACAGGTCACAGCTTTAAGCAGCATTATGGACAAAGGGAATTCTGTTATTGTCAAGCACTTGCATTACAGCAGAATCCAAAGCACCTTGGAAAAAAAAAATATCAATTTATATACCCAGAAGAAAGGTCAGGAAGTAAAGCTTCCAGGAGAGAGGCTACAGATTTATCCACACTCATCCAGTGATCTGCTTGGTTTCAAACCCAGTGCTCTGGCCCTGCTATTTTAGCTGGGGACACAGGAAAATAAGCAAAGGATTCACTCACAAATTCCAAGTAACCTCCTGGAGAGTTCTTTAAAAACACAGCTGGGATTCAAGCAGCAGGTCCAGACTGGATGGACAATGTGGTGACTTTGGAAACACAAGTTATTCATACAAAGATGCTGCTGTAATTTGTTCATGTAGCAAAAAGCAGTTTTGTAATGAAAATTTTCAAATATAAATATTTGTGGGGACAAAGCCCAAACCCTGCAAGGCACCAGCATGAACAACCTTCAATATTTGCCTCTTTCCTTCCTATTTTCCTGCTGCAAAACCCCCAACACTGGGCCACTGATGCCTTTTCCTTGGTCTTAAAATTAGGAGTTAGCCACAGTTAAGGGATAAAGGGTTTTTATCTTGGTATTTAAAAAGGATTTTTATGGTGCATCCATTTGCTAAGGTGCAATATACTGAAATGCACATTCATGGTAGAGCACACCTACAACTTTATATATTTTGTAAATTAGCATATTTAATAAAGATGTTTTAATGAGAGGTTTGAATGAATAGCATGATATCTATCCCAAAGTACTTTCCTTTAGATGGGTTTAATTTTAGTTTACAGGATGTGATTTACAGGGGACTTAGGTTTAACATAGTGCAGAGTTTTTTGGTTTTTAATGGTGAGGCTTTTAGTCTGTTTGGTTTTTTTGGCTTAATAGAATATTAGGACTATGTCAAGACCCTAGATTTAAGGGATTACAAATATGTATGCTAAGGGTATTGAGGATGAATAAGTATTTAAAAGGAAATGATGATGGCATCACCACCCATCTCCTGCAGCAGCAATTCTCAGCTCGGGGACGCTCGCTCCACTCCACGCAACGCTGATTCCTTGTCTCTGCCACCAGTGAATCAGGTGGGCACTGAGGCACCTGCCAGCTCTCAGTTTGTGCCCACTGAAGGCAGACAGTGAATGCAGGAGGCTGTGGCTGCCACTGCAGCAGCAGCAGGAGGAGACACACACCAAGCACTTACTGTCGCCCTTTTCCTCAGGAACGCGTCCGCCTCGTCCACGAACAGCAGGAGGCTGCAAAAGGAAAGCACTAGACAGTAACAGGACAGGGGTAAGTGAGGCTGCAGGATGCTCCTGCCCCACTGCCAGGCACCCACAGCATTAGAAACCCCCAATAAATAAACAAACACCCAAATAAAGCATTGCACAAGCAGCCTCGTTTCTTCAGGCAGCCAAGCTGCAGCAACCTGTCAGTGGTGTGCACCTGGCCCAGCCCAGCAGCTGAAAAATGGATTTTATTTCACACCCCTCAGGCCACAAATCTGCCCCCAGGCCTCTGGAGGTCTGTTTCCTGCTGTTCAGAGGCAGATTGAAGCAAAACTAAGGTACAGGACCTGAAACTCCTCTGGATTTTTAAATCTAGCTGGGAGTTTTCACAGGCACAGTTTGTAGTTTGTGGCTGGATGTTACTGCCAAGCTGCAGTAGATACTTGAAATTTAGACCTGCTGAAGTCAGAGTGCTATTTTACCATTCCTCCCTCTTTAGAGGGATGTGTGCAAGGGCACAATGCAGAAATCTTGGTGACAGTGACACCTCCCTGCCATTTTCCTTCCTTTTGCCACTCTGAAAAGCTCAAACCAGACTCCTCTCCTCAGCCTGCTTTGTTGTTTTGTGAGGGATTTTTTCTTTTCCAAAGCACAACACCACTAATGTAATGGTTTTACTACCTGTGGAGAAGTGAATTAATAAAGTCCATGAATTATTCACCAAAATAAATTCACTTACAACCCAAGGGCAGTGCTCTTCCCAAGGGACTGAGCCTGTAAAGATGTTTATCAATAACACAAGCAGGCTGCTCATAAAGCTGTCACAGCTTGTATTACTCCTTGCCTAGCTTCAAACCCAGCTTTCTTCCAGGGGATTTCAGGCCCATTAACATCTTCCACCCAACCCCAGCTTCTCCCAAATATTCTCTGCAGAGGTGTCTGTTATCACTAGTTCACCTAATAAAGGCACCAGCTAAGACTGGTGGATATTCAGAATTAAATTTGCTTAAATACTTCAGTGCAACTGGAGGTGAGAATATTGATCCTATGGACACATGTAAGCTTTGATCAGGAAGTGTAGGAAGCTGAAATGCACAGAAATTTTTATCAGGGCAGAGAAATTCAGACCCAGGCAGTGCTGTAAAAGAATTCCTTAATGGAAGCATCCAGCTGAGCATCCTCACTTCTCTTCCAGCTTCTCAAATTCTAACACCTTCCCTTCTATTGCTCCTCAGGAAAGAAGCTTAAAAATGTAAATCCTTAGGATGTTTCCCTGCTTTTTAGTTTGTGAGGGGAAATGGAAAGGTTTAGGTGATGAATGAAGGAAGGATTAACAGAGACACTGCAAGATAATGCTCATCTCAAGCAATCAGAGAACACATAAATCACTGGGCAGCCACATTTACAGATCTGAGACCAAACCAGCACAAAACACCCCCTGAAAGTTCAATATTATCAGGATTTTACCATCCTGGCTGGACAAACAACTCCTCAGCTACCTCTGCACTGCAAAAATCCATTTACAAGGGTAGGAGCAAATTGAGTCCATGTTTCTACAAAATCAGGGAGTTGAGATTCAGCCTCACCATGAGGATTCTCTGCAGATAAAAATTTGTTTTTAAAGGTGACCGAAAAAGCAAAAGCTCTTTTTTGTGTTTGTGATTTTTACACCTGATGCCTTTAGCATCTGTCTCCTCCTTATCCTCTTTTATTTCTTATAATTCATTCCTGCTTGAGACTCAAAAGCAAACAACAAGCTGGATTTAAATACTATCAGTGTTTCAAATTTGAGCAGTTGCAACAGGGAACATCCAGAGTGTGACCACCTGATTTGTGCTAAATCTTCTAATTACTGGCAGATCATTAATCACCCTGAAGGAAATTTGTCCCAGCTTTCAATGGGCAGGAAGTCTCCTCCTGCTTGGTGAGATCAGACAATCAAATTATGACTGATCTGGAAAAATTGATGTAAAAAAGGTTTGAGAGAACAGAAGTGCAAAGGCTTTTAGCTTTTTAAATATTACTAATTAACAAAGAAAAACTTTAGGTTTTGGGTTTGCTCACTGTTACCTCACTCCATAACAGTGACTGAGGGGCTGAACTGCAGTGTTGTGGAGAGGGTTTTTTGAGTAAAAACCCAAATTGAGGATTCAAGAAAAGCTCAACTTACCCTCTCCTACTGGTGTTGGCCCAGTCAAAGAGTTTGTGCATGGCTGTGACCCCTTCCCTGCCCATGGGGGCCACGTCCCCTCCTGTCATGATGGCATAATCCATGCCTGAGTGCACAGCTAATTTCTGCAAGGAAACAAAAACCAGCCAATTAAACCCTTGCTTTCCCTGCAAGGCCACGGAGGATGAAGAGGGAATTAAAGCAGTTTAGTCCTGTCAGTGTGATTATTTCCAGAGGGGAGGTATTGGCTTCTTTATGTTCTTCATCACCAGGAGGTGCCATACTCTCAGAAAATTACTGGGGTAGAGGTTTAATGTACTGACAGAGGAAAAAAAATTCAACTTGCATCAGTTTGTCTAATCTACTACTGTTAAAAAGTTGATGAACCCTCAGATCTTGTGGACAAGCAAGGAAAAAAATAAAATTCTGACTCAGATCCATGTAAAAACCATCCTGGCAGTGCCTGTGCTCATGGAGCCATGGCTGTCTCTGCTCTGGGACTGGGAGCACCAGCAGAAAGATCCATTTAGCCAAGGGCATAAGCCCAGCAGAGGTGGATATGAGGTGGCTGCTGCTGTGATTCCCACAAATCCCAGGTGCCCAGGGCTTTTCCCAGATGGAAAAGCTGCTCTGCTCCCTCTCAGCTCCAGAATCCAAGTGGCTGCACTGATTCAGAGCTGCCCTTTCCTCCCTCCCCAACAGCAACACAAGGTTTATGCAACACTCCAGCAATAGATTTCAGCCCAGGGAAGCTTCTCAGGCCCTGGAATTTTCAAAACACTTTGCAATGTGCAGGTTGGCAGAATTTTGGCAGGGCTTTACCTTGGCAAAGAGAGTTTTTCCAGTGCCAGGGGGACCATACATCAGAATATTCCTGTAGAGGCTTTTGTTCTTTTTTGTGTTTCTGGTTGCTATGGCAATGTCTCTCACACGTGCTTCCAACTGGGGCTGCAAGGGAAGAGTGAAATGTCAGGGCCAGAAAGCACCAAGAGAGCTGCACCTACCAGGTTCCCACACCAGTACCTGCAGGAAGGAGGCAGCACTCCAGGCTCAAGCTTTTTAGTCTTAACTTCAGCTGCTCATGACTCCACACCAAGGTCATTTCCTGTCCTATGTGAGGATTTACTCCATTTTCTCTCCACTTGGCTACAATTCTTTCATAAGGAAAAGCAGCAGGGCAGGAAGCAGTGCAGTGACTACTCTAGGAACAGATAACACCTAAATATTCACTTCCTAATGGATGCCCTGGGAGGGATATGGCAGAACATAAGCAACTCTATGCAGTGCTAATTCCTTCTCAAGTAATAAACTCATATTTATATTACTCCTGCATTTGGGGATACTGAGAGAGAGCTATTCCTGCAGGAACATTTTCTCTCAGCAGCTTCAAGCAGCTCTTAAATTTGCCTGATAACCAGGAAGCAAATTTAGAAGGAAATATATAGAAGTGGCACTAATTAGCAAGTTAAGAGCCAATCTCAGGGTGGGCAAATGCACACAAGATTTTGATTTTTTTGGCCTAGAAGCAGGTCTGGGTTCAGTAATCCTTAACTTCAGATGGTACAAATGGAATTCTGAATATTAACATGCTGACTACAGAGGGAAACTGCACCAGAGCAAGGACTGAACTAAGACTTCCAACTGCTTTTCACACAGGGAAAAAAAGGTGAACAAGCTGCTTAATGCATGTCACACTGAACACAGGAGCTTATTTATGGTCTCAGAGTCCCAAGGGTGCTATGACTCCAAAACTGCTGGAATTACAGCTTTAGAAGTGAGTTTAAAGAACCAGCAGCTCTTATTTAGAATCTAAAGTCATCCTTCACAGCCCAAGACAGGAAAACAGAGTACTCACACTGAGAACAACTCCTTCAAGGGCATCCTGAGCCTTGCTGGTGAGACGTTTACCAACCTTGAGAGGACAAATTCAGTTACTCACAGGTAGAAAAAAACCACATTTTGACAACTCACTTGGATTAAAACATCTTACAGAACGCCAGTGGGCTCAGCCCATCCATTCTACCTCCAATATTCTCTTTATTCAGACCCACTGATGAGTTTTGCTGAGTGTAGCACAGGAAGGAAGCTGAATTTTACCTTGATGGGATGTTTGAGAGCCTCCAGCACAGTGATCCTGGAGGTTTCCCTCACCAGGGAGGGTTTGCCCAGCCGTGCCTCTATGTAACGACCTGCTACAGCCGTGGCATTTTTGGCAGAATAAACCCCCACTGCCAGCAGGGTCAGACCTGCCACCTGCAAAAAAAAAAAAAAAAAAAAAAGGGAAAAGGTAAAAAAAGAGGGAAAAAAAATCAACAAAACCACTTGGCAAGGCAGTGCTGTTGTGTGCAGCAACAATTAAGATTCAGGACAAATGCTGAGCAGGAGGGGTTTATTTTTGGTAAGGTGTTTTATCCCTGCTCAGACAGTCAAGGTCTCACACTCCCTGTTCACTGACTGCTCTTGCACAGCAAAAGGCAGAGGAAGCACAAGTGAAGCATTCATTCCTGAATCCAGAAAGTACATCCTGCCCAAAATGTGTGGGGCTGGCCAGATTTTCAAGTGGATTGAGTAATGAAGATAAAAGAGCCACAGCAGCCAGGTGCTGCCTGCCAGGATGCCCCTCAGCACAGCAGAAAATGAAAGCTGAATTGAAGATGCCAAGGTAAAACTGAATGTAAAATTCAGCCACAGCTGAATTGTGGCTGCCACCAAGGCAGGGCATAAAAAGGGAATATCTGCTAAAGGTGCCAGCTCCAACACAACAGGGAATTAGGGACTCCAGAGGAGCAGCAAAGCCAAAATCATCATGGGAATGGGAATTGCCATCACTGGATGGGAATTGCCATCACTGGATGGGAATTGCCATCACTGGATGGGAACTGCCATCACTGGATGGGAACTGCCATCACTGGATGGGAACTGCCATCACTGGATGGGAATTGCCATCATGGGAATGGGAACTGCCATCACTGCACTGGGCTGCTCTCTCAGAAACCCCACAAAATGAGACATTCCCATCAATTTGCCAGTGAAGCAGAAAGACTCCAGACTCAGGAGTCAGCTTAAAGCTGATGCCAATAATTTATATTAGAGAAAAGAGCAAACTGCAGCAATTGCTTTTAAAATAAGCTGACTTCTCCTGCAAGTACAGATCAGGGTCAAAAGCCTCAAGGACAACAAGGGTGGCACTGTTCAATAAACCATGAGGCACCATCTGTTCACTCTCAACTCTGCTGAAATGTGTGACATCACTTCTGCTCTGGCTGGAAACACGAAGGGATCAGAACTGTGAGTTCCAGGATGCAAAGAGTCAGGGATCTCCACACCCAATTCAGCTCAGATACAGAACACAGAGCAGATTTCACCTTTTTAGCAGCCTCCCTCTAAAAACAGTGCCATGATCTCATGCTCTCTTAGACCATCCAGCACAGCAAAGCTCCTCTGCCTGGATGGATCTGATGTCACTTGCTCAGATTTTGGGACTTCACTGATGTTCATGTCACAAGAGAAACAGAGCTTTAAAACTGGGTTTTGGATCAAACAAGAACCCAATTACCAGCTCTAAAAAATCAGTCTAATTACAAGGCCTAACTATTTGTCATGAAGAATCAAGCAAAGGAATGGGTCTCTGGTCAGTAAACAAAGTGAATTACACTAAAACCACAGTGAATCAAAAAGCTTGAAGTAGAACCTTTGGGGTTCTGCTTGGCTGGGGAGAGGTAGAGAAAGAGCAGCCCTTAGAATAGACAGAACTCAAAATTCAGGCTTCATTTACAAGAATCTTAAAATAACTGACTGGTTCTTACCTTGTAGTAATTTCAAAAATTTCAAAGCAACAGAAAATATGAGTTCCAGCTGTGTTATCCCCCCCTTTTTTTTTTTTTTTTTAAGCTAAATGTCCCAAATTCACAAGAGAAGAGAATGTCTGAAGTAAAAAAAAAAAAAATGACCATAATGCAGGAAACTGGTATCTGGGTCAAGTGAATGCACAGCTCAAAGCAGTGATCTACAAAAGGCTCTGGATTCTGCAGACACCCCAGGTACAGGGGACAAAAGGAGCCCCTTAAAGCTTGTCTTGTTCTCCCCAGTGCTCTCAGGCAAAGGATGTTTCTGCGTGTATAAAATCAGAGGGTGGAGCAGATGGTGGTGACTGATTTAAAGCAAAATTTCTATTTTAACCAGTCACGATACCAAAAATATATTTTCACTGCTGTTTTGTTGAAGTATTACACTGAGAAACAATTTTGGGTCCCCAAGATTCCACTGCCAAGCTCTTTTGTCCTGTGAAAAGATGCTGGTCTGGTTTTTAATCAATTCATGTAGCACACATAAGAGTTCTCCAAGTGCTCTCTAGGCTGTATCAAAATTAGATCTAAAGCTGTGACACAATCAGGAGTTTAACACACATTTACAGACAGGTTTTTCTGGAAGTTACTGCCAGATATCCCAACCTTACCGTGGCTGTGACTTTATCCCAGTCTGTTACAAAAGCACGGAATCCTTCCCCAAAGAGCATCCCAGCTGTCCTGTGGTAAGCAGAAAAAAAAAAAACAAAAAAAGCAACAGAGAAAGGGATTTCAAGGACTGAATTGATAAATTTTAAAGACAGACTTTCATATTGTATTAAAGTTGTTAATCTGCTTCAGAAGAAGTCAAAGCTAAGGGCTCACCTCAGAATTGGAACATGAACAAGTCTGGAAAATATATTTATAATCATCTGATGCCTACACCTGAGCTGGGATTAAGTCCAGAAAAGCATCTGGCCTTAAGACTGTATCAATTTACTTCTTTAATGCATTATTTGCGCTGAACTGTAGGAATTTAGAGCTTTTTTTGTTCAAAATCTCAAAGGACCTAAAATGAACCAATTCCAAACCTAAACATCCACCCCTGTGGAGCCAAACTGCTTCATACCTTTGTGGTGGATGTTCTGAAAGAACTGAGGGGTTCTCAGAGTAACTCAGTTGAAGGACTACAGGACAAGGCTTGAAATAATATCTTAGAAAAATTGTATCACTATAAATGGCTCTGGTTGCCATTCAGGTGACAATGTAGCAAGACAAGCACTGAAATTCCTCAGAGGAACAAACCCCAGTTCTCCCAAATCCTGGGACACAGGATTGGAGAAGCACTGAAGGAATAAACCCCAGGTTCTCCCACAGGTTTTGAGACACTTGGACAAGCACCAAAGGAATAAACCCCAGGTTTCCCAAATCCTGAGACACACCTGGAGAAGCACCAAAGGCATAAAACTCAGGTTCTCCCATGTGCTGGGACACACTTGGAGAACCCTCAGAACAATAAACCCCAGACTCTCCCACACATTGGGACACACTTAGAGAAGCACCAGGCTGAAATTCCTCAGAGGAACAAATCCCAGATTTTCCAACATGCTGGGACACATGTGGAGAAGCACCACAGGAACAAACCCCAGCTTTTCCCAGGTGCTGGGACATACTTGGAGAAGCACCAGAGAAATAACCCCAGGTTCTCCCACATGCTGGGGGGACACTTAGAGAAGCACCAGGCTGAAACTCCTCAGAGGAACAAAGCCCAGGCTCTCCCACATGTGGGGACACACTTGGACAAACATCAGAGGAACAAACCCCAGGTTCTCCCAAGTGCTGGGACACACTCGAAGCACCACAGGAGCAAAGCCCAGCTTTTCCCAGGTGCTGGGACATACTTGAAGCACCAGAGGAACAAATCTCAGGTTTTCCCAAATCCTGGAACACACGTGGAGAAGAACCAGAGGAACAAACCCCAGGTTCTTCCATGTGCTGGGACACACTCGAAGCACCAGAGAAACAAACCCCAGGTTCCCCAAATCTTGGGACACACTTGGAGAAGCACCAGGCTGAAATTCCTCAGAACAAAGCCCAGGTTCTGCCAGGTGCTGGGACACACTTGGAGAAGCACCACAGGAACAAAGCCCAGGTTCTCCCACATGCTGGGACACACTCGAAGCACCAGAGGAACAAACCCCAGGCTCCCTCACGTGCTGGGACACACATAGAGAAATACAAGAGGAATAAAACCCAGGTTCTCCCATGTGCTGGGACACACTCAGAAACACCAGAGGAACAAAGCCCAGGTACTGCCACATGTGGGGACACACTCGAAGCACCAGAAGAACAAAGCCCAGACTCTACCAGTGCTGGGACACACTTGGAGAAACACCAGGCTGAAATTCCCCAGAAGAACAAACCCCAGGTACTCCCACATGTGGGGACACACTCAGAGAAGCACCAGAGGAACAGGTTTTCCCAAATCCTGGAACATACGTGGAGAAGCACCAGAGGAACAAAGCCCAGGCTCTCCAAGGTGCTGGGACTCACTTGGGGAAGCATCAGAGGAACAAATCCCAACTTTTCCCAGGTGCTGGGACACACTCAAAGCACCACAGGAACAAAGCCCAGCTTTTCCCAGTGCTGGGACACACTCAGAGAGGCACCAGAGGAACAAACCCCAGGCTTTCCCACGTGCTGGGACACACTCAAAGCACCACAGGAACAGAGCCCAGCTTTTCCCAGGTGCTGGGACACACTCAGAGAGGCACCAGAGGAACAAAGCCCAGGCTCTCCCATGTGCTGGGACACACTCAAAGCACCACAGGAACAAATCTCAGCTTTTCCCACGTGCTGGGACACACTCAAAGCACCACAGGAACAAATCCCAGCTTTTCCCACGTGCTGGGACACACTCAAAGCACCAGAGGAACAAAGCCCAGCTTTTCCCAGGTGCTAGGACACACTCAAAGCACCAGAGGAACAAAGCCCAGCTTTTCCCAGGTGCTGGGACACACTCAAAGCACCAGAGGAACAAAGCCCAGCTTTTCCCACGTGCTGGGACACACTCAAAGCACCAGAGGAACAAAGCCCAGCTTTTCCCAGGTGCTGGACCCCGAGGGGAAGCTGCAGCCCTGGCCTGACCCACCGGAGGGACTCGAGCACGGTCTGGCGGTGCTCGGCCGCCTTGAGGCGGATCTGCTCGCGGATGATGTCGGCGTTCTCGCGCTCGGCCTTGGCGCGCGCCCGCGCCTCCGCCTCCACCCGCAGCATCTCGTTCTTGTGCCGCAGCTCCATCTCCCTCTCCACCGTGGCTTGGGGGGAAAAAAAACACAGCACAGAGGTCACGTTTTTGGGTGGTTTAATGTCAGGGAGAAGAAAAACCCCAGGGAAGTCGCTGTGCAGTGTTTGGAGAAGTTTGGGAGCTGCCGGTCCCAAACGGGATTTTGGAAGCTCAAAGACAGAATTGTGTGAAAGGAGAATTAAAGAGAAATCCAGGAGTGAAATAACCCAGCCCTACAGGGCTGTTTTATTCAGGCTACACTTCCCTCTCTTCACCACTGGGATGTTTTATTCAGGCTACACTTCCCCCTCTGGATGGCAGCACAGCTGTCCACATCTGTGCTCAGAGCAAACTGGCCTTCCCACCCCATTCAAACACAAATTGCCTCAACATTTCTGAGACTTGCACCCCAGTGGAGTTCTGCAAATTCAGGAATTCTGGCAATTCCCAAAACAAAAAGAAACTAAGCAAGTTTCACACTACAACTTTTTTATTTTCTGCAGGAAACTGAATGGGGATGAGGTGACACTGATTCAACCACTCCTCAAAGATGTTTTGTTTCTCTCCCCTTCTCAAAACTGGATCTATTTTAGGTTGTTCCAGTATGAAATCAGAGTTTCAGTTATTCTGTCATTGAGAAATCCAGCAGTGACAGGGTAGATGTTTAGGAGTGCACCCCTTTCTAAAACCAACCTTGCAAGCAATTGGTCATTTTAGCACTACTGGGATTTACCTGTTCTTGCCAATCTGACATCAAACACAGCATGGACACAAAGCTCAGCACAAGGACTCCACACATCCTCACACCCTCAGCAGCTGAACAAAACACTCACCTCGCCTCATGGCCTCCTGCTTCTGCACAGATTCCTCCTGCTTCCTCAGATTTTCCTCATTAGCAAGTTGCTACAGGGAGAGATGACAGCAGAAGAGATGATGTTGTAAGAACTCCATCAAGTGTAAACTTAAGTGCTCCAAATATTTTCAAAAAGCTGGTGCTCAGGTTGAAATGCATTTTCCTCTCATCTCCCAAATTTATCCTAATTCCAATCTGCTGCTTTGTCCTAATGCCCAGCCCTTGATGTGCCAGGCCAGCACTGCTGATGCTGGGCAGATAATACAGATAAAGTGTGCCCAGCAGGACAGGGCACAGCTCCAGAGCACCTCTTGGATTTCAGAAGAATTTTCCCAGAATTTTCCCAGCTGGATCAGAGCAGGAAACCCCCCTACCTGCTGTCGCATTTGCTCGTCGTAGCGCTGCCGTGCCAGCTTGTCCTGGTACTGGGCTCTCTTCAAAAAACAAAAGAGAATTCAGAATACACAGATTAGGCAGTTAAAAAACAGCCTGGTCCTAATGGAAATGAGGTTCAGGAGGAAAAAACTAAATAAAACAGGAAAATCCACACAAACAAGACATTATCTTGGATTTGAATGTGAAAGGGGCAAAATATCCTCAGTCAGCACCAAAAACTCCTCTGTGCTGAGAAGTCTCTACAGTCTGACTTCATTTTAAGGGATCACAGATGTCAAAACAAAGAGCAAGTATTTCTTGGCTCAGAAAAGGAGACTTCACTGGGAAAAACAAGGTTTCAGTGCTGTAAACCACATTATCTGGCCTGGTGACTGCAAGCAACAGAACTGTCAGGATGTGCTGATGGGCTCCGGTTTTGATAAAGATTTACTTGCTCCTCATTAATTCCTCTCATCAGTTTTCCACTGTAACTCCAAATAAACCCAAATCACCTCCACTGAAGTGGAAGAGGGCTGAGGATCCACATCAATCAGCAGGGAGATTCTGTATCAGGGGGTGACATCATTCTTTATTCCAAACACAGGGATAGCAGAACAGCTTGGGAATTATCTCCTCAGCAACAGTAAAACATCATGAATTAAACCAAGATTGAGTTTGCTGTGACTTTAAATGATGCCCTGTGAGCAGCAGGAGGTGAAGAACAACCCCTGAGAGCAGCTGTGTGTGCAGCTGCTTCCTGGGCCAGCCCTGCTCAAAGTCCAAACTCTGCCAGGGTAAAAGCACCACGTGCCAAATAAAAAGTTCTAGCACATTTCCCAAGCTGAGTAATCCATTAAAATGAATCAATTCCCTCATCTCCTGTCTTTCAGAGTAAGAAATGACCATAATTTAGGTTTTAATAAAAGTCAGTCTTTGGTTTACCTGTTTATTTTCCCTGTTTCAGGATTATGGCCAAGTCAGTGACTCAAGCTAAAACAACACTGCTCACAACAACTCAGATTTCTATCACTTCTCTTAAGATATTTTTTCCTGTTTAATTCAGAAGAAATAGGGTTTCAAGCCACTTAAGACTGAAATCCAAACAACTCAGAGCCATTTCACTGTCCAGGCTAACACAGACAGTTGATAAACCAGTATTGCTCAACAATTCCCTGAAAAGTCCTTTAGGAAAATCCCAAAAAACCCAGAATGAGAGAAACTGTTAGCACCAGTTCCTTTGGATGTCCAAGAGGACTAAAAACCCAGCTCAGCATTACAAATCCAGCACAGAGCAGAGGCTCAGCCAGTGAACACCCCCAGATCTCTGGCTGCCCCAAAAAGGGATAATTAATTAAAGGGATAATGAGAGGAATAATTAATGCATCATTGCCTTTTCTATAAGGGAAGATACAAACAAGGTCTCCCCTCACTTGGCTTCCCCCTCATTCCCTTACTGCTTGATGCTGTTTGGTTTCTTCATTGAGTGTTTTCCTTCTCTCTTCTGCTTGGACCCGGATCTGCTCATTCTTCAGCTGTTCTATGGCAGCTTCATACTCCTGGAGAAACAATCAGAGAATTTCATTATCAGAAATGCAAAAATCACCCTGGAGAGAAATTCTACTGATAATTTTATTCCAAGCAATCCCTCTGTGACCAGCGGTACCCTTCAAAGATGATCATTGACATAAGAAATTTAAAATATGATAATAAAATGATTGTAAGAAATAGCATAATTAATAATTTTGGGATTAAACACAATTTAAAAAAAAAATCCAAGAGACCAATCAATACCCAAACAATCCATAAATTCCTTTATAAGAAAAGAGAAGTCTGTCCTTCACCCACCTACTTTAAAGTTCCCACAGAAACCTCATGTCACCTCCCAAAACCAGCAGTGATATTCCAGGAGTTACAAAACCACTCAGGACATGCAAGTTTTAATCAAAGCCACAAAAAAAAATGTGTCAGAATAAGCCAAATTAGCTGGGACTTCACCTTCCAGATTTTTTTTTTTTTCCCTAAACACAAATAACTCCTATTTGCTGAACAGAAAGGAAAATTTTTCATCTCTGCAGAGGAAAGATTTTAACTTTTGTCCCTCCCAAACCTGGCAGCTGCCTGAGGAGTTCCAGCTGAGGAATTCCAACACACCTTCAGTTTGGTTTGCTGTTCCAGCTGCAAGGTCTGCTCCTGCATCTGGGCAAGGCTCAGAGCATCCTTTGCATGGCCTGGAGGGTGGGAAGAGATTATGGACAGTGAGAGGTGTTTTCTCAGCAAAGATGCTCAGACTGTTCAATGCACCCTGTTCCTGGAGCTCTGCAATGGCACATTCAGCCCTCCAGGGGATAAATGATTATGGAATTTCCAGCATAACTGGAAAAGGCCAGGCTGGATGGGGCTGGAGCAATCTGGGATAGTGGAAGGATAGGGGTGGAATGAGATGGGATTTAAGGTCCTTTCAACCCAAACCATTCAGGGAATCTGTGTTTTTATGAAGATCTCTGGTGCCTCCCTGTCCCCTCACAAACCCTGTAGGAAGCACTCAGAGGTCACTGAGTGGGGATGCTGATCCTGGGGTGCCAGGACCCCAAAGGACACGGGGGATGCCAGGATGGGCCAGGCTGGAGGAGCCCCAAGAGCCTCATGTGCTCCAGCAGGGCCATCCCAGGGCAGGGCACAGGACAGGGAATATCCCTGTGAGTATGCAGAATATGGAGTGAGGGACACTCCACACCCCCTCTGCTCTCTGTTCCATCATGGAACACACTCCACACCCCCTCTGCTCTCTGTTCCAGACTGCAACACACTCCACACCCCCTCTGCTCTCTGTTCCAGAC
>JAOTQP010000856.1:5411851-5423651 GCA_026413545.1 Cichladusa arquata
TATTTATATATGTATATATAATATATATATATTTCTATATATGCATATATATTTATATATGTATACTTCACAATAAACTACAAACTTCAAAACCAACTTATAAAAAAACGCCTAAATTTATCCTAACAACCATCCCCCCAACAAAAACTCTCACACCTGATGGCTTCTCTCAGGCTGCCACTGGTCTGGTACTGGTCAAACGGGAACTCCATGGTGGGGGTGGTGCTGATGTGGATGATGCTGGTCTGGATGTCCCCAGGGCCGAAGGTGAAAGGGTGTAAAAGGTCCCACATGAACTCCTTGACCCTGGAGAACTCATAGTGGGAGACGCTGGCAGAGCTGTCCAGCAGGAAGAGGAGGTCACCCTTTGTGTTGGAGATGGATGGCTGGGGGCCTGGCAGGGCACAGACAAGGAGCAGCATCAGTGTGTGAACCCAAAACCTGCACAGGCACCTGCTGGGAGAGCTGGGTTACCCTGTGCCACACCCCAGCGTTCAGGGGGAGCTGCTGGATGGGACAGCAGAGGCACAAAGATCTCCTGGAATAACAGCAAAGATCAGGCAGAGCATGATGGAGAAAGTTAAAGTTACCTGGGAGTGACAGGGTGAGTGGGATGGCTTCAAACTGGGAGGAGGCTGAGATGGGATATTGGGAAGGAATTCAGTGGGGCAGGTGCCCAGAGAAGCTGCAGCTGCCCCTGGATCCCTGGAATTGTCCCAGGCCAGGCTGGACAGGGCTGGGAGCAGCCTGGGATATTGGAAAGTGTCCCTGCCCATGGCAGGGGGTGGAATGAGATGGGATTTAAGGATTTAATGTCCCGCCCAGCCCAAACCATTCCCTGATTCTGTGCCCAGCCTGGAGAGATCCTGCACCCAGCTGGATCCCAGCCAGTTCTGTGTGACCCAGCCCAGCTCACCCCGAGGCACAGCCACTCCCTGCAGTGCCCTGGTGCTCAGAAAACGAAAGTCAGCTCCAGGAATCAGCACATCACCCAGCAGAGCTGGACTGTGACCCCACCATCCCAGAAATCCCAGAGACATTCCAGCAGGGCTTTGGGCTTGGCTGCACCAAGCAAGGCAAACCACAGCTCTGAGCTCTCCCCTCTGCTGCAAGGAGTCCACGCCACTGGTTTGGCTGGCAGGACACAGGGAGAGATCTTGGCAAGGCAGGGATGTTCTTCCCCTCTGCTCCTCTCCCCCTGGGGAAGCGCCCCTCGCTTCCCAAATGTTGTAAGGAGCAGCTGGGAAAGCGTCTGGCCCTGGCAGGGCAGGGATCAATGGCCAAAGGACGTTCCTGCAGCAGGGAGCAGCAGGGTCACGGGCAGCAGCTCCGGGAGGGAGCTGGGAACTCACCCCGAGGGAGCAGCAATCCTCTGCAGGCAGAGCTGCCCGAATGGGGAACAGCTGGGTGAGCTCCAGTGTGAAACCCCAAAAGAACAGAGGTTTAGGGAGTCACAGCCGTGTCCTTCTGCGTCAAACCCCAAAAGAACAGGGGTTTGGGGAGTCACAGCCCTGTCCTTCAGTGTGAAACCCCAAAAGAACAAAGGGGAGTCACAGCCCTGTCCTTCAGTGTGAAACCCCAAAAGAACAGAGGTTTGGGGAGTCACAGCCGTGTCCTTCTTTGTGAAACCCCAAAAGAACAGAGGTTTGGGGAGTCAGAGCTGTGTCCTTCTGTGTGAAACCCCAAAAGAACAAAGGGGAGTCACAGCCCTGTCCTTCTTTGTGAAACCCCAAAAGAACAAAGGGGAGTCACAGCTGTGTCCTTCTGTGTGAAACCCCAAAAGAATGAAGGTTTGGGGAGTCACAGCCGTGTCCTTTTTTTGTTCCCTGCAGCTCTGGGGCACAGGAGAGCCGGGCATCCCCTTCACATCCCTTAAACTGGTTTTCCCCATCACTGATTGCTGTGTTAATCAGGGAGAGCCCCCGTGTGACACCACAGGGTTCTTGGTTAATAACTGGTTAACAAAACCGGTGGGCAGGGCTGTGTTTTGGGGTTGAGACCCTCTGTGTGTGGAGCAGAAAGCTTCTCCTCCATTCAACCATCCCATCTGTAACACTCAGTCCTGCACGAGATGGAAACTAATTCCTCCTATTCAGCAGAAAGAATCCATTAAATAAAAATCGAGACAAAGGCTCTGCCCCCATCAGGAGCGTCCAAGGCTCAGAGAGCAGACACTGCAGGTCCAGCCTTTCAATTCAAATTTCAATTTTCATCCTTGTCCTGCCTCCAGCACAAACAGCCCTCCGTGCCAGAGGTGCAGTCTGTGACCAGCAAACCCCCGCTGACGCCAGCAGCTGCTGCTCTCAGGCACTTTGCTCACTTCACACGGCTCTGGCCAGGTGCCAGTGAGGGTTTCTCAGTTTTTAGGGGGGGTTGGAAGGAAAGGGGCATCCAGAACTCCCTGAGTGTCGGGATAACTCGTGTCAGTGACACGGGGCACGGGCAGGGTCCTGCTGAGATCCCTGCGTGCTGCCCAGCCACTGCACTGGGCCCAGGAGTGTTTTGGAGGGTTTGATGTGGGGAGCAGGATGTCACTATGGAAACACTGCTGGCTGTTCCAGCAGGAGCACAGCTGGCCAGATGCTGACAGCAGACATCCGCTCCCGGTGCTCCCCACGCTCACAGCTGGGAGCTGAACACGCTCCACACGCCTGATTTACACAGCCTGGAGCTCCTGGGGCTCCCTCACAGCCAAGCAGGATCATGTCCTGTCTGGGTTAACCAGGTTTGACATCCCACGTTTGTCTTCTCTCACGGCTTGGCCACGCAAGGAGAAAAGTTCTGCTGTGAGAGGAGCACGGGCTGAGCTTGCCTGCGGCCCCTCTGGATCACAGTGAGAGGCAGGAGGGGGAAGGCAGCACCTCTGCCTGGCAGAGAATTCACCCCCAAGACACCCAGGAGGGGTTTGACACCTCAAACCATGCCAGAGAGCCCGTGGGAGATGGGGAGGTCACTGCATGGTGAAGGGCTGACATCCTCCAAGCACAAAATAATTAAAAGCCTTTAGGGGTTCCAGCTCCTCCGTGGCACAGAGTTCAGGCTGGGAAATGGCCCTGCAGACAAATCCCAACAGCAGGAGGGGAGCTGTGCTGCATCTCTCATGATCTTTCCACGAGTTTCACTCTCTCTGCTGTTTTATCAACAGTTCTGGGCTCATGGAATTCTGCCAGTGCTTCAGAGGTCAGTAAGGGCAGGTCCCCCACAAAGTCTGCATGGAGGAGTCCTTTGTTTTTCACTCACAACAGCAACATCCCCATCATTTTCTGCTGATGCCAGCCCAGGAAAAAACAATCAAATTCCATTTACCCAAACCCAAACCATCAAAAGGCTGCACTTCACACGGATGCAGCCGAGATCTGAATCTGGACCCAAAGAGGAAAGGGGGGAATTGGTCATGGTCTGCCTTGACTTTGTGCAGGAATCCAAAATCCATTGTCCAGGACAATCCAGTGCCCATGGTCCAGGACAATCCAAAATCCATTGTCCAGGACAGTCCAATGCCCATGGTCCAGGACAATCCAGTCATCCCAAACACAGCTCATCCCAAACACAGCTCATCCCAAACCCACACTCTGCCTCTGGAGCAGCACAGCCCCCCTGGAATGCCAGCACTGGCTCTGTCACACACCCTCAAGGTCTCAGCATTGTTCAGAGCCCGGGCTGGGAAATGCCACAGCTCCCAGGGCAGCAGGGTGGCAGGACAATGGGAATTGCTGCTGCCTGGGTGGATGTGGGGTGCTGGGACAATGGCAGGAGCTGCAGCTCCATTGCTGGGACAGAGCCCAGAGGGACAGAGCCCAGAGGGACAGAGCCAGCCTGGGACACTGAGGGACAGAGCCCAGGGGGACAGAGCCCAGGGGGACAGAACTCAGCCTGGAACACCAAGAGAGAGAGCCCAGAGGGACAGAACCCAGAGGGACAGAACCCACCTGGGACACCAAGACACAGAGCCCAGAGGGACAGAATCCAGCCTGAGACACCAAGGGACAGAACCCAGAGAGACAGAACCATTCTGGTTTATACAAACCCCAATATTTTCATGATTAACATGAATCTTTTATCAGTTATCACAGAACCTAGAGGGACAGAGCCCAGAGGGACAGAGCCCAGAGAGACAGAGCCATTCTGGTTTATACAAACCCCAATACTTTTATGATTAACACGAATCTTTTATCAGTTATCACAGAACCCCGAGGGACAGAGCCCAGAGGGACAGAGCCCACCTGGCACACCAAGGGACAGAACCCAGCTCCCTGGGTTTGATCTGAGCCTCTCTGTGCACACAGCACAGCCAGGGCTGCTCTGTCTCAGGAGCTCCTGGCCAGGCACACACGAGGTTTTGATTTTCCCTCTCGTTTCCCACAGGACTGCAGTGAAAACCAAACCCAGCCGCCCCTGCAGCCACAGGAGCTGCTCCAGCCCAGGGCAGCACACACTGAGCTGCAGCAGATCCACCAGCACCATTGGGATGGTCCCTGGCCAGGCCCAGGGGTGAGACTCCATCCCCTGCACGTCCCCTGCCCTGCAGGACTGACCCATTTCCATTTTCCACCAGCAGTGTCCAAGAGACAGCGCTTTAGAGCAGAGCTGTGCTGATTGAATTTCAGAGATTAGCAGCAGAACACAGTGCTAATCACTGCCTTGGCTTCTCCCAGTGCCTGTCCTCAAGTCCACGCTGAGGAACGAGCACTTTTCCACATGATTGCTCTCAACCCTGCAAATTTCTGCAACAATTTCCTCTTCCCCACTGGAAAAAAACACCCCAAAACCTCTTTCTAAGCAGCAATTGCAGACAGGTTTGTTTGTTTCCTGTACATAAAGTACAGCCAAACACCTAAAGCAGCGCCTGAAGCAGGTTTTATTCTGCACAGGGTTTAAAAAAAAAAAAAAAAGCAAGCAGCACAGGAACGCCTTTGCTTCCCCAGGCACTCACCTGGCTCAGGTGTGTTCCGTCCCGCAGCGAGCCGCAGGCACAGCCCGAGGGAAAGCACCGCCTGGGCCAGCATAGCAAAGCCTGGTCCTGGGTTTAAAGCAGCTCAAATCCACGGGCTGGGCTCTGTGCAGGCAGATCCAGAGCCTGGGGTCACTCATGGTCCCGCTGCCATCCTGGAGATCCCCGGGAGCTGTGCCGCGAGCTCCGGCTCCTGCAGGCAACCCGAATTCTCCCTCCTCCCCTCTCCCGACTCCTTTTAAAGCCATAAATCCATCCTGACAGCAGCAGCCCGAGGAGCAGCTCCCGCTGAGCTCGCCCCGGGAGCGGGGACTCTCTCTGAGTGTGCAGCTGGTTTGAAAAATATATCCCTACAGATAAAACTTTGGCCCTGAGAGGCACTGGCAGCAGGCCAGAAACCAGAGGGAAACAAAAAGAAAAAAAGAAAAAAAAGAAAAAAAAAGAAAGAAAAAAGGAAAGAAAAGCTGCGAGAAATCCAAAGCGCTGCTCTGCTGGAATGAGCTAGAAGAAGGAAAAAAAAAAAACCACGTTTATAAAGGAAAGAGAGAGTAGGAAAGGCTGGGGAGCTGCCCTGCCCTGGGAATATTGGCCAATCTTCTGGGAGGAGCATTCCACAAGCTGCCTCCCACGGGTGGGGGACACTCAGAGCCCCTGGGAAGGGCTGTGGGGACACCAGGACAGGCAGGACCTGCAGCAGGAGCCCTGCCCAGCTGGGAGAGGGCAGGGAGCAATATCGGGAATTGCAATATTGGGAATTGCAATATCGGGAATTGCACTCTCGGGAATTGCAATATTGGGAATTGCAGTATTGGGAATTGCAATATCGGGAATTGCAATATCGGGAATTGCAGTATTGGGAATTGCAATATCGGGAATTGCAGTATCGGGAATTGCAATATTGGGAATTGCTGTATTGGGAATTGCTGTATTGGGAATTGCAGTATCGGGAATTGCAGTATCGGGAATTGCAGTATTGGGAATTGCAGTATTGGGAATTGCAATATTGGGAATTGCAGTATTGGGAATTGCAATATTGGGAATTGCAATATTAGGAATTGCAATATTGGGAATTGCAGTATGGGGAATTGCAGTATGGGGAATTGCAATATTGGGAATTGCAGTATCAGGAATTGCAATATTGGGAATTGCAGTATTGGGAATTGCTGTATTGGGAATTGCAATATTAGGAATTGCAATATTGGGAATTGCAGTATGGGGAATTGCAGTATGGGGAATTGCAGTATCAGGAATTGCAATATTGGGAATTGCAGTATGGGGAATTGCAGTATCAGGAATTGCAATATTGGGAATTGCAGTATGGGGAATTGCAGTATGGGGAATTGCAATATCAGGAATTGCAGTATCAGGAATTGCAGTATCAGGAATTGCAGATTGGGAATTGCAATATTGGGAATTGCAGTATGGGGAATTCCTGGCACAGGAACAGCCCAGGGATCGTCTGTCTCAGCCTGGTGTTAAATACAGGCTCAGCTCTGGGATCCTGGGGCAAAGGGGGCTCCCAGATTAAAGATAAACCTGGGAAAAAGATAAATCCCAGATATCTCCCAGATAAAGATGAATCTCTCCCTGGGTGAGGGGAGCAAACACCAAAACCACCGAGGTTCAGCCTCTCCTGTGTGCAGGGCATTTCTGCCAGGACACCAAAAACCAACCCCAATTCCTTCCCAGGAATTTCCCAGCTCTCCTCACATCTGCATTTGGCTCCCACTCCTCAGGTGAGGTGACAATTCCCTTTCCCCTTTCCACTGTAGTTTTTTTCCAAGATGTCACCAGCAGGGGAAAAGCTGGGAAATGACATCCAGCTATGAAGAGATCCATCAATCCTCATCCCCTTGGCTGAAAAGCAGCAAAAAAGGGATGTTTGGGAGTTTTTAGGATTTCAGACACTGGTGAGCAATATTTCCTCCAATTTTATTTCCTCTCCCTTGGGAACTGTAAAAAAAACTCACCAGGAGTTTGGGGCCAAGGAGTGTTCAGAGTGGAAAAAAAGCTGTGGCCAAACTCATCCACCAAATGGAAAATCAGGCTGGAGATGCAATTAAAAACCTGCATTTTCCAATTAAAGAAGATCTAATTAAAAATCTGTGGATTCAGAGAGTTGAGGGCACTTGTTTGTGTTCCCCTCCCAGTCTGGGGCCCATCTGCATCCCAGGGGAGCTGCCAGCCCCAGGATGTTCCATCCCTGTGCTGGGAACAGCCTCACCCATCCAGGCTGCACCAGCTTCATCCCAGGTTTTGGGGGAGTGGGATATGGTTTAAGGGGGTGGGATATGGTTTTAGGGGGATGGGATATGGATTTAGGGGATTGGATATGGGTTTAGGGCAATGGGATATGGGTTTAGGGGATTGGATATGGTTTTAGGGGAGTGGGATATGGGTTTAGGGGATGGGATATGGGTTTAGGGCAATGGGATATAGTTTTAGGGGATGGGATATGGGTTTAGGGCAATGGGATATGGGTTTAGGGCAATGGGATATGGTTTAAGTGGAGTGGGTTATGGTTTTAGGGGGATGGGATATGGTTTTAGGGCAATGGGATATGGGTTTAGGGGGTGGGATATAGTTTTAGGGGGATGGGATATCCCTGCTCCCATGGATCCCATCCCATGGATCCCATCCCATGGATCCCATCCCATCCACTCCCCTTGATCAGTGCTGCTGGATACATGGAAATATTTCCCTCCATTACTCACTTCCCAAGGAAGTGTTGCTCATCTCAGAATAATTCCCATTTTTTTTCCCCAGTCTATCCCCATGGACACCATTCACACCCTGCAGCCTGGAGGGAGCCTTCATCTCCCTCTAAATCCTGCTGGGGAAGGTGCAAGCAGGAAAAAGCAGCCTGGAAAAGAATCAGATCTTGCAGGGTTTATTTTTAAACTTGATAGGAATTGGGAAATCCTGTTTCCAGTAACCCTGGTGCTCGTGCTGGTTCTTTCCTGGATGCATCCTGCACCTGAAGCCAGAGGTGTCACCCCAGCTTTGCTCCTGCTGAAATCTCAGCTCAGCCTCAGCTCCCCATCACTTCTGAGCTCCCATTCTCCACCTGCCATGGATTTGGCCAAAATTCCCTCAGGGTGATCCCTTTCTCCCCATGCCAAGCTACAGAACAGCTCAGGAGCAATGAAAAAAAAAAATCCCAATTAAAAAAATCCCAATTAAAAAAATCCCAAATAAAACCCCCAGCAACCAATCAACCCCATTTTGATTGTGGTTCTGGGGAGCTCAGGTATTTCACAGAGCCCCCTTCTCCCCATGCCAAGCTACAGAACAGCTCAGGAACAATGAAAAAAATCCCAAATAAAACCACCAGCTCAGCAACAATGAATAATTGTAGGGGGGAAAAATCCCAAATAAAACCCCCAGCAACCAATCAACCCCATTTTGATTGTGGTTGTGCTGGGGCTCAGATATTTCACAGAGCCCCTTTCTCCCCATGCCAAGCTACAGAAGAGCTCAGGAACAATGAAAAAAAAAATCCCAATGAAAAAAATCCCAAATAAAACCACCAGCTCAGCAACAATGAATAATTGTAGGGGGAAAAAACCCAAATAAAACCCCCAGCAACCAATCAACCCCATTTTGGTTGTGGTTGTGCTGGGGCTCAGGTATTTCACAGGGCCTGGGGAGGTTTTGCTGCAGCTGCTGTGACATTCAGGGGATGTAAACAACCCCAAATTTCTGAAGAGATGCAACATCCTCTTGTGTGAGAGGAATTCCTGCAGCTGGAACACACAGGCTTTTGGGAACACAGCCTTGTTTGAGCTCCACAGAGCTGGTTTGTGTGCAGGGGGATCTATATATGGCAGTTTGGAAATTCCCTGTTTGGAAAGGAAGCAGAGCAGCTTCAGGAGGCTGAAAACTCCCCCTGGAATTCCAGGGAAGGCTTGTGCAGCCCCAGCACAGGTGAGAATTCACACAAAGAGCCAAGAAATCCTCCTGGATGGGAGGCCAGACCTTGCTCAGCTCTTATCAGCCCAAATCTGACTCAGAGGATGCTGGAAATTTCCCCAGGAACAGCTCAGCCACTGTGCCACAATTAATTTCTGCTTAATTAATAGCTGCAGGCTCATGGCTAAAGGGCACCAACTCATCTCCCTGAGCCCAGAAATGCCAGCCTGGCTTGCAGGGGTCAGGCCCTGGCCCTGTCACTTCTCAGTTACCACCCAGTGGTGCAGGGCTCAGCCTCGAGTCATCTCTTATTTTTGTTTGACTTGGGAGACAAACTACAAAAATAGATGTGTTTACTCGCAGCATTGAGCAGTTTTATGTTTCTCAGAGGATGGGCAGTGCTGGGGATGACTCCTCAGTGAGGTCAGGTCTGGCTTATGCATGATCTCTTTTGCCCCAAAGCTCCCTAAAAAGCCACAGAGCACAAGAGCACGGCCACTTGTAGGGTGAGGAGCAGCAGCCTGGGCTCTGAGCCCTCAATTCTGGATTCCTCAGACCCAGAGATTTCATTTTCTCCTTGTTCTTGCCTGGAATTGTAGGAATTTCACAGCTGGAGCAGGCTCAGGATCACTGACCCCCCCAAAAAAAAAACCAGGGAGGACACACCTGAGAAATACTGACCCCCAAAAATACAAGGCAGGACACAGACACAGAAACAGACCCCAAAAAACCGGGCAGGACACACTTGAGAAATACTGACCCCCCAAAAAAAACCAAGAAGGAGACACCTGAGAAATACTGACCCCCCAAAAAAACAGGCAGGGCACACCTGAGAAATACTGACCCCCCAAAAAAACAGGCAGGACACACCTGAGAAACAATGACCCCACAAAAAAAAGGCTGGACACCAGCCCAGAAACACTGACCCCCCAAAAAACCAGGCAGGACACAGCTGAAAAATACTGACCCTCCAAAAAAAATCCAGGCAGGACACAGGCTCAGAAACACTGACCCCAGAAAAAAAGCCAAGCAGGATACACCTGAGAAATTCTGACCCAAAAAAACCAGGCAGAACACACCTGAGAAATTCTGACCCCCAAAAAAACCCAGGCAGAACACACCTGAGAAATTCTGACCCCCAAAAAAACCCAGGCAGGACACACCTGAGAAATACTGACCCCCAAAAATACAAGGCAGGACACAGACACAGAAACAGACCCCAAAAAACCAGGGAGAACACAGGCCCAGCCATCCTGGAGTGTCCAAACCTCCCCAAAATCCCCCAGCAGCACAGTAGGAGGACACAGGGGAAATTCTGGAGCCCCAAACTTTGCCAGAGCCAAGTTCCCAACCCCTGTGTGCAGTGACAGAGCTGCCACAAATCAAGGAGAGGAGGTGGCACGTGGAGATGTGACCCCAGGAGCTGCACAGGAGTTGGGGTGCAAACATGGCTGGGCCCCAAAATACCCTGAGCAGAGATTCCCTGGCTCTTCAGGACCAGCAGCTGCTCCCAAAGGCTGCAAGAGCTTGTGCTGAAAGGGAGGAGTGGCTGATCCAGGTGCCACATCCCAGAACCAACTTTTCCATCCCTCACATGGAAATGAATTAGCTCACATTCAAATATTCGTAATTCAAAGCATAATTTAGCTGGAATTTGATAGCTCTGGACAAGGGGAGGGACATTTCATGTTTCTCCCTGAGAGTCTCTAGCACAGATTCTCCAAGATTTTAAATTCCTGCTTCATTTCCTTCACAAGACAGGATTTAGCTGCCTTTTTTTTTTTTTTTTTTATTTTTTTTTTTACAGCTGGACCAAACATTGCTTGCCAGGAAACCAAATAGCTCCAAAAATTGGACTCACTTCTAAGCAGCACAAGCAAGGCCTGGATGCAGAGGTCAATTTTTAGCCAAAGGCTGTTCTTTGGAGTGGATCATTTCCCTTATTGCCTGACTTCTCTGCCCTGTCTCCATCCTGTTAGCAAAGCCCAGACGAGTTGGAAAAGCCAAATTTAAGAGGATCTCCTCAGCACTGGGTTTCCTGAGGAATTTCCACCCACCTCAGGAGCTGCTGCTTCCCCCTTTCCCAGCCTTGAGACCCCCCCCAGCCTCTCTCAATTGTTGTAATCTCCATTTATCCATCTGGGAGAGAGGAAAAAAACCCAATTTGGAGCATCCTGCAGGGATGCAGAGGAGACTCCAGCATTTGGAGAGCTTTGTTTGTCTGCAGGGAGGAGCCAGCAGAGGGAAATCCAAAGCAGAGGAGATCAGATCCCCTCTCCCAGGAGGCTGCCCTGGCATTTTTCTCTCTCATTTCACCTTCTGCCCCCAATTTTTTTTGAATTCTTGCATTAATTTAGGGCAGTTTTGCAGCCTCATGCCACGCTCAGGGCTCTGCAGGGTGCTGGCAAGGATAAGGATTTGACAGGAAGGTTATGTGTGTAAAACAGAAAGATCTTGGAATGTAAAATCTGAAGAAAGAATAGAAATTATAGCAAGTTTTGATATAGAAGAATTGCTGAGCCAGTTTTATTGGATAACTAAAAAGCCAAAGAGCAAAATGAGTTGGAAAGGGTTTTTGTGACTTAGAGCAAAGGATAAATTTACCTGAAACAAAATATGTTTTTATCAAGCAAAAAGATTTTCACAGGCAATATTTACTTGCAGTATTGCAAGCAAAAAGAAAGATCACAAAATTTTCCGCTGGAAATATAAACAAAAGTGAGTTAGAGGGAGCAAATTTGGGGTAAATTCCTTCATTACCTGAAGCTGTAATTGGAAGATTAACCCCCAATCTGCAAATGGACCAAACTTATAAAAGTGTGAATTTTATGGTCCATTTTTGGGTGTAACCCCTGCCCTAAATGTACCTGAAGGCCCCTCAATAAATATAAATAAATATAAATAAATAAAAATAAATATAAATAAATAAAAATAAAT
>JAOTQP010000856.1:5435945-5446175 GCA_026413545.1 Cichladusa arquata
TGCCCCATGGCCTCTCCCTTTATTGGAATAAAGCAAAATGACTCCTCTGTCTCCTTTTTGGACACAAACCTCTGGTGTTTGTGGATAAACTTTCCTGACAAATTCCAATGTTTTCATTGAAAAAAGCATCTCTTCCCTCTCTCAGAGCTGAGAAAATTCAGGCACACTCTGTGACTGATATCACATCTTAATCAAGCTCTCAATTATCCCAGCACCCCTGTGAGACAAGAGCACACTGATCCTGGAGCAGGAAACTCTCATCTTTATTAAACCATCCCATAGCATTTGATGGCCACAAACCAAATCAAAAATCCTCCTGGTGCCACAAGAAAAAATAAACAAAAATACAGAAATCTGTTCGATTCTGCACACAGGGTTTGGTCATTCCATGGCTCTCCAGACCCCTTTGTGCTCTGCTCTCTGTGCACACTCATTTCTGCCTGAAAAAAACCCCATTTGCAAAGAAAGCCTCTCTGGGGCTGGCTGAGTGGTGTTTAAAGCTCTCCTTTCATGCTGGCAGCAGCAGAGCTGAGCTGAGCCCTCGCTTGCTGTGCACCAACAAATGCTGCAGGCAGCCCCCACATCCCCAGATTTTATTCTTTTCCCTTTCAGCAGTGAAAGGAGCACAACCCATCATCCTAAAACCCAACAATAAATCCAGCTAATGGAGCTGCAGTGCAGAAATCAGCCTCTGGCTGCTGGGGAGGCACTGAAAAACCCAAATTGTGGCTCTGCTGAGGCCACAATCCCTTGCTATGATTGCATTCTGTTTAAAAAAACTCCTCACAGCTTCCAGCAACACAGGGGCTTTCACTCCTGGTCCACTTGGCTGCACTCAAAAACATTTTGCATCTCCTCAAAGCCTTTGAGTGTGTAGAGAACTCGAGGCTTTCCAAGGTGAGGGAAGCTGGAAGGGGCAGTTCTGGGAGGGTTTTTTCCCCATTTTCAGCCCAATTTGCAGCCCGTTTCTGACTTATGAAACAGCCACATCGAGCTGGTCTGACAGCCCATGCCTGCAAGGAAAACAGGGAAGTGCTTTTGCACAAAAATGATCCCAAAAATGCTTAAAGGGATACAGCAAGAGGAGATTTGTAAATAAGGAAATAATGCAATGCAGAGGGCAGCAAACAGAGCCTGGTGGACCAAGGAGGCTCATTTTTGGTGTGAGGAATTCACATTTTGGGAACAGGAATGCTAGATTGGCATGAGAAGGGGATTATATATTCTGTCAGATTTTACCACTCCTATCATTAAGCAGAGCTTAAACTTACTTAAACAGAAAGAGCCCAGGCAGGACTGTGAGCTCTGGAGCTCAGGTTGGCAGCTCTCAGTGACAGAAATCCCAGGGAAGAGAGAAATATTGTGAAATTAAAATGCAAACAGCAACTGCACGAGGGCAGGGAGTGTGCTCACCTCACCTGGCACCTCTGCTTGGAACTTGCATGGGGGACACAATTTCATTGCCCAATTTCCCACCATACCTGTTCTTGTCAGCCCAGACTATTCACACAGGGGAAAAAAATAAAAAAAAACCAAATAAAAACTAAGCCAGAACTTGGGGAGTCTTGCCTGGGCTTTAGAGGGGCTCAGAGGAACCCTCAGGTGTGGCACTGGAGGAGTGGCACTTACCTGGGAGTGGCACTGGAAGCCAAAGTAAACCACCACGATGGTGGGGAGCAGCACGAGGGTGAAGATAACAAGCATGAGGAGCAGATGGAGGAGGAAGAGGAGGCAGTTGGTGGTTGCTATCAGCAGGGTCCAGGCCAGGCAGCAGCAGGGGCTGCGGGGCTCCCGGGGCAGCAGCTGCTGGTCCATGTCATAGGGGGGCAGCCCAGGCATCATCCCAGGCTTTCCTGACAGCATTTCTGCTCCAAACTCCTCGGGCTCCTGGCCAGACATCCCTCAAGAAGGAGCTCTGATCCAAAAGGGTTTTGGTCTGGCAGACCTGGGCAGGAACTTGCAAAGGTTTCTTCTGCTCTTCCACTCGTGGCCAGGAGCCCTCAACCAGAGATCATGGTGGGGCCAGCAAGGAAAAATCTCTTTGGGGCCACCAGAAGCTGCTCAGCACAGTTTGCTGATGCTTTTCCAGCAGTGTCCCAGCCTCAGTCCCAAATGAGATCAGCTGGAAGTTTGGCAGTAGCTTTTATTTTGGTGTAGAATCCAGAGTCCTACTGAATTTGCTGTTGTTTTTTTTTTCCCAGGATTACGATCCCAAGAGGTCCCAGAGGGTTGCTGTGGTAGCTGTGATGGGCTGCTTAGGGGGGCTTTAGGATCCCCTTCCACCTCTGAGATCAGCTGGGTCTTCAAGATGTCAGGCTCAGGTGATCAGGATGCCAGGCTCAGGTGCTCAGGATGTCAGGTTTAGGTGATCAGGATGTCAGATTTAGATGTTCAGGATGCCAGGCTCAGGTGTTCAGGATGTCAGGTTTAGGTGCTCAGGTTGTCAGGTTCACATGTTCAGTATGCCAGGCTCAGGTGTTCAGGATGTCAGGTTTAGGTGTTCAGGATGCCAGGTTCAGATGTTCAGGATGCCAGGCTCAGGTGTTCAGGATGTCAGGTTTAGGTGTTCAGGATGCCAGGTTCAGATGTTCAGTATGCCAGGCTCAGGTGTTCAGGATGTCAGGTTCAGATGCTCAGGATGTCAGGTTCAGATGTTCAGGATGCCAGGCTCAGGTGTTCAGGATGTCAGGTTCACATGTTCAGGATGTCAGGCTCAGATGTTCAGGATGTCAGGTTTAGGTGTTCAGGATGCCAGGCTCAGATGCTCACGATGTCAGGCTCAGGTGTTCAGGTTGTCAGGCTCAGGTGCTCACGATGTCAGGCTCAGATGTTCAGGATGTCAGGCTCAGGTGATCAGGATGTCAGATTTAGGTGTTCAGGTTGTCAGGCTCAGGTGATCAGGATGTCAGGCTCAGATGTTCAGGATGTCAGGCTCAGATGTTCAGGATGTCAGGCTCAGGTGTTCAGGATGTCAGCCTCTGGCACCCACAGGCAGCTCCTTGTCTTCAAATCACCTTTCCACGCTCTTCACCCTGCACCCAGCAGATATTCCTGCCCAAGTCCCATCCAATGAGGTGAGCAGTGAAGATAAAGGCAGGAGCTGTTTCCCAGTGCCTGGAGCAGAGATGCAGCAGTGTGGCAGTGTCACTGCTCTCAGAGCCAGCAGTGTGGTCCCTTCTGAGGCAGCTCAGCTCTGCAAGGCTCTGTTGTGTTTACAGAGCAGCCTCAGAGCTGCTCTCTGTGCTGGCCAATCCTTCATCTGTCTCCTCATGGATGGGATTTAACACACAGCACTCAAGAGCTGAGCTCCAACCATCCATCCCCAGGTCAAGATGCTCCCTCTTTGACTTTAATTATTCTGCCTCTGATTCCTTTTCTAAAATTCCTCTCTAGATTGAAAAAAAAAACCAAAAAAACAACCTTAGAGAAATTGGTAATAATCACTGTAGTCCTCAGAAATCATCTGTCCCCTGCAGTCATCTGTTATTGTTTGCAGAACATATTGATACTCTCGTAGAGGAGGCACAGCAATTATCAATTATTTCATCTATCTCATAAGATCAATATTATTTAAGAATTTCAGTGACATCCCCGTGCCTGTGTAGCCTCCAAGACACAGTGGCAGTAATAAGGGAGAGATATTAAAAAATACAGAGAGGAACAGTGTGACAAGTCCATTTCCATCATGTTCCTTCCCTGCACTCTGGGTCTGGATGGCTCCCAGGGGAGTTTGCAGTCTCCACTCAGGCTGCAAAATGTGAAATCTCTGCTCAACTCTGTCCAGACATCCCGAGGGAAATAACTGCTGGATCCATCCTGTTTTCAGTGCTGCACAGGTCAGAGACAGTGTTAATAATAAAGGCTGAGGCTGTGCAGGAAACCATAAATGTGACAAGTGGCAGGGAGCTCTGAGAGTCCCAGTGTTTACTCTGCCTGTCTAAATTCTGTACAGTTTTAAAGACACAATATTTTTCTAGCTTGATTTATGCCTTTGAGTCACACAAACAGAACCCAACCCAAAGCTATAGGAAGAGGAATCAATTTTAGGCTTAAATCATGGAAAGATGGACTTGGTGCTGGGCAAGTAAAAATCCTACAGCTGCTTTTAGCATCTGCTGGTGATGGCACAGGGGTGTGGTGAAACACAGCTTAAGCATTCATAAAAGTGCCATAAATTCTAAGAAGTTTTGCTAAATCCAGGGAAACTCCCCAAAGTTCTTTTGCTATAATGAAAATGTATTTTGACCTTTTCAGGGAGGTATGAAAATTGTGTTCTGTGCATTTATTTTCTGCACATTCTACTGATTCTTGTAATAACCAAGTGAACTTTGTGTCAGACAAACCTCAGCGATATGAAGAAAGATTCCTCTCTAGTTCTGTGAAATTTCCACATTCTGAACAAGGACTTTCCCAGAACTGGGGAGATCTTGATGATGAACAGGAGAATCATTGCTTTGAGATGCTGGAACTGGTGATGATTAAAGAGCATCAGAAAAATCCATCAGTTCTCTGATGCCAGGAACTGCTGCTCCCAAGGAATCATTTTCTGGCAGCACCATCTTGTGGTTTGCTGCAGTTCATAAATTCTCAATTTATGTCTCCCATTCTCTAACCCTAACCTTTACAGGATGTTGTAAGACTTGTTATCCACCGTGGAATCCTTCCAGGCTCTGAAAACACCACCAAATCTTCTCACATTGCTGTTTGGAGCCCTGCTGGGGATACACAGCCCAAAGTCTGCTCCAAACCCTTCACTCTCCACACTCCCAGCAGCCCAGCTCCTTTTTCCAGGGAATTTTGGCTGCAGCTCCGTGGTACAACCCCAGCACACCGTGTGTGGCTGCTCCCAGCTGAGCTGTGGGTTTGGGATGGTTTGGGTCACATTTTCTGTAGCTGATGAGGACTGGGATCAGGTAAAGGTTCTTCACCCAGAGGGTGAAGGTTTCTGGTGACCACGGAGCTGAGGGAATGGCTGGAGCTGGGCCAGGGGAGGTTTAGGTTGGATTTTGGGGGTGGTTCATCCCTCAGAGGGTGCTGGGCACAGCCCCAAAAGCTCCAGGAGGGTTTGGACACCACTCCCAGGGATGCACAGGGTGGGATTTTGGGGTGTCTGTGCAGGGACAGGAGCTGGACTGGATGATCCCTGTGGGTCCTTTCCAACTCAGGATATTCCATGATTCCATGGCTGTCCTCAGGCTGGGGCAGAGGATTCCCAGCGTGCAGAAAAACCACTGAGCTGCGGGAGAGGAGCTGGGGGAGGCAGAAAGGCTGGGAAAAGGGAAAAGGGCCGGGGAAGGACCGGGAAAAGGGAAAAGGGCCGGGGAAGGACTGGAGGAAGGGCAAGGGGAGGATCGGGAGAAGGGGGAAGAACTGGAGGAAGGGCTGGAAGAACGACCGGGAAGGACCGGAGGAAGAACCGGGGGAAGAAAAGGAAGGATCCGGGGAAGGATCAGAGGAAGAACCAGGGGAAGAACCGGGCGAAGAACCGGAGTAAGAACCCGTGGAAGGGCCAGGGGAAGAACCAGAGAAAGGACGGGGGCAAAGGCTGGAGGAAGGACCGGAGAAAGGACTAAAGGGAGGACCAGGGAGGCTCGGGAGCAGAATCAGAGGAAGCAGCGGGCGAAGGACCGCAGGAAGCACCGGGAAGGCTCGGGGGAAGGAAGAACCGGGGGAAGGACCAGGAGAAGGACGGGAAGGCTCGGGGAAAGGATCAGAGGAAGAACCAGGGGAAGAACCGGAGGAAGGACCGAGAGAAGGACCAGGAAGGCTCGGGGGAAGGATCAGAGGAAGGTCTGAAAGAAGCACCGGGAAGCTCGGGGGCAAGACCGCGAAAAGCTCAGGGGCAGGACCGGAGGAGGCAGAGGGGGAAGGAGCGGAGGAAGCACCGGGGGAAGGACAGCAGGAAGCAGGGGGAAGGTCGGGGACAGGACCGGAGGAGGCAGAAGGGGCAGGACTGCAGGAAGCACCGGGAAACTCAGGGGCAGGACCGGAGGAGGCGGCCGCAGCCCGGTGCCGCCCCGGAAGGCGCCGTGCCGTACTGTGCCGTGCTGTACCGTGCCGTACGGTGCCGTGCCGTGCCGTACTGTACTGTACCGTACCGTGCCGTGCCGTGCCGTGCTGTGCCGTGCCGCGCCGTGCCGTGCCGCAGCCATGGTGGTGCTGAGCGCGGCGCGCTGGGTGCGCAGCCGGCTCTCGGACCGCTTCTGGAGGGTGCAGGAGGTGCTCAAGTACGCTCGGGTGAGTGCTGGTCACCCCCGGGCCACCCCTGGTCACCCCCGGGTCACCCCCGGGCCACCCCTGGTCACCCCCGGGTCACCCCCGGGTCACCCCCGGCTCTGTCCCCGCAGCCCCGGCACTGCCCCGTGCCCTGCAGGGTCCCCAAGCCGGGGATGCTTTCTGCTGAAGTTCAAGCTCCTGTGCGAGGCTAGGGAAGAACCTTTCTCAAGGGCATCCTTGGTTGTACGTGTTGCTGTAATACTGAGGTAGAAAAGGTTGAAGGGAGTGAGAATATTTTGGTTTTGTAGCACCTAAGCTGCCCACAGTGCCAGTTATTTCTGGTGCAGCACTGGATGCTTTTTCCTGTGTTGTGTTAGGTGGATGTCAGAAAACAATTTTTTTTTTTTTTTTTTTTCTGTTTGGGCAGCTCTTTGACAAATCAGAGGCTCCTGCCCCACCCCTGTGTTCATACAGACACAACTGAGGGGAGCTCAGGAATGAGAATAAACATGTGAATTCAGGATTGGGTGAAAGCACTGACCATGATTTTGTGATTGCCTGAACCACAGAACCACAACCCAAAGTGAGGCCTGGTTTTGCCTCGGCTGAACTGAGATTTTTTTCCATCCTGCTCCAACTCCTCAGCTTCAGGTTTTCCACAATAAAAACCAAGGAAGGAATATTTTCATTATGTGCCAGCTGAAGGCTCAGGGAGTGCTTGTGAAGGGTTCAGTGATCTGTGAATGCCAATGAGCTTTATTAGTGTTTTATCTTTAAATCTAATTGAATAAGAACATCCTGGGTTTTTGTTTGGTTTTTTTTGCAGCATTTTCGTGGCAGGAAGAACCGCTGCTACAAGCTGGCAGTGAAGAGCGTCCGCAGGGCTTTCGTGAGATCCACCAAGGCCAGGAGGGAGAAGAAGAGATTCCTCAGAGCAGTAAGGAGCAAAATATTGGGTGGAAACATCAAAATGGGAGCAAGGCAGAAGTGAAACAGCTGCTCTTATTACTGGGGGGGTTGAAAAGTGGGTAAAAAGTAAGAAAAAGTGGGTGAAAAGTAGGAGTTTAAGGCAGCATTTTCCTGGGTCGTGTTTCTGTGGTCTCTTCCAACTCAGGATATTCCATGATCCTATGAAAATGTTCTATTTAGCAAGTGTGAGCAGACCAGCGTGGCAAAAGGTTTGCTTTTAAAGTATTTTGTCATGCAATATATTAATTTTTGCACCTTCAGCTCTGGATCACAAGGATTGAAGCAGCTTCTCTTGAACACGGTTTGAAGTACCCAGCCTTCATCAGCAACCTGCTCAAGGTGAGGATGTGGCTGGGAGGATAATTAGTTACTAATTAGAGTGATGAAAGGCCTTCTGCTTGTGAAAGCAGTTTTGTCCAATTCAGGAACTCAATTCTGCCCTAAACTTGTTTCTCTTTCCTATATGGATTATTCCCTTTTATCATGGTGAACATTGTGGCTCTACTTCCCAAAACTTAGGAATCAGACTTATAAAATGCTTTTTTGTGGGCATTTAGTGACAGCTGCTTTTCCTTTTACTTCGAGAAATTTAAAAATACAAAGCTTGCATTAGCAAAAAGCCCAAAAACCTAAGAAATCCTTATTCTTTTCACTATAAGTGTAATTTGGTGAAGGTGAGATTGCAGAGACTTGGTGCCATTGTCCCTTGTTTTTAAAACATGCTGGGAATTTGTTTCAATTTGTTGATTCTGTTTTAATTAGTTCGAGCTGAAACAGATGCCATGGATTCACCTTGAGCAAAATTAGAGATTTTTCTTAAGTTCTTGGTTTCTACCAGAAAAAAATTTAGAGAAAGTCAGTAAATAATTTTTACATGGTGTGTTAATGAGACATCCATGGCCAGGGAGTGTCTGTCAGTCTTTAACAGCTCCAAATTGCACAGAGAAAAAAAAGTTAATCTGCCTTAAGACCTCAGGTCTTAAGCCTTAAGAGTGTTTAATAATCCTTAATGAAGAGTGTTTACATAAACAGTGAAGAGTGTTCATTATATTTAATAAAGAGAGATCAAGCATTGCAGTGTTGTTCCTAAAAATCACAGTCCTTAACCAACAATTTTTCTTGCCTTTAGTCCCAGGTGGAGCTGAACAGGAAAGTTTTGGCTGACTTGGCTATTTATGAACCAAAGACATTCAAATCCCTGGCGGCTTTAGCCCAGAGGAGGAGACAGGAGGGGTTCCTGGCTGCCCTGGGAGATGGAAAGGAGCCAGAGGGAATATTTTCACGAATTGTGCACCACCACTATTGATCTCAGAGCCTGGGTGTGTGTTTTAGAAGCAGGGATTGGATTGGGAGGCAAACCTGCCCTGGGACTGCTGCTGAAATGGAAAATGTGGGACAAATCCTCTTAAGGATCGTGTGGGTGTGAAGCTTCTCCTTGAATTTTTTTCCCTGTGTTGTTGTCACTCAAAGCTGTGAAATTAAAAGCACATTTCAAGGTTTGCAGTTAGGCCATACAGTGGCTTAATAAAGGTTTTTTTTTTTTGATAACTGCTACTAGAAAAAAATCCAGTTTGTGTGGTGAATTTTGCCTCTGGATGGGGAAAACACAGCTGGGATGGGGAGGAGATGTTGACCCTCACATGTGGACCCTGGCTGTAAGAACACATAGTTTGTACTTTTAAGGACAATAAAGACGTTTTTATTGATAACTGGTACGGGGAAACAATTTGTGTTAATTTTGGCACTTCATTGGGAAAATACAGCCAGGGGATGGAGAGAAAGCAGGATGTCAACCCTCACACAGTCCCTGTGTTAAGGACACACATAAAAACTTAATAAAGGCTTTTTGTTTTTTGTAATTGCTATGGAGAAAAAAATTTTGTGGTGAGTTCTGGCCCTGCATAGCTAAAAACCAGCCCAGAGTGTGAGGGAGATGTCAGCCCTCAGGTGAAAGACATTCATAGCCTGTTCTGTTAAGAACTTGATAATAAACATATTTTTCTCTTTTACAAACTGGTATACACAATATTCATAACGGGGATTTAAACAGAGTGGGTTTAATCATATATTTCCCATTATCTAGGCCTGTGTTCTTTTCCTATTTTAAGTATTCTGGTTTATACAAACTCCAAAACGTCTATGATTAACACGAATCATTTATCAATTATCACAGCCCCAAGTTAACCACACACATAGTTTGGTTTTTCACGGAGATAATGAATATATTTAAGTGGGTAAACTCTGCGTTCGGCCCCCCTCACGCCGGAGGTGGGGAGCGGTATGTCAGCCCTCAGCCTCAGAGAGGCCCCAAGTTAAGCACACACATAGTTTGGTTTTTTTTAGGGAGTTAACGAATATATTTAACTGGGAAAGCTCTGGGTCCCAGCCCCCTCACGCCGAGGTGGGGAGCGGTATGTCAGTCCTCGGACACGAACGTCGGTGAGCCCCAAGTTAAGCACACACACACACAGTCTGGGTTTTTACGGATTTAACGAATATATTTAACAGGTTAAGCTCCGCGTTCCGCCCCCCTCACGCCGCGTCCGGGGCCGCCCCGCGCTGAGGGCGCCGAGGGCGCCGCGGCCCCGCCCTGTGCGCATTCCCGGCCGCTGCGTCACCGCGGCCCGGGCGGCGTCCTACGTCACGGCCCCTCAGCCAATCAGCGGCCGCGGCCCCGCCGCGCTCCACCAATCAGCGCCGGGCGGATGCGGCGGTGGGGGGAAGGAGAAGGAGCGCGCAGCCAGCGAGGCGGCGGCACAAAATGGCGGCGGCGGCGGCGGCGGGAGGCGGCGGCCCCGCGGGCCCTCAGGCGGCCGGCGCGGCTCCCGCCCCGGTGCCGGGTCCCGGCGCGGTGCTGATCGGTGACCGGCTGTACTCGGGCGTGCTGATCACGCTGGAGAACTGCCTGCTGCCCGAGCACACGCTGCGCTTCACGCCGTCCATGAGCAGCGGCCTGGATCCCGACACCGAGACCGAGCTGCGCGTCACCGGCTGCGAGCTGATCCAGGCGGCCGGGATCTTGCTGCGGCTGCCGCAGGTGGGGCT
>JAOTQP010000856.1:5460743-5472078 GCA_026413545.1 Cichladusa arquata
GAGCCAGGACCGGGCGCTCTCCGGGGCTGGGATGGAGCCGGTACCGGGTGCTCTCCGGGCTGGGATGGAGCCGGTACCGGGAGCTCTCCGGGCTGGGATGGAGCCGGTACCGGGAGCTCTCCGGGGTTTATCGATGATAGGGAGCGCTCCCGGGAGGAGGAGAGCGAGCGGGACACGGCCGGGCAGCTGCAGCATCTCCAACCTCCTGCCATCCCCTTCCTTCCATCCCCGAGTTTCTCGCTGGATTTGCTGCTGAGGTCTCTGTCCTGTCCTGGGGCAGCCCATCATCCCTCAGAATCCTTTCCCCTGGGACCTGCCACCGCTTTCCTTGTCCCTGTCCACGGCGCGTCTGTGTCCCCAGCAGGAGCCGTGCCCCGGCTGCCTCTGCTGCACTGGCAACAAGTGAGAAAGCGCAAACGAACGATGAATTTAACACTTATTTCAGTTCCCCCTCTGCTGGAATCGGGAGCTTTTGTTACCTGCTGCTCCTGGATCCCCTCGCAGCTCCTCTCTCTCCCATTTCAGCCCAAATCTCTGCTGCTGCAGCATCGCAGTAATTTGGCGACGCCTGCCCCTATAAAACTCCTATAAAAGACTGCCAGACAAATTTCACACACACCTTAAACTTTTGGGAGGCAAATGGCTGAGGGTGATCAGTCACTCTGTGAGCAGCAGTGTCACCTGTCGTGTGTCCAGGCTCTCCTCGGTGAGGGGGAATTTGGGCAGCACAGAAACACACACAGGTATCCTTCCCCTGCAGGAATCCGAGCACTCAGCCCTGCCGATCTCAAACCCAAACTCAAATTCTCAAAGGAGAATTGATACCCACAGCCCCATTCCTGCATCTCCCCTATTTCAAGCAAGGCAAAAAGCAAATTACTGGCATGTGCAGAGGGAAACACAGCCCCTGACTCTGTTCCTTTTGGGGGATTTGATTCCTTTTGGGGGATTTGGTTCCTTTCACACAGATTGTGATCACACAGCCCCTGAGCCTATTCCTTTTGGGGGATTTGGTTCCTATCACACAGATTGTCATCACACAGATCCCCCTGACTCTGTTCCTTTTGGGGGATTTGATTCCTTTTGGGGGATTTGGTTCCTTTTGGGGGATTTGGTTCCTATCACACAGATTGTGATCACACAGCCCCTGTGCCTGTTTCTTTTGGGGGATTTGGTTCCTATCACACAGATTGTGATCACGGATCCCCTGAGTCTGTTCCTTTTGGGGGATTTGGTTCCTATCATACAGATTGTGATCACACAGCCCCTGAGTCTGTTCCTTTTGGGGGATTTGGTTTCTTTCACACAGATTGTGATCACACAGCCCCTGTGTCTGTTCCTTTTAGGGGATTTGGTTCCTTTTGGGGGATTTGGTTCCTATCACACAGATTGTGATCACACAGCCCCTGTGTCTGTTCCTTTTGGGGGATTTGGTTCCTTTCACACAGATTGTGATCACACAGTCCCTGTGCCTGTTCCTTTTAGGGGATTTGGTTCCTTTTGGGGGATTTGGTTCCTTTCACACAGATTGTGATCACACAGCCCCTGTGCCTGTTCCTTTTGGGGGATTTGGTTCCTATCACACAGATTGTGATCACACAGATCCCCTGAGTCTGTTCCTTTTGGGGGATTTGGTTCCTTTCACACAGATTGTGATCACACAGCTCCTGAGTCTTCCTTTTGGGGGATTTGGTTCCTTTTGGGGGATTTGGTTCCTATCACACAGATTGTGATCACGCCGTCTCAGCAATAAACCAAACACAACGACTTTGTTTACTGCTTAGCTACAAAGAAACCCCTAAAAGGTGTTGCTCAGGATGTGGGACAGGGTTGGGCAGGTAACAGCTGCAGTCTGACCTCTGCTTTTCCAGAACTACCTCCATAGATCCCTATGAAACTAAAGGAAAATATCTTAATTAAAAAGCCTCCAGCACCAAGGTACATTTAGGGTATTTCTGAATGGAAGTGCAGAAAAACAACCCAGCAAGGCTGGGATCAGGTGCACAGCTCCTTTCAGCTCTTCCCCCAATCCAGCCCCTCCTGGCACCACCTGAGCAGGAATTCTCTCCATTCTGTTCCCTTTTAACTCCTGTTACCCGAGCTGGCTGCGCTCCCAGCCTGATTTCCTCCAGTGATTGCACAAGAGCCGCTGTAGTAGTGGCACAGGAAAGCAGCAGAGACATCTGACCCGTGTTAGATCGAAATCTCCCTTGGCTCTTTGTCCTGAAGCTGCTTCAGCCCGTGCTGAGGGAGGTTCTTTTTCTCTTTTTCACCAACTGTGATTTTTCATCATAATGGTCTCAGATCCATTACATGGAGAAGTGAAATGTTCTTCAACAAGAAGAGATTACTAGGAAACATTACACAGGCAAATCTCAGCACAAATCATCAGTTTTTGGGGAGTTTTTCTTGTGGTGGTCAGCATCTAAAACAGGAAGTGCTTCCAAGGAAACATCACACAGGCAAATCTCAGCACAACTCATCAGTTTTGGGTTGTTGGGGGGTTTTTTTGGGTGTGCGGTCAGTATTTAAAAACCTGGAGCAAAAAGGCTGTAAACCTGCACAGAAAGATGAAACAGCCTCCAGCCAGTGCAGTGTGTCTGGGAAGAGTCTGGGTCACTCCTGCAGAAACCTGGAAAGCCTCTGGCAGGGTCTGGAGGAGGCAGGAAACTGGCCAGGAGCCACATTCCAGCAGCCCCCGTGCTGATCCTGCCGGCCACATGGGGTGCATCCTGAGCTTTCTCATTTTTTTAGGGGGGCAAGTTTTGTCCTTGGTGGATCAGGGTGGGTTTTTGTTCTTTGTAAGGACCTCTAGGCCATGTGCTGTGCTTTGGCAGGACATCAATAGAAACCTCTGCAGTCAGCTGGAAGCAGATTTCTAACAGATGGGTTGGGAAACTCCACAAGGAAGAGAAATCTTTACTAAAGGTATTGTAGTGGTTTCAGCAGCATTATCTGCCCCATCTGCAGTGCATGGAGCTGGCACAAAACCTTCTGACCCTCTGAGAGTGCTGCTGCTCCCTGGGGCTGCCAGAGGGCAGGAACAGACCTGCTCCAGCCTCCAGCACTGGGAATTTGGGTCATGGCAGCACCAAACTCAGCTCCAGCCTGGCAGTGCTGCTGAGTGTGGTAAAAAAAGGCAAAGGTTCAGTGATTTTCTTGTCTTTTTATTATTTTTTTTTTCTTTCTCAGAGAGGAACCTTTGCTGTCACTGAATTTCCAGGCGAATTTTGAACTCCCAGAGTTCAGGTTAATCTTGAACTCCCAGAGTTTGGGTTCCTGCTCTGCACTGCAGGCTCAACTCAGAGCACATGAAATGGGCTTGGCCCATCTCAGGCCTGTTTGTTGGCCACACTGGGCTGTGAAGTTGAGGGAGTTTTTCTTCCTCTGCACACCTGGTGGTCTAATTTTGGTTTTCTCCCTTGGCTTTTTGTTGACCATATGAAAAATCCTCCTTGATACAAGTGAATTGTCCCCCACTTCCTCTCCTGCATGAGAGGATGAAACTGGAAAAAAGCAACTTTGGACAGTTCCTTGAAATTCTGCTTTGGCAGAGCAGCATTTTCCCATTGCAGAATGGAGATGGGCAGAGCTTAAATCAAAAGGTTTTTTAAAAAATAACCTTCCAGTTTTCAGAGGAAAAGTGATTAAATGCACTTAGCTGCTGGCAAATACAGTTCCACCTTGGGCAAGCATCTCTCAGCAGAGTGATGAGTGAATATTTTGGATATATACTGGAATATTTTGGATGACTGAATATTTTGGAGTGGACAGAGAGGAGCCCCTAAGGACCTGCCTTTCCGGGGAAATCTGACTTTGCTTCCCTCTCTTTACCAGGAAAAGCTGCACATCTCCTGTAACTGCCTAACCTTGGGCTAATGCTGAACATCTGCAGCCTTTTGCATGTGAGTCTGTGCTGGCAGAAGTTGTGAAAACTCGGGTTCTGGGGCTGAGGAGCTCCTAGGTGGCCTCCCCAGAACATTTGCCTAACAAATGGGCTGCAGATCACACGATAACGTGCAGCAGGCCCGCAGGCAGGAGATAACCACTGCCCCTCCTGGAAAAAACAGGGAGACTCCTCCAGCCACGCTCTGATCCCAATCTCTGCCTTTTCTTGGGCTGCTCCAGTGGCAGCAGCTACAAATCTCCCGGGGAATAATCCTGATGTGCTGTCTTTGCTCTCCAGATGGGCACAGCCCCAGTGCTCCATGGCCAGGGAGGCAGCACAGGCTTAGAATTCCAGCTGGAATTCTCTTTTCCTTCTCTGCTCCTTCCTCCCCCATCCTGCTTTCCCGTAAAAGGGAAAAACTCTGCCCTAAAGGACCGCACTTCAAAATGGTCCAGCCCCCGTGATGGGGGAAGGAGGAGATGGCCACGGGGTGAACAGATCTGTGGGATCTGCACTGCAGCATCTCTCTTTCTCCTGAGTGAGCTCCCAGGTGAACAAATTCCTCCCTGCTCCAGTCCCTGCAGAGCTCTGGGAAGCTTCCAGGGCTCAGGGAGCATTTTCCCTCGCTGTGAAGCAAGAGATTCTGGTCCAAGCTGTGCCTGTTCCCTTGTCAGACACGGAGCTCCCTCTGCTCACTGTCTCTGTCAGGTTCGGGGCTTGTTTTTCCTTTTAACACATATTTCAGCCATGTGGTTTGCAACTGGGAAGAGCAGCTGAGTCATCTGTGCACCAGATACATCAGGCAGAGGGGGCATTTCTGAATATCTAGCAGGCAGAGAGGGCATTCTTGAAGTCTTTCTAATTTTGGGTTATTGCAGAGCTGTTTTCTTTGATTATTCTTTTTTTTTTTTTTTTTTTTTTTTTTTTTTTTTTTTTTTTTTTTTCTGGAAGTGTTTTACACTTCCTACAGCAGTGAGGTCTGGTTTTTGTGGAGTCAGGGAGGGCTGTGGGTCAGGGCAGTGCTGTGGAAGCTGTTCCAGGGTGGAACAGTGAGCTGGCTGTACACTGTGATACTGAAAAGCTGTCTCAGAGGGACACAGAAAAATAGGATACACCTCTGCCTTTGTCCCGAGCGCAAGCAGGATGAGGTGAAGGATACCCAAGCACCTTTATCCTGCCCCAGGCTGTGTTTGTTTGGCTTGATTGCTTCCAACTGGCTGAGCGGGGCCAGGTCCTTTCCAAGAGCTGTAACTGAAGAGGATAATGCTTTCAAAGTAAATCTTGCTAAATGACAAAGACAACAAAACATTCCTGGTTGAAATCTAGCAATAAATACTCTGTTTGCTGATGAGTCTGTGTCTGGAGCGCTGAGTGCCAGAGGATCTTGTTTAAATCAGAATAGGCTGACTCTTTGTTAATCGTAATGAAAAATCAGCGGGCAGGAAACAACAGATGCTAATCAGAGTTTAATTCTTGTCTCGGATTCCCTTGGGAGTTGATTCTCAGGGGTGATTGTTCAGGTGCAGAGCAGCTCTACAGCTCCTAAGCTAAATAAACACAGCGTTAGGGGTTGTGTTGTGGCTTTTTGCTGGGTTTTGTTTGTCTTGTTTGTTTTTCAATTATCTGTCACAGCACACTAATTAAAAATGGCTTAGCTGGGATATGTTGGCTGTACCTACTTGTCTCAATCCTCCTTTGCTCATGTTCCTTCTAGTCACAGGAGGGGAAAAAAAAGGCTTTCCTGCAATTTTTAGATGTTCTAACTGGATTTTTCAGCTTTTATCAGGTGTAACATTCTTGAAGACCAAAGCTGTCTGCATCAGCTTTGTGCCTGGGAGCTGCTTCTGAGAAATTTAAACCCCTGAAGTGGGAGTCACTTGTTAACTAAGTAATTAACTGGAAAACCCATTGAATTTTAAACCTAATTTGCATGCAGCGATTGTAATTTCATGCTGTCTGTGTACTGGGGAGTGCTTCAGCTCTTAATTGAAAATATTGTTTACTCACTTAGAAGCCTCTCAGTTGCTGCTGCTACTCCAAGCAGCTCTGGCCTCTCAGCAGGAGCTGGTAGCTGGTTTCTGTTAGAGTAAAACATATAAATAAATGAACTATAAATAAATGGACAAACCTTGAGAAGCCAGAGTGCTGCTGGAGTTTGTTATGCACTGATACTGTCAAACTGAAATCCAGTGACAGTTCACAGAATTACTGCAGGCCTTGACATGGCAGAGCTATTTCAGCCTGGACTATCAATAAACAAGACAGTGTGTTCTGGGCCTTTAATTTATGGAAATCTGTCCCACCAAGCCCTGTCCAAAGCAAGGAATGTCTTCTGGTTTTGTGCTTCTGATTTGTTTTTCCTTCCCCCTCCCCTTAATAGCCTTAGCTGCAGTTGTAGATTGGCCTCGGTGGGAGAACAAATCTCCCAAACAAGCCTGGAGAGAGCCCTGCAGGGTCTGAAGTGAGATAAAAGATGTGATCCATTATGGTTTGTCAGAGGACATGGAGTCCCTAAAGTGTCTCCAAGGGGCAGAGAAGGATTCTTTCCAAAGCTGCCCTGCTGACCCCTATTCCCAAAGGGCTCCTAAAGAAAGGGATTTGCTGGGGCTGGAATGTTTGGCCAGGTTGCTGTGTCTCCTGAACATGACTGGGAATATGGAATCCATCTGTTGGCTTTGGCCACACTTCCCACTTGGCTTCATGGCACAGAAACCTGAGTATTCCAGCTGGGCCCATAAATCCAGTTTGGACACACTCTGTGCAGGGGAGAGCAGGGATTTCTGCAGGAGCAGCAGCCTGCTGTGCTGACAGGCACAGGAGGGACTCCAGCAGGGAGGGAATTGTTCTGCTGGGCAGTGGCACTGCCCTCAGGGTGGGCTTCAGCTCTGCTTCCAAGAACTGACACCAACAGGGGCTGGGAAATGGAGTTCCCATGGGGAAACTGCTACAAACAGGAATTCCAAATTTCCAAAACCATTCCTGTTGCCCTGAAGTGATGTCCAGCCCCAGCTGAGCTTCAGCACAGTTATGCTTTTCTTACAGAGCTGGAGAGGCACTGGATTTTTACTGGAATGCTGAGAACTGAGCTCTAAACCTGAGAAATATCCCATTAAAAATCCAGCACGCTGGAGTCTGGACTGAGCAGGGGAAGAGTCCAATATCTTGATCTGGCTTTTAGAAAAGCTGCTCAGCAGGCTGGAAAACAAAGGAGAATTGCTGTCTTCAGTCCAATCATGAAAATATTTCAGTTGCAATTCTGGAGGTGCAGAATTCAAAGTGATTTATGTAATAGCCATGGAGATAAATATATATATATATATAAAATAAAATAAAACTTTTCTTCCTAGGAGCTGCAGCAGCTTAGCAAGCAATACAGCAACATCAAGCTCCTGCAACTGGGTGAGTGAAGGACTTTGTGTCTGTGTGCAGAAATTTGTTCAGCTTAGGTGAGTGTATCTTAAAAAATTGGTCTCTTAAGTGATCAGTATCTGAAAAACATCTTAAGATAACACTGGGGAAATGTGATTCTGTAAAATCTGTGCATTTTCACCTGTGTGCTGCCCAAACCTCCCCCCTGAGCCTCAGCTTTGCTTTGGGTTGTCTCACTGGGGCTCTCCCTGCCTCCTGTGTGCAGATGTGGTCTGTGAGAGCAGCATCAAGAAAGTGGTGAAGGAAGTGGAAGAAATTGTGGGAGACAAAGGCCTGAACTGCCTGATCAACAACGCTGGCATCAACGTGCTGGCCTCGCTGGAGGAGGTGACAGCAGAGACCATGCTCACCATCTATGAAACCAACACTGTGGCCCAGCTGATGGTCACCAAGGTCAGCACTGGGAGGGATGGGCTGAAACTGGGGCTGTTTGTCCCCTTGGAGCTGCACAGAGACAGTTCTGTGTGTGTGAAAAGCAGCCAGAGCTGCTCTGTGTGCAGCTGCTGCGGGATCACTTTGTGGCAGAATCTGCTGGAGGAAGGTTTCCTGTTGGAGTTAATGAGTTTGGGGTCTCTCTGAATTTTTCAGGGAGAAATTAGAGTGAAGAGATTAAATTAAAGCTTTAAAATTAGTTATACAGTATATTAAGTATATTAATATATATTCAGCAATACATTAAGTATATTAAGTATACTAAGCTACTTACACATAAAGTAAACGTTTAAAAGTTAGTAAGTTTTAAAGTAAGCTTTAATGCTTTTAGTAAGTGAAAAGTTTCAAAGTTGCAGTGTGAGTTCTAGTGAAAGTTAAAAAAACATATTGATGTTTTCAGTAGAGGCTCCAGAACCATAGTTGTAAATGGTGCTTAAACATAATAAAACTATAGTAAAAATATTGCTTACATTTTTCAAATAAAACAAAATAAGTTGTATACATAATTTATATGTAACCTAACGTACTAAAAAACTAAAATTCTAATAAGTTAAAAAGTAGTAATCCAAGTTTGTATCTTAACTTGCTTTAAAAATCCTATATAAAAGTATGTATTAAAAGGAATTAGTACTTTTTAGCCATTCACTTATTGCCACTGCCTCTTGCCATTTACTTTTTTGCTATTGCTTTTGTCATTACTTTTTACCATCAGCTTTTAAAACTAATGTACTTTGCAATAAATAACCTTTTTAGTAACTATTAACTACCTGCTCATTTAAAATAACCCAACAAAGTTAAAGCCAAAAGCTCCAAAAGTCAAAAACCTGAGTTTCCATTCCTCTGGGTCTGAGGAGCCATCACCACCTGGATTCCTGTTTGGAATGATCCAACTCCAGCCCAAATCAGCAAATGAAGCCGACTCTGCTTTTTCCAGGCGTTCCTGCCCCTGCTGAGGAGGGCAGCCCAGCTGGGCACTGGGATGGGCTGTCACAGAGCTGCCATCATCAACATGTCCTCGCTGGCTGCCTCCATGCAGCTGGTCCAGGCCAATGAGATGTTCCTCAAGGTCTATCCCTACAGGATAGCAAAGGTTTGTGGGTTCCTCTGGGCTCAGGGCAGCTAGAGACCACGCTGAGCTCAGGAAGGGCTGCAGCACCTCTGTGGACACCAAAAAGTGTTCTTGCTCTTCACCTGGGTGGGAATGGGAGCTGTGGAGAACAGGTTCCCAAATCCCCCAAATCTCTGCTACAGATCCGCTCCCGAGGGGTTTGGCATTCAGGGAAGAGCTGATGCCATCGAGTGTGGGTTCCATCAGCTGTGCTCCTCTCCCATCCCAGCGAGGGAGCAGGCAGGGAGCTCAGCAAAAGGTGTGCTGACCTGTACGTGGTGTTGGCAGCCAGTGACAAGTGGGATTTTAATTTTCTCACATCCAGAGATGGAGTTTGTACATAGTCAGGATCACACATACAGTTTCTCCTACACCACCTACTCATAAGCTGTTAAATGCTTGTTTTCCCTGTTCAGAAGTAAATGAATGTTTGTGTAGTGATTAGTGCAGAAAAACACAGTCCTTATGTCAATATTATTCTCCTCGCAGCTCCTGAGGCGTTTCAAATGCTACTTTATCTTCTATTACAACTTAGTTTCGTCTTTGGGCAGTAAGTTCGTGGTGGTAGAGCTTGCAGAGTTCCCAGAAAGTCTGGATGGGTCACTGAGAGCCTTTTCCTGCCCCTTGCTGTGCCAGGAGACTGCAGGGTGAAAAGGAGCTCAGGGCTCATAAACAGCACATTAACAGGCGATTTCCACTCCTGCAGACTGCGCTCAACATGATCACCCGATGTCTCGCTGCAGACTTGAAATCCGATGGAATTCTCTGCATTTCCTTGCACCCAGGCTGGCTTCAAACAGACATGGGTGGAAACATGGTGAGTGCCAATGGGAATGTGACAGCGGGGCTCCCTTGCTGAGGGATACATCCCCCTTCATTCTAGAACCTTTTAAAATGCATTTAACTCTCTTCTGCAGGGTATTCCCAGTAATGACCTAAGCTTGATTCATTCCAGGCTCCCATGCAGGTGCAGGAGGCAATCCCAGGAATTCTCTCTGTTCTGGATCGTCTCGGTGAAAAAGAAAATGGTTCTTTCCTGGACTGGCAAGGGGAAACTCTGCCGTGGTAGAAGTGCACAGAACTCTACAGGAACAGCTCATCAGTCACAATTTAACCCTGCCACTCCTGTCTGTGTCTCTTTTACACGCTTGTTGAAACAGCCAGTCTGACACTCAGCCTCTCTCTGGGTGGATTTGGAAAGCAAAGTGGCTGAGTGTCACTTGGTCTTGCTACTGCTCTGCTCTAATGCTTCCTGCAAACACTACTGTGCTCTTGGTGATGGGCGAATCCTGAATGGGAACCCTCTGAAATGGATTCACACCTGCAAGCTAAATCCAGGGGCTGCTGGTTCCTTCTCACTTCCAAACCCAAAGTGGGCTTCTGGCTCTTTGCAGAATTAAATGACCTGACCTCAGAGTAAGGCCAGCATGCTCAGTTATCTCCAGAAAAAAACTCCTTTGATTTCCTTTGTTCCTCACTGAGCCAAGGCTGAAACTGGCCAGCTCTAAACCAAGGGAATTTGGTACTTCTGTGAATTTAGTGGCAAACTCTGAGTGTCCCCAGGTTGCCAGTGTACACCAGGCACTTGCTTTGTTCCCAGTGGGTGACTAACAGCCTGATATGGGGGTGGGAATGTTGTTTTGTACATAAACTTCTGAAGTGTCTTCAATAAAGTCTTGATTAAACAAACAGTCTGTTTACCGAACTGTTTACTTCATTTAATTTCTCTTCATAGGTTTCTCTTTGCTGACAAGGGAACTTTATTCCTAATTTTCAGGAAGAAACTCTAACCCATGCTAACCTTTCAGGGTAGTTGTGTTGGACACCCATTTAGTAGTGGGGTGTACCTAAAACAGAGACAGACCCTTGTTCTGGTCTGAAATACTAAAAGCAGCTGGTGAATAAATCTCTTGTGTTCTGGCTGAGGTAGGTATAAAAGGAAAAAGCCCTTTGAAGTGTGGGATTGGCTTCAACATCCCTCCCTCATGCCAGCTGATTAGGCACTTTCATGCTGTGCCAGGATGGTGGGTTCCTGTTCCGAGCAAGAGGAGACAAACAACAGCCAGGTAAGGGGAGAGGACAGGTGTGGCTGTCCCTGGACAGCAGCCACAGGGACCTGCCCCCGGATGCAGACAGGGAGAGGTGTCTGTGTGCTTTCCATGATCCCTGCATCCACAGGACAGGCTCACTGGAACAGCTTCACAGAATCCTTCACAGCATCATGGAATCCTTCACAGAATCCTTCACAGCATCATGGAATCCTTCACAGCATCACAGAATCCATCACAGCATCATGGAATCCTTCACAGCATCACAGAATCCATCACAGCATCATGGAATCCTTCACAGCATCATGGAATCCTTCAGAGAGTCATTCACAGCATCATGGAATCCTTCACAGAATCCTTCACAGCATCATGGAATCCTTCAGAGAGTCATTCACAGCATCATGGAATCCTTCACAGAATCCTTCACAG
>JAOTQP010000856.1:5518771-5536025 GCA_026413545.1 Cichladusa arquata
GATCGCTGCCCGCGCTGCCCCCGATCCCTCCGTGCCCCCGGTGCAGTCCCCCGGGCCCGCCCGCGGCTGGCGCGGCGTCCCCGGGCCCGGGCCCGGGCGGTGGGGACGGGCGGCCGCAGCTGTCACCGCGCCCGGAGAGGCCGCGGCAGAGCCGGGCAGGGCGGGCGGGCCCCGGGGCGCTGGGCCGGGGAGAGGAGCGGGCAGCGCTGGGACGGCGGCGGCCGGAGCTCGGGGGGCGAACGGGTGTGAAATGGTCACTGGTTAGATGAGGGACGCGCGGTCAGTGGGCAAGCGGGCGTGAAATGGTCAAAGAGGTGATAAGTGGTCGGTGGTCAGATGAGTGAAATGGTCAGTCGTCAAATGGGTGACGAGTGGTTGGTGGTCAAATGAATGTCAAATGAGGGGCAAGGGGTCAGTGTGCAATGGTCAGTGTCAAAAGCATGACAAGTGGTCAGGGGTTAAACGAGTGTGGAATGGTCAGTGTCAAAAGGATAACAAGTGGTCAGGGGTCAGACGGTGCCAGGGGCTGTGCTCAGACCACAGCTGTCAAATCCTCCAGGTCAGGCTTGTGTCAGTTCGTGGTGTGAAATGGTCACGCAGGTAACAGTGCTCCGTGGTCAGGGGGTCCAGGGGCTGCACTCAGGTAGAGACTGTCAAATCCACAGGGGCCAAACAGATGTCAGACAGTCCAAGGTCAAACAGGAGGGAAGTGATCAGCGGTCAGGGGTCAGATGGGTGTCACCTGTTTGAACAGGTGACAAACACTTGGTGGTCAAACGGCTCCAGGGCTGTGCTGGGCCAGCAGCTGTCAAACCCAGATGGTCAGTGGCCAAACAGGGGACATGGTCAGTGGCCAAACATCCAAGGGCACAGGCTGACCTGGGACTTTGCAGTGACCTCTGTGTGAGCAGAGCTGGGGCTGTTTGACCCCGTTCTGCTCCCTGCACACCAGGGTGGCTTGCGTGCCACGGGGCTTAGCGACAGCCAGAACAAAATAAACTAATAAAAGTCCCTCTGACAGTTTGCCAGACAGTAACTTTCAAAATGTATTAATCCTTTTGTAGCAAATCACTTCTCTTTGTACTCGCATCTGTCGCTGGCAAGGCAATTTTGCACAGTTAAATGCCTTGCCAGGGGAAAAAAAATAAAAAAAAAAGGGAGCAGGTTTGTGGGAAACTCGTGTGGACCTGACTCCAAAATAACTCCGTGGTTGAGGTGCAGGTTTTGTGTTTGGTGAGATGGATCACCCCAAGAATCCTTGGACGTGTTGTGCAGCCTCTTTCTTATCCCTGAGACCCAAAGCCTTTCATGCTGATTGTGTTTTTATCCCTGGTGGAATGTGGATATTGTTTGTTGACACGTAGTTCTGATGTGGTGAGTTGTTAGTGTTGGCTTGTAACCATAGGAGTGTTGGTGGATTGACTTCTTGTTTTTCTCAGTTGTGGAAATGTTTTTATGCGGGGGGGGGAAACAACCGTACAAAATGTTTGTTTTCAAAATAAATGTCTTTGAAATCGACTGTTGGTAAATTTTCCTCCTTCACCTCTGAGTGACAGGGACACGTTGTTGTCATAGAAATTCAAGTTGTATTTGTGGTTTGAATTGTTCAGGCAGCATCTGCATCATTCCCACTGCCACAGAAATTTAGGGTTAGGAAATATAAACTGTGCTGAGGCATCCTGAACACATGGGGATGTTTTGGTCTTTGACCAGGAAACAGAGTTAGTAACAAACCCTAGGGTGGATTTTCTTATTAGTCTGAAAATTGGGGTGAAACTTTTCTGTTACTAATGGAGATGAAAGGCTGCAAGGATCAATAGCTGGAAATTCTGTTTTTATTATTTAATCAGCAGCATTTGGGTGACAATTCACTGCCTTGAGACAGCTCAGAGTGACTCTGCTGCACGTGGGACCCCTGAGCTGTCAGTCAGGTCTTTGCATTTATTTTCTGTCTTGTTCCTTGTGTGTTTGTGCCTCTCTGAATCAGAAATATTTGGGAAAATTACAAGATGAAATTTGGCTGGCTTTGTGTTAATAATAAATATGGGCTTTGTTTTTATCATCTCATCTGCAAACTGACTTTTTGTGGAATATACTGAGCTGGAAGGGATTATCCAGGCCAGCTCCTGGCCCTGCACAGACCCCCCAAAATCCCACCCTGTGCATCTTTGGGAGTGTTGTCCAAACCCTCCTGGAGCTCTTGGAGTGCCCAGCACCCTCTGGGGGATGAACCTTTCCCAAAATCCAAGCTAAACCTCCCCTGGCACAGCTCCATCCTTTTAATTGTTGCAAACAGGCAATTCGAGCTGCTGTTACCACAAACCAGAACAGAGCTGTGTCTCTCTAATTTCTCCCTTATGTGCTTGAAAACCTCATGTCCTGGAAGTGACACTTGGGCTGGAGCTGCAGGGAATTTTTGGGTGTCCCTGTGGTGTCCTGGTGTCCTTCCCTCTTGTGCCAAGCTGGGATTGGCTTGGTCACTTGCTAAATCCTTAAATTTTTCACTTTGAAATGTGAAAAGCACTCCTTGTGTGAGGAAAGCAAATGTTTTCCTGGAGGTTGGAGCCTCCTTGGGAAGGCAGGGCTGGGGAACTGACTCCTTGCAATTCTGCGCATGCTGTTGTAATTAAGGCACGGCCTTTCCTGGATCCTGAACTCATGGAATAAATAACGTGCTCAGAAACACTGGATGTGTTTCCAAGTGTGAAAGATGCAGTGGCTGAGGGCTGGGATGGAGCTGTTTCATGGATGTGTCATGGAATTCAAGCCCTGTTTGCTGCTTGGAAGGTGCAGGAGGTGTGGCAGTGTCACATTCCCTTTTCTGAGCTTTGAATTTACTGCTCTGCCACTTTCCCCTGTCTTCATCCCCTGACTCATGGAGGGATGGCTCTGCCTTCTCTCTGCTTTCCTGCTGCCTCCATCTGGAGCCATAATGCTGCTTTTGAGATGCAGGATGTCCAACTGTGCCCTGGCATTAATACTCAACCCTTGGAAATGCTTTGTAGCTTCTATTTTTATTTTAGTTGGTGGGAAACCAAGCAGGGACATTACAGGATCAGCCTCATTAATGTGAAATTTAGGAGAGGTGATGTTTGAGGTATGTTTTTACAAACAAGGAGCTGTGTCATCAGCTGATTTAATTAATTCCAGCCACTGATTCTTTCCTCAGGGCAAAGCTCAGAGGTCATTTCCCATCACTGACATTGTTGGTTCTCAGGTTAGAGCCCCACACATCCTTGCAGGAAGACAGAATTCTGTTAATTTGAATCTTTGATGATTAAAAAAACGACAGCTAATGACTACATCTAAAAACAAAGCTGCAGCTTGTGATGCCTGGGCTCTCATGACTGAACTGCTGACAGCTGTGTGGGATCCAAATGATTCACAATGAATCTGTGTGACAGATCCTACAAGAGGAATTCCTATCTGTCTGCTTTTAAATATTGGGTATTTCCAGAGCTTTGCTTGTGAAACACCAACAGTAACTTCCAGAAGCACAAAATGCTGAATCCAGGCATTCCCATGTGTTTCATCTGCTGTGCAATAACCTGGTTTGAGACTTTGCCCTTCCAGTGTGGGATGTGATGCTGTGGCTGGAGAGTTTCACTGAACAGCTGAACCATCCTAAAGAGGTGATGTGGCCAAAATGGGATAAATATTCCTTCTGTGAATTGTTGATTCCTCTGCTCCATTCCCCCTGTGATCCTAAAAGGTGATCTGGCCAAAATGGGATAAATATTCCTTCTGTGAATTGTTGTGGTTCTTTTACTCCATCCCCCCTGAGATCCTAAGAGGTGATCTGGCCAAAATGGGATAAATTCCTGTGCACTGTTGTGGTTCCTCTGCTCCATTTCCCTGTGATCCTAAAGAGGTGATCTGTCCAAAATGGGATAAATATTCCTTCTGTGCCTTGCTGTGTTTGCTCTGCTCCATTCCCTGTGAGTGGGGCAGGAAAAGTCTGTGCAATAGCAGAGTGTGTCTGCTCTGCCACCCTTTGGGTGAGGTTCAAATCCTCATTCTTTCCATTGTGTGAACTGAGACTCCTGTGATTCTCCTGCTCTGAGGAGTGGCTTTTCAAGCATTCCTTTGGTATCAGCAAAAGAGCTTCCTTTCAAACTGCACTTCGAGGTGCAGCTAAAAATTGGTTTTCTTGCTTGAAAACTGATGAGAAAATAGGATTTAAAGCAGTAGGAATTTGGATTGGGAGCTGAATGGGGTGATTTTTAATAGGAGAGGGACATGGGAAGCATTTTGTGCCTTTTATGGAGGCAATGCAGCATCCCTGGTTCACCCTTGCCCTAAGAGGAGTTAGAAAAGGGATCCTAACTGCCAGATATCTTGCTGTGCTATAATTTCATAATTAGAGCTTTTTTAAAAACACACAGAACAGTTTTATAAGGAGAAATGAAAGCAGGAGTTTCTTATTTATCCAGTTCAGAGGGACTGTTGGGAAGAGTTTGCAGTGACAGGACAGAAGGGAATGGCTGCAGGCTGGCACAGGCCAGGGTGAGATGGGGAATTAGGAAAGAATTCTTCCCTGGGAGGGTGGGGAGGCCCTGGTAGAGATTTCCCAAAAAAATCTGTGATTGTCCCATCCCTGGAGGTGTCCAAGGTCAGGCTGGAGCTCCCTGGGACAGTGGGAATGTGGCACTGGGTGGGATTTAAACCCAAACCACCCTGGGATTTTCTGATCAGTTTTAATTGATAACCAATATCAATTCTGGACATAAATAATTTGGAAAACTCCATAGATTTGGGTGTTACACCCACAGAATTCCATAGTCACTGAGTGAAATCTGTTATAAAAACCCAGCAAGCAGAGGAATATCAGACAAAACCTGGAATTTTCATTTTTCCTCAGGAGCCACAGAGCTCTAGACTGAGCAAGGAAAGGTTTTTTTGGCTGAATTCTGTGCTTGGAAAACTTTTCAGGTTAATTCAGGAATATGCAGCAGACTGGACAGAACATTCTGCATTTTTGGTGAACTCTGCTCTGGAGTAGTGAGGCCACAGTTTTGGTTTTTTTTTTTTTTTTTTTTTTGGAGGGGATAGTTATTAACACAGATTTTAATGAGGTATTTTTACTGGTGTTTTTAAGGAGACCCTCTCAAGACTAAAGATGAAAGGATGCCTCCCTCCATCCTTGTTTGAAAACAGAGCAAGCAGGTGACAGAGGCTGATATAGGTCAGTTACAGGTAGGAGTTTGTCTTTTTTGAAACAGAATAAAAATAAAATAAAGTAAAAAATAAAATAAAATAAAACCAAAACAAGTGGTTCTTCTTTGCCAGGGAATTCCAGGTGATGTCCAGAGCTGAAGGATGGGCAGGGAGATTTACCTGGATTTTTTTTTTTTTTTTTTTTTTGGGAAAATTTGGAACCTTTGGCACTGAAATAGGGGCAGGGAATGGTGACAAAGCAGAATTTCCTGCTCTGGGCTTGTTTTCCCTGTCTCTTCCTCCTCATTTTCTCTTTTACCTTCTGTGTTATGGAGGGAACTGGGTGATTTTAGGAGAGTAAGGAAGTAGTTCCATGAGGGCAGGATTAATAAAAACAGCTTTTCTGAAAATTCATGTTCTCTCAGTATTTACCTGCTGTATTTTCCCTGTTCTCTCATCACTGAGTAGTTCAAAGACTGAGAAAAATGCAATTTATTTGGACACAGCTTGGGCCTTCAACTGCTCATTCAGCCTCACAATTTACCATGCAGACCTTTGCAAATGCAGATTTACTGAAAAGATAAATGCAGATTTACTGAAAATATAAATGCACATTTACTGAAAAGATAAATGCACGTTTACTGAAAATATAAATGCACATTTACTGAAAATATCTTTTGGCCAGCAGTAGATGGAGCAACAAGTGGGTTTCTTGTAAAAGGGTTTTTTTTTCTTTTTTTTTCCCCCTTCTTTTTGTCCAGGTTTGCCTGGCTGGAGGCTGGGGGGGAATTATGGGTTGTGTAAGAGCCCAAGTGGTTCCAGGTCAGGCTGGGGCAGCTGCTCTGGGTGTAAACAGGCTCAGGGGTGACATCAACACCTGCTGAACTCACTGAGAGCCTTTTTCTTCTCAAATACATTGAATTTTGAGCCATTTTCTAGCTCATGTTCTGTCACTCCCTTGCAGTGAGTGCACTGGGAGGAGAAAACTTTTTAAGGAAAAAAAGCTTTTTTTTTTTTTTGTCTCAAAACCCCACAGATGATTGAGTAGATTTAGTTGTGAAAATGTTTAATTTTTATTAGTTTTTTGAGGCAGCTCCTAAAGCTGGTGGCTCTGGCTGTGCAGTTCAGTGGCTTTTCCAGCTTTTATTTTACACACTTGCTCAAGCCTGGAAAAGATCCTTAAAATCTTGGGGTCCAACTTTGAACCAGCACTGCCAAATCCATCATGTCCCAAAATGTCCTTAAATCCCCAGCTTGATTCAATCCAACAAATCTGCAATAACAGCCTGAAAATTGGGATTATTAAGGGCAGGTCCTAGGCCTGAAAATTGGGATTATTAAGGGCAGGTCCTGAGTACCTGGATCATCAGCAGTCAAGAATTCAGGCTCCAAGGGAAAGTTTCATACCTGCAGAAAGTTACTGTGGAAAAAAAATAAATATTATGGATGGTGGTGTAATTAAAGCACTGAAATGAGAGTTGGAAATACAAAATAAATTGTGTTTAGGCTTGGACTCAGCAAAATACTTGGGCACAATTGAGGTCTGTGCTTGCTCCTAACAGCAGGCACAGATAAATATATAAATATATATATATAAGATAAAGATAAATACATTTATCTTTTATTTCTCCTTTCTTTTTGCCATTTTCTCCCTGAAATTTATAAACTTTTAATTCTGTTTATACAACACCCAGCACTGGGGTGCTTTTCTGCTTGCTGCCATCAGAAAACACCATTTAATCCAAATAATCAAAACCAAGTACAGACCCCCAAGCACAGGTTTGGATGGTCTCTGTTCATTTTGGGCTGAGCAGGGCTGGGCACTCCTGAAAACCCAAAAATCCTGGAGAAGGAGGCTCAGAACAGGGGCAGAAATTGATCTTAGTTTATATTCATTTATCTTTACTTAATTTATCTTTTTTTTCCTTGAAATCCAGAGAGATCTGCAGCCACACCAGGCTGACACACATTTTTGATTCTGATACCTGGCTGCAGTCCCAGCCACTGCTTATTTTCATGTTTTAATGTCCCAGCTGTAATGTAATCTAAATATTTAAAAGGAACCTTTTATTTTTTTTTTTTTTTTTTTCCTGCTGGAACCTGAGCCCTGCTCTGCTCTGAGGGTGGAGTGTGTTACATTTATTAAAAGCTGAGGCTGTGAAAACAAGCTGGAGGGATCCATCAGGTTTGGTTTGCTTCCTGTGCCTGCTGATCTGCACTGGACAAGTTAGAAAAAACAAGTTTACAAGAAAAACAAGTTGTTCATTTAATGAGCACCTCCTCAGAGTGGATGCAGGGTTTTTTTTTTTATTTATTTTATTTTATTTTTTATTTTTTTCCTTTCCCAATACTCTCTTTGGGTTTAAGAATCCCCCCCACAGCTCCTGGAAACATGAAGGATTCCAGTTCAACATTTTTATCTATAGGCTGGCTGTATCTCTAATTCAAATTTGCCTGTGAATTAAGTGGGATTTATTTAATAATAATTTTTTGAAGGATTATCTCCATCCCAGAGAGCAAGCAGGAGGAGATCCAGCTGCTCCAGGAGATCCACAAGCTTTGAAAGCCACCCTAAGTAGCTGCAGCACAGCTGAAAACATTGAATTAAGGAGTTAATTTCCATGTAATAATAATAAAGCCTGTAATAATAGTAAATAATAATAAAGTATTAATAATAATAAAGCCTGGAACAGAGGAGTGGCAGCAGAGTCCCTGCTCTGGGGTCCTCCTCACCTCTGAGCACCAGGTTCTTTTCAAAAATATTGAAAATTTTTGGGCCCAATTCTCACTCTGATTTTAAGGAATTTATTAATTTATTTCAAGTGGTGGTTGGACAACACATGGATTTATTATTTTTTTATACCATTCACAGACTCCTCTTTATTCCTCTGCTCTTCATCTCCTTCAGGAGTCCTGGCATGGTTCAGTTTTATTAAATTCAATTAAATTAAATTCAAATTTCTCCTTTTCCCCCCAGTGAGGGATGTTTTCCTGCATGTTTGACTGAAATGTTGTGCTGGATGGGATCAAATTTCCCTGCCTTCGTCTCTGTGGGAAATTCTGGGATTTCCTCACATCCTGGCTCATTCTCACTTTCTTTTCTGTGTTCATCTTTTCCTTCCAAAGATTAAAATCCAATATTTTCAAGTCACTGAACCCTGCCCCTCCTCTCCTCAGCAGGTGTCTCCCTCCTGTGCCTCACTTTATAGGAGAGGAAATTAATTAATTAAGAATCAGCTGATTATTCCAATTAATGATGCTGCCTCAACACGTGAATTATGTAATTTATATAAAACCCACTCTTTGCAGCTGTGTCATTGCAGTTTATTCTGCAATAATAAAAATTAAGGTTTAAATTAAAGGTTTGTGCTGAGATTTCTGGGTTTCACTTGGAAAAAAAATAAGAGAGAGGAAGTGAAGGGTAAGGGCAATATCTAGATTTTATTAATTTATCCTCCTCCTATTTTTAAAAACTCTGCTCATGCTTACTCTCCACTTCCCCCTTTGCTTGCATTTTTTGCATGAGGATTAATTAATTAATTTCCCCTAATTGACCAAAACAATTCTGCATTGTACTGAACAGAAATTTCTGATGCACTTTTAATTCCTTCATATCCAGGATTGCATCTCATCCCTGGCTGTGTTATTTAGAAAAAAACCAGGTGCCTCCTCTTTTGCTGAATGTCTATTTTATGTGCTCTAATTGTGCTATTATCTGCTGATAATTAAGATTTCTGCAAGGGCTGTGTGTGTGAGCTGCAAATGAATCTTTTCTGCTGATCTGGAGTCATGTCAGAGTATCCTGGACTTTTAAACACTTCAAAAAAAAAAAAAAAGGAAGCAAATTATTAAAAAAAAATCTTAAAAAAAAAAATAAGTAAGTTTTTTTTCAAAAAAAGAAGTAAATTCTTAAAAAAAAAGAAGTAAATTCTTTTTTAAAAGCAAATTTTTTTTAAAAAAATAAGTAAATTATTGAAAAAAATGCATTCTAAAAAAGAAAAGTAAATTCAGTTTAAGTGCAGCTATTTCTTAAGAATTTGGCAAAATGCACAATTCCAGTTCCAAAGAATTGTTTGCAGACAAGATCCACTGAAAAGTTCAGCTGGGAAAATGCAAATGGGGAATTCCTGACTAATGCCAGTTTTTACTCTTGGTTTAATCTCTGCTTTATTCACTTGGTTGGGGTGCTGGAGCTGGACTGATGATTAAACTCATCTGTTTTTTCTTTTCTCACTAATTATTTATTCATCATCATTTTGGGCAGGTCTGTAATTCCAGTGAACTTAGAGGAAAACCACTCCTGAAAATCTCATTCTCAATTTTGCTTCTCCAACAGTTCAAATTGGTTTTTTTTTTTCCTTTTTTTTTTTCCTGTTCAAAGATTTATCAGTGAATATAAACAATTATTCTGCGTTGTTACTTTAACTCACAAATCTGCAGCTGGAAATGTAATTTGAATTAAATCAAAATGTCTGTTTGAGGAGATGTTGCTGACAGGGAAATGATGAAAATTGTAATTACATGTTCCAGTGCCATGACACAGATTTCTCCAAGGTTACTTTGGAACATGCTGACACATCCTACATGGACAAACCACTTTAGATAAAATCCCTGAATAACCACTCAAACTATTCTGGGAGATATTTGTACTCCTCATGATTTTAATCAGCCTAAAAATCAAAGTTTTAAGGCAAATTCATGGAGGCATTTTGGAGGAAGCAGCATCTGTTGGCAGTAACATCTCATTTTTATTTCCCCCTCCGAGTTCCTGGCAGCTCCCACTGGTTCCTGAGCCTCTTTTGCTTGGTGAGAACACAAAAATGAGAATTCCTGCCTTACACACCCTCCCAAAACTGGCAGGGAGAGGAAAACATGGAGAGGTCACAAACCTGCAAAGCTCAGAGCTGCTCCCACCCAGCTCCTTTCAAATTCTGAATTTTTGGGTGTTTTTGTTTTCCCAAACCTGCTCATGACCTTGAGTTGAAAACTTGGACTGAAACCCAAGTGTTTGGGGCTGGGCAGTTGTTGGTTCTGGCAGAAATACAGAAATACAAATACAGAAATACAAAAATACAAATACAGAAATACAAATAGCAGAAATACAGAAATACAAATACAGAAATACAAATACAAAAATGCAAATACAGAAATACGAATAGCAGAAATACAAATACAGAAATACAAAAATACAAATACAGAAATACAAATACAGAAATACAAATAGCAGAAATACAGAAATACAAAAATATAAATACAAAAATACAGAAATACAAATACAGAAATACAAATAGCAGAAATACAAATACAGAAATACAAAAATACAAATGCAGAAGTACAAATGCAGAAATACAAATGCAGAAATACAGAAATGCAGAAATACAAATGCAGAAATGCAGAAATACAGAAATGCAGAAATACAAATACAGAAATGCAGAAATAGAAATACAGAAATACAGAAATACAAATGCAGAAATACAAATGCAGAAATACAAATACAGAAATGCAGAAATACAAATGCAGAAATACAAATGCAGAAATGTGGTTTATTTCCCTGTGAAATGGGAGGAACTGAGGGAATAACCATCATTTTTTTGGTTATTTCAGTGGCCTTGGTGAGATAAAGTATGAAAATCATGTGGGAGGATATTCAAAATATTTCTGATTTTGGCTGGAGTGTCCTGTAAAGGCTCTTTAGCCATTTGGGAGGAGCAGGTGTAAAAGAAACCTCTGGATTTTGATTTATTTATATATTTTCAACCTGATTTCTGAGCTCTGAGATGTGGAAACATTTGGAAAATCCTTCATGAGGATTATTTTGCAAATGATGTTTGTTATCACCTTACTGTGGTATTTTTATACAAGAATTTGTATTTTTGCTGTTCAAACCAAGAATTCATCACACAAAGTTGGAGAAGCACAAATAGACTTGAAAATTGTCTCAAAATAAGAGTTTTTATAGTTAAATCTGACCTGAACCCAACAATATTGAAAAAAAAATTGAAATTTATTGAAATTGCTTTGCTCTGTTTTCCCTCTGGAATTTAAGAACTCTGTGCTTTGGGATTTGAGTTCAGTGTGGTTTAATTTTCCCTCTTCCAGCTACTCTGATTTTGATCTTGACTAAGTGATTTAATCCCTGAGATTCCAATTTGAGTTCATTTGTGATTATCCTAATTTATGTCCAGGAGCTGTGCCCTTGGAGGAGTTTGTGAATATGTTAAAATTAAATGTTTGCTGCCATTGCTTTATGGCAGAAATTTCTTACTGATCAACTTAATTACCAATTCTCCATGAATTTTTAGTATTGTGGTTGAATACTTAAAATTATATAAATAAAATAATTCTTCAACACAGAAAGAGCCAGTTGAAAAACCCCATATATTTACAAGATTTCTTGGGTCTGGTTTTAAAATTCATTTATTTCCAGTTGTCATTTATCACAGGCTCTAATTAAAAAAAAAAAGTAAAAATACAGTAAATGGAATGAAAGTAAATGGAATGAAATGAAAGTAAATGGAATAAAACTGAAATAAATGGAATAAAATCAATTGGAGCCAGAGCCTTGCCTGGTGCAGAGTGAGGGAAAATGGATGCATGACAAAAAGAAAATGCAAATAAATGATGGCAGGGTAGGGGTGGTGCAGAAAAGAAGAATTTTCAGGAATCTGTGGCCCAGCCAGGGTGGCTGAGTGCTGAATTCCAGGCTGGAGTTTGGAATTCTGGTGTCACCTGGGGATTGTGAGTCACTGCAGAGCTGAGCAAGGGCAGCACAGGCTGGAGCAGCTGCTGATTTCAGCTCCCAGGAATCCTGGCAGGGCACAGGCTGTGCCTGCCCAGGGCTGCCAGGATTTGGGGGAGAGGGAGATTCAGAGCTGAACCTGCCACCTGCAGCCTTGGGAAGAGTTTTTTTGGTGCTGGATGCTTTCACAATTTCTCAGGTGTGTCCTGAGCACAGAGAAATTGGAATTCTCCAGCCAAGTTTTCAATGCAGGCTGGATTTTTTTTTGTGCTGTTTGAGCTCCCTGGCTGGTGCAAATCACCTGGAGGGAATGTGGGAGTGCTGTGCTATCAGCTGGATGCATCTGAAGCAAAGCAATCAAATAGTTGATATTAAAAAACTGCATTTCTGCCTTTCAGATGGGCACAGCAGGGGTTGCATTTCATGGTTGACATTAGCCAGGCTCTTCCAGCTCCTGCTTCTTTCACATCCTGCTTCCCATCCCTCCTCAAGGGTTTTTTAATGCAGCTCATACTCAGTGTGGCTAATAAGCAAATTTGTCATCTGCTTATATTTGTCTTTGCTACCCCTCCCCCAGCCCTCCCTCCTGCTCAGCCCAAATTACCAGATAATGCTCCTGTGAATTATCCTTTGCTGCAGGGCAGCTCTGCAGTCCCTGGGCCAAGCTGACTTCACTTGTGTGACAAACAACAACAACCAAAAAAAAAAAAATTTGGATGTTGGAAGCTACAAACTGAGGTTTAAAAGGCATCTCCTTGACAGGGAGTTTGGTGGTAAAATTGAAATAAAAATTAAATAAATGCAACAGGTTTGCTCAGTGCAGGTATCATGTTTTATAAGAAAACAATCCTGTCTTTGGAGGATTCACACTGAACCTAAATAAAAAGAAAACAACATAAAGACAGAAAAAAATGGAGAATTGTTGAATGAGAAGATGATGGAACAGCAAATAATGAGTTTAAAACTTGCTGAAAAGAAAGAGGTTTGATGCCCCCTTTGCACATTTGCATTTTTCTTTTCCTGAAGTAAAAGTGAAAGTAATAGAAAATGGGTGAGTAGAAGTTGAAAGTGGGACACAAGAACAAATTCATGATAAAATTCTTTAGCCAGGCCTGGCAAACTGGCTCAAGGCTGCTTGCAGTGATTGCTCCTGGATGGAATTTGTTTTGACAACCTTGAGTTTATCACTGTCATTCCAATAAAATCTGCTGCTTCAAATGAAGCAAAAATAAAACTCTTCTTTTTTATAATCCTAGAAACTTTGGGATCTTACTGTTCCCTTCTCCCTTTCTCCCCAGGGTTTCTTGCAGTGCTGATTTGTCCCTGGCTCCCCAAGTGAGGAGATGTCAGTGCAGAACTGGGGCACTGGGAGCTCTCAGAGCAGCCTGAATCTCATCATCAGACTCTCTGGGTTTTGATTCCCTGGCACTAATGTCATCCAAAGCAGGAAATGGATTCAGAACTGGGCACAAGTGGGATGTGCTTGGCAGCTTTCCTGACTGTGGGGACCCTGGGAGGTTAAGTGCTGGTGGAGCAGCACTAAGTGGTGTCAGCCTGGCTCTTAAAACAGCATTTGCTTAAAAATTCATTTAAAGCATCCTAGAATTAGCTTGATTTTTCCTTGCAGATTTCTCACATTCACACATTCCTTGTTTTTAAGATATTTTCATTTCACGTGCAGCAGCCAAGTAAAATAAATGGAACCAACAGAGATGTGCACATCTGGCAGCTCTTGGAGTCCTTTTCTCTAAGGGTGGCAGGTACAGAAATTTAAATGCAAAACAAAATGCTCTTGACAATGTTTTCTTCCTCTCAAAATGTGATTTACTCTCCCAGGTGTTCAGCTGTAAGGGCAGATGTCAGATGCCATCACAGAGGGTGTTCTGTGAGGCAGGATACAAAATTTGAACTTTTATTAAACCTGAGTTTTCTTAGGGGCTGATTTCCTTGGGAAAACAGTGGCTCAGGACATGGTCAGGAAAAATCAGGGATACTGAAGTTGGCTTAAACTCTTCAAGATCTGTGAGAGTTGCTTGATTTGTGGTTTCCCCACCAGACTGACTTTTTAAAGGGATTTTTGGAGGCTTTTTGAATGCTGGCTTTAAACAGAGAGACCTTTGCCTGAGGATGAGGCACTCAGGATGTCTTTGGGTTAATTTTAACAGTTGTTCTGTTGAAATTCCCATCCCCACCACCCCCTGCCCTCCTTCTCATCCCTGCTGTCTCCCTTTAATAGCTTCTGTTGCTCTCTTCAGCCTCCAGGGATCAGTAATTAAGAAATCAGCCCCTGGAAAACCTCTGCTGGTAAAGCTGCCCAGCCTGTGCCAGAAAATGAGTAAAGACAGGAGCAGAGCTGGAATAAAGAACTACAGATTACAAAGCCACTGGGATTGGAGCTCTCCTTATCTGCCTGTGCCAAGGAGCAGGATGAATGTCTCAATAAATTCAGAATTAGGAGGTGACAAAGTGGAGTTCCACTCTTGAGAGGTGCTGTTGGTGTCCCCCTGCAGAAAGCAGGATTTGGGAAGCTGTGGGGGGATTAAGGGGTGGATTGGCTGAGTTGAGATGCTCTGCACTGTGTTTGGGAGAAAAAGCAGCAAGAAAATCAAACTTTGGGGTTTATCTGTTCCAGTGTTGGCTCAGCTTGAGTCAGTTCAGAGCCTGACTCCTGAAAAACTGCTCTGATTCCTGAAAAATTGCTCTGATTCTTAAAAAACTGCTCTGATTCCTGAAAAACTGCTCTGATTACTAAAAACTGCTCTGACTCCTGAAAAACTGCTGTGACTCCTGAAAAACTGCTCTGACTCCTGAAAAACTGCTGTGACTCCTGAAAAACTGCTGTGACTCCTGAAAAACTGCTCTGATTACTGAAAAACTGCTCTGATTACTGAAAAATTGCTCTGATTACTAAAAAACTGCTCTGATTCTTAAAAAACTGCTCTGACTCCTGAAAAACTGCTCTGATTCCTGAAAAACTGCTCTGATTACTAAAAACTGCTCTGATTCCTGAAAAACTGCTCTGACTCCTGAAAAACTGCTCTGATTCCTGAAAAACTGCTCTGATTCCTGAAAAATTGCTCTGATTACTAAAAAACTGCTCTGATTCCTGAAGAATTGCTCTGATTACTAAAAAACTGCTCTGATTCTTAAAAAACTGCTCTGATTTTAAAAAATCTGCTCTGATTCCTGAAAAACTACTGTGAGTCTGAATTGTTGCTTTGGAGATTTTGCTGCTTGTCAGCACAATGAGTTTGGGATCTTCTCATTATTTTGAACTTGATGTGACAAATGGATTTTGCTTCTCTGATAGGATTTGGGAGAAATGTTTTGCAGCCCTGCCATGTGTCCCAGGCTGAGTATGACACAGAAATACACAAAGAAATGCAGCAAATATCCAGAAATGCAGCAGATATCCAGAAATCCAGCAAATATCCAGAAATCCAGCCTGAAATACAGAAATCTAGCCTGAAATACAGAAATCTAGCCTGAAATACAGAAATCCAGCCTGGGACACAGAACTACAGCCCTGCATTGCAACTCTAACAATTCCACTAATAGGGAAAATTTACAATTTCTTCCCAATTTCAAGCTCAGCCTTCTTGGGGTGAATATGTGCATTAAAAATAAGAAATGGCCACCGTGTTTCCCCACTTTCTTTCACATTAATGCACCAGAAAATTTAAGTTCTGTTGGATTCTGTATTTAAAGCTCCAAATAACAGGTTTACAAAAATTTGTGAGAGCAGGTAGTGACAGGGTGTGAGGGAATGGCTTCAGAGTGACAGAGGAGAGGGTTAAATTGATTTTTTTGGGGATTTTAGATGGGATTTTTTCCCTGGGAGGGTGGGGAGACCCTGGGATGGAATTCCCAGAGAAGCTGTGGCTGCCCCTGGATCCCTGGGAGTGTCCAAGGCCAGCTTGGAGCACCCTGGGACAGTGGAATTTCCCAGCCCATGGAACTGGGTGAGTTTCCAAATCCTTTCCAACCCAAACCCTTCTGGGCTTCCAGGAAATACTCATTTAGAAGTCAAATGCAGTTGGGCTGGAATGAAATTTTGCATTTTGCTCTCCCTTTGCATATGGAAAAGGTTCATTTCTCTCCCTGTGATGCACAAAATCCCAGCCCCTTTTATCTGAGCAGTTTCTCTCAGGTTGCTGAAATGACTTTTTGGGAAGAGTGGGAGGTGGGAAAGCAAACAGGCAGAGCTGGGCAGGTGAAGATTTCCATGGGGCCCCTCCCAGAAGAAGCTCCCTGTGTATTTTTCCAGCTCCTGGGTAATGTTTCCATGAGGAATATTTCGAGGAGAACCATTTCTTGGTGCATTTATGGCAGTTTTTAAAAGTCTTAGCTGAATGATTTGATGGTTTAGACCTATGTAATTTTTATTTGCTTTAAATGACTTTAAGAGCTGTCTTGGATAAGGGACATAGAGTTGGTGGGAAAAGCTTGTGATCCACCTGGAATACAGAATTCTAGATCTTGTCAGGATGCACTGAACAGGAATAACTTGGACAAATTTAAAAAAATCCAAAGATCTGTGTCAGGTGGCCAAGTGAGTCCCTGAGCACTGCAGTTTTCTTTGTGCTCCCAGTTCTTAGGAGCACAGAAATAAATGAAGTAACATCTCTGCCTTTCCCTTACCAGTCCTGCACTGAAGGGACCACTCCTGAAATGAGGGGGTTGCTTGTCCATGGTTATGTGGACACTGAATCCACCAGCCCTGCAATCTGTGCTGGAACTGCAATTTTTCTAAGTGAAATAAATAGATATTGTTTGAAAATGTGTTGCAGTTTAGCTTGGAATGCAAATCCCTGCCTAAATATGAACGTGGGGCTGAGGGATTGCATTTATTACCATTTAATTATTGTTTAATTTCTCTGCTGGAAAACCTTTCCCATGGTGAAAACAAAGATTTTTCACTCTGTGCAAACCTTTAAAGAGAGACCACAGTCCCATAGGGACACGGATCCAAAGCCTCCCTGTTCCTTAATTTATATCTGACTTGGGATTTTGTGACAAGCTGGGAATCTCTTTTAATGCCTAAACAAACTTGTAGGTCCAGTTGTACTTTTAAGTTGCAGTGTGGGTGGAATTTATTACCTGCTCTGAAGGCAGGAGGTGTGAACCCAGTTTTTCATGATGTGAGGAGTGTCCTGCACTTTTGCTGTCCCAGGGAATGCTGGAGAGCTCTGGCTGTGCCTGGAGCTGGGTTTCCTTGTGGAAAAAACCCATCTTCAAGGGTGTGTTGGTTTGATGTGGCCAGAAATGTGAATTCTGTCCTCATCTGCTGCAGCCGGGTGGGGCAGTGACCCTGATCTCCTGGCACATATTATCTGCTAATGGGCCATCTTTAAACCA
>JAOTQP010000856.1:5536974-5569959 GCA_026413545.1 Cichladusa arquata
ATTATAATAATTTGGAGGGAGGGGGTTTACATTCTCCATTTCAAAGAGAAGCTTCTGCCTTTATTGGCAGACACCTGGATTTTCAAACCAGGACAAAGGGGCAGACAGCACAGTTTTATCCTGTGATCCGAATTCCAGAGGGTTTTGTCCACAAAACCTGCCCTGGCCATGTGTGGAGCAGCTGGGACATGAAATGAGTTCTGTTCTCACCCTCCTGGGCTGCCTTTGAGGCTCGCTGGAAATTCTGGGAATTCTGGGTTGCACTTCCTAAATTTGTACAAAGAGCTGAGCAAGGTGAGGGAATGTGGAGAATTTCTGGTTTTTAGGGAAGGATTGGTTGGATCTCCTTTAGCCTTCAGCTCTTCCAGCACCAAGAGAAAAGATTTCCATCTCCATCCTATTAATGCATGGAAAGCTTTGATATCCAACCTCTGCTTTTCCCATCTTTCCACTCCTTGATTTTAGCAAAAAACAAATTAGGGTCACCCTGCCAGTGGAATGCCATTTTTTAGAGTAATTAAGGAAACACCAACTCTGATTTAATGATTGTGTTGAGGTGAATTTTGCTGGTTAAATAAAGGATATTTTAGGGTGTTCTGTGTAATTCTGGGTGTGCCTGGAAGGTACCAGAGGTGTTTGTGCTGTCACATCCCCTGCCCCACTCACCTGCTCTGACAGAAACCTTGTTAAACTAAACTAAATCATCTTCACCACATCAGTGCCCAGAATTATCCCACTTCATTAAAATCTGTCTAGACAAATAACCCAGGGGGCAGAGAGACAGAGATTATCTGGAAGAAGTGTTGGATAAATACTTACTAAATAAATTTATGAACAGCTTTTCCTCTCCCAGGTATCTGGATAATGTGGTTATTCCTGGTGTAGTTCATATCTTTGTTAGCAATTACTTTAACCTGGCTGTAAATAATAATTCTGTGAGGTATTGGTTAAATTTGTGGCTGTTTTTTACCCAGTTTTATTATTCTAATGAGATTTTTCAAGAGAGCACAAAAGGAGCTTTTGACAGAGGAGGAAGAGCTGATTCTTACCTTGCCCCATCTCAAGTGTGTTTAACATTTCTTGGTTTGTCTGGTTGTGTGACACCTTTATTGAAAAGGAATTGAACAGTTGGAATAAGGAGTTGAACAGCTGGAATAAAGAATTGAACAGCTGGAATAAGGAGCTGAACAGCTGGAATAAGGAATTGAACAGTTGGAATAAAGATTTGAACATTTGGAATAAAGAATTGAACATTTGGAATAAGGAATAGCTGGAATAAGGAATTGAACAGTTGGAATAAGGAACAGTTGGAATAAAGAACAGCTGGAATAAGGAACTGAACCGCTGGAATAAAGGACTGAACAGCTGGAATAAGGAACAGCTGGGATAAGGATTTGAACAGTTGGAATAAGGAATTGAACAGCTGGAATAAAGGATTGAACAGTTGGAATAAAGAATTGAACAGTTGGAATAAATAATTGAACATTTGGACTAAGGAATTGAACAGCTGGAATAAGGAACAGCTGGAATAAGGAATTGAACAGCTGGAATAAAGAATTGAGCATTTCACATAAGGAATTGAACAGCTGGAATAAAGAACTGAACAGCTGGAATAAGGAATTGAACAGCTGGAATAAGGAATTGAACATTTGGAATAAAGAATGGAACAGTTGGAATAAAGAATGGAACAGATGGAATAAAGAACTGAACAGCTGGAATAAAGAACTGAACAGCTGGAATAAAGAATTGAACAGCTGGGTGTAGCACCCTGAAATCGAGCAGATGAATTCCAGGCTCAGGCTGAGGTATCTTCTGGCTGGGGCTGAAAATGACATTTTGGGAATTCATGGAGCTCTTGGTGCTTCCCAATAACTTCCAAAGGACTGGAAACACAACTGCAAGGATGTCTTGTTAAAGTCTGTGCTGAGGGAGGCTCTGCTGCCAAAATCCGAGCTCCCTTGCACAGAAATTGAGATTTTATTGGGAATATTTGGGAATTTTATTGGGAATATTTGGCAGGTGGAATGTTCAACACACTCAGAAATTGTGCAGCATCCCCTGCTGGGTACCAATGGGTCTGGAAGATGCTGATGAGACCCTAAGACCATCCTGAACTTTCCCTTTCAATTCCCAGCTCCCAGACTGGTTGGGGAGATGCCTTTGGGTGGTTTTTGGAGGCCAGGAGCAGCTCTCAGTGCGAGGTCAGGACCTGCAGAGCCTTGCATTCCAGAATCATCCCCCTGTGCTGTTCTGGGTGTCCTGCCCTGAGGTTTGAGGATAATTGCACCCTGGGGAAAGCACAATCCCAGCTGTTTGAAATGGCCATTCCACAAAAAGTGGTTTTTGGTTTTTTTTCCTAAGCTGTTTTCAAGAACTGCTTAATTTTATAGGGGCTCGTTAATATTTATTGTTTTGTAACTTGTTGGAAATCTGGGTTTGGGTCAGGATTGTGCTGACCTGTCCCTTTGTACTGTGACTTCCTTGTTTTTCTGGCAGAGATGTGTCTGTCCCTTGGGCCAGCTGCAGGAATAAATTCATTAACACCTGTGAGATTGAAATAGAGGCACATCAATAATTTACTAAATAATACAGGGAGCAGAGGAAAGAGGGAGCTAAGAGAAAAAAACAGGAGACTCAGTGTGGCTAAAATGCTTTGCTTGATTTGCTCAGTTCTATTCCAAACCCATTCTGAGGAAACTGAGGAAAAAAAAATTGAGGAAAAGAGTTGAGGAAAAGAAATTGAGGAAAAGAAGTTGAGGAAAAGAAATTGAGGAAAGGAAGTTGAGGAAAAGAGTTGAGGAAAAGAAGTTGAGGAAAAGAAATTCAGGAAAAGAAACTGAGGAAAAGAATTGAGGAAAAGAAATTGTAAGGTCTTAGGACTCTAACAATCACCCATTTCCTTGGCTTCTCTGCCATAATTAAGAGGAATGTATTTTCTGGGTTAGCTGGGCATGGAGTGGGATATAACACCGTGTACAGTTGTGTCTAGCAGTGCTACAATCAAACCAGACTCATTTCTGGAAATCTCAATTTAAATGCCACAAATATCTGGATTTTAGTGAGATTTTCACACCTTGAGCACTGCACAGCTACTGAAATATCGTTCATTAAGGAGCAGAGAAGCAAATCATATTCCCTGCATGCCCCTGCTCTTGGACAGCCAGTTTTAAATATTTTAAAATAATTAATTGGAAGCTGTTCTGGAGGGAATGGGGCAGAATTTCTGGCGTGGGGCTGAGCTGCCCTGGCCTGAAATGGAAGGATGAGGCAGAGCTGGGCTGGCAGCCCAAGCACCAGCTGGCTCAAAACACGTGGAGGTTTTTGGAAGGAGTCACTGTGGCCCTGCTGAGGGCTCCCAGGGCTCTGCTGAGTGCTTGGGGTGTGATGCAGAGGGCAAAATGGGATTGCTGCACATCCAGATTCCCTTGGCACACTCACACAAGGAATCTCTGCTTCCCTCCCTCCAAAAATCCTCCTGCTTTTAGGATTCCTGTTCCCAAGCACAGCTCCTGGCTTCCCTAAGCAAGCAAGGAGCTTTCTGTGAAGCATTCCAAGGAATTTTTCAGCACAGAAATTCCCTGGGTAAGGAGGTTTTGTGCTGCTCAAAATATCTGTGAAATATTCCAAGGAAATTTTCAGCACAGAAATTCTGTAGGTAAAGAGATTTTGTGCTGCTCTAAATCTCTGTGAAACATTCCAAGGAATTTTTCAGCATGGAGATTGACTAGGTGGGGAGGTTTGTGCTGCTCCAGATGTCTGTGAAATATTCCAAGGAAATTTTCAGCTTGGAAATGCCCTAGGTAAGGAGGTTTTGTGCTGCTCCAAATGTCTGTGAAATATTCCAAGGAAATTTTCAGCTTGGAGATTCCATATTTTTCATGCAGTGGAATGTTCCAGCTGACCTCCTCAAGCTCGTGCAGAGCCTAAACAAATGGAATTGCCCTTGAACAACCAGGAAAAAAATGAAGTTTGGAATCAGTTTGATGTTAGAAATCAGTGCAGATTTGGGCTGATTCTCTCCTAGGGAACACAATAATTCTTGCATCATTCCAGCATCTGGTGCCAGCACCAAAACCTCTCCAACGTGCTGCAGTTCTCCTGAAAGATGCTGAATTATCCCTGGCGTGGCAAAGGGCTGGATGTGCCTGCAGGAATAAAGGTGGGGTGGAAAAAGCAGGGAAGAGGAATCCTGTGGGCACAAGTGCTCAGGGTGATGCTGAAGATCAGATGTGGCACAGGATAACTGGGGTATAAACACATGGATGTTTCTATTAATATAAATTAACATGAGCTGTTAATTGCAGGCAGAACCACTGAGAGTGGGGGTTTAGATTTTCCAAAGGGTGAAGAATAACATGGGACAGAGCAGCAGCAAGGAGGAAAAAGTGATTTTTGATTTTTTTTGTCACCTGGGTGGGAAGAGCTGACTTCCCCACGCAGCTTCTTGCTACAGAAATTGCTATAAAATTTCTATAGAAACGCCAGGAAGGAGCTTGTTTGCATTGAAGCTGCTTCTCTTTCTTTGAAGAGGGTTTTGAAGAGGGTTTTTCTCCACAGTTGTGTCACTTACATAAATCTGGGTGTGTCATTTCTGTCAGATTTGTGGGCAGTGTGTTCAGTGTGTTTGTGACAGGTTTATGTGGGAGCTGGTGGAAAGGCAAAGCACTGACAGCGTTGTTTAGGAATAACAACCTGTAAAAATGAGAATTTGGTTGTGCAGTGGCTCTGTGGGGTTTGGAGGAGTGGTTGGCACGAGGCTGGAGAAGGAGGAGAGGGAATGATGCCACACAGTTCCTGCTGCAGCTCTGCAGGGTGCACACCACATCTGAGCTTCTCCTGCACTGCTCCTGCTGCTTCTCTGCTCATCAAAGGCATTTCTCTCCTCCCTTCTTCCTTATTTCCAGAAAAAAAAAACCCATTATATTCCAATTTATCCCTGTAAATTCAGTGTGGATTTATTTCCATTTATTTCCATCCCTTTCCCTGCATTGGGAAAGGTGGCTAAAGGATCTCTGTGCTGTGGCCTCAGCTGTAAAATCCCCGAAGTTTGAATTCTTCATTAAAATTCACACTGAAGTGTTAATCAGCTTCAGCCAGACTATTTTTAGAGCTGCAGCCTTCGATGCCAGTTGAGTAATTGCTATTATGTGATTACTTTTGATTTTGCTAATTGGAACAGCTTTTTGGAAAACTGCTGCTTCATAAAGTCAAATCAAATTGTCCAAAAAGGTTGTGGAACATCCATCCTTGGAAATGCTCCGACATTGCCCTGAGCAACCTAAACCCTCTCTGAAGGGAAAAAAAATCCAGGATTTATTTTCCAACCAACCTGATTCTGTAAATGAAAACTAAAATCTGAATCGCCTCTTACCTGCCTCTGAGGAATAAACAAAGATAGTTTAGCACAAAGAGCTTCATTCCTTTGGCTTCTCCCTAAGGATCTCCAAGCAAGTTCATCGTGAATGAAGCTCCTCTCCCCTTTTCCCATCAGTAAAGGACAATTAAGGAGAGACTTGATGATGATCCCAGTGATAAAATGGGATTAATCTGCTGCTAAAGGACAATTAAGGAGAGACTTGCTGATGATCCCAGTGATAAAATGGGATTAATCTGCTGGTAAAGGACAATTAAGGAGAGACTTGATGATGATCTCAGTGATAAAATGGGGTTAATCTGGTGCTAAAGGACATCAAGATGCTCTGTTTGTGTCATGGCACACATTAACCTGGAATAAATCTGTCTCAGCCCTGCATTTCCCATCAACGTGGTGCTGGAGGGAAAGGAGAATCTCCTTGTTAACCTCATTTTTTCTGAGTGGAATGAAAAATCAGCCAGCTAATTGTGGAGAGTGCAGTCTCCATGGTGCAATCAGGATTTATCAGCCAATTATCCAGTGCTAATGAACCAGAGCCATTCCAGGTTTTGGGGTTCACCTGGAATCAGGTAAATCCCAGTTCAGGTAGAATCAGGGATGTTCTGAGGCAGCTTGGCAAGGGGAGAGGCTGAGCCTCAACAACCTTTGGTTTTTCTGGCTAAAATCCTCTCAGGAGGAAAACAAAACTTGAGGATGCTCGAGGGTAACCTGTCCCAGAAACAGGTGAGGTGTGAGGGTGAGCAGGGCCCGGTTTGGGAAAGGCACAAAAAGGGGAAAACACAAAAACCAGAGAGGATCCAGACACAATTCCAGGAAGCCAGAGGGAGGAGGGGCTGCCCCAGCAGTGATTGTTTCATTTAGTAATTAATGCTTCAATCTCCTCGAGGCCAAATAAAGCAGAGGATGTGAGCTCGTGGAGCCCTTCCCTCCAACCCTTCCCCACACTTCCTCACCCTTTATTTTTAATTTCTTTTTTCAGATATTCGTGGATGTGGGGGTGTTGGGGGGTAAAGAGTGTGGGGTAATTCTCATGATGTGACCTCGCTGGGTTTTTTCACCTCCCTTCCACCTGCTGTGTGCATTTGAAGGGTGAATTAAAGGAGGTTTTGTGCACTGCAGTGCAGTAAAGAGGGAGATGCTCCAAGTCTGTGAATATTGAAGAAAAATCTCTGAATTGTTTAGTCCCCATGGATTTCAGTCCCCATCAGACCTTTAAAGACTCTGAGGAGACTCCAGAATGGGAAAATTCTGGAAATTCCTTTTGTGCCTCCCACTCTGGGGTGGTTGTGTGGAAAGCTGCTGTTCCACCCTTTATTTTGATTTATTCCCTCTATTCTCACACTCACATTTTCTTTAAACACAGAGCACCTGCTGATACCAAAAAAAAAAAAATTCCTGGAAAATCTGAGAAAACCACTGTCCATTCTGGTCTGATTTTTTTGTTGTTGTTTTCTAGGGTGGTGAAGGAAGAGATCTCAGATGACAATGCAAAGCTCCCTTGCTTCAATGGAAGAGTGGTGTCCTGGGTAGGTTGGATCTTGTGTGTAAATCTCTGGTGTTTGATACTGGATGCTGATTTTTGGAAGTATCTTGAATCTTAAAATTAAAACAAAGGTAAAAATTTTAATTTTCCTGTTCTTAAGTAATAGCTTTTAAAAATCAGAGTGAAGTCCACAAAGTGCGCAGAGATGAAAATGTGGTTTTGATATGAAAACAGCTTTAGTCACTAAATAGCCAAAACAATTAATTCCAAAACAGCTAAATGTGATCTTCTGGTGGATTTTGGTTATGGCATTTAAATTTCAATGTATTGATGTTGTTGGTAGTGCCTGGAAGGTTTAAATTAAAGGGAGCTAAACATTATTTATACATCAGTAAAAAGACATCAACATTTATAGCCTTGGAAAACTATTTAAAATTTAAGGTTTTTTTTGTTTTTACTCCTAAATCCTATCTCAAAAAAAGAAAAGAAGTATATTAAAATTGGCAAACCCAAATCAAACTAAGACATTAACTTACTTATTAGAATTTTAGTTTCTTAGCAGGCTGTGTTACATTTAGACCATGCAGATGACATATTATTTTGTTTTATTTGAAAAATGTCACCAATATTTTTACCATAGCTTTATTATGTTTAAGTACTGTTTACAGTTGTGGTTTTGGAGCTTCTACTGAAAACATTAGTATGAACTTGAACTGTTATTTCAGCATTTAGATTTTTTTTTTACTAAAATGTAGTATTAGAACATTAAATTTAGTTCACACTAAAACTTACTTAAACATTGACTTTATGTGTGAATGACTTAATATACTTTAGTTCATGTAAAGGTTTTAATTTAATTTTTGCACTTTCTCTCTGAAGAATTCAGAGAGACTCTTGACTCACTGGCTCGAACAGAAAGCAGAGTTCTTTTGATTTAAAGCTGCATTTCTCAGCTAATTCCCACCTAAAGCTGGGCAGTGCTCAGGGAGAGGAGCACCACTTCCCTCCAGGAAAAAAAGGAAGATTCCCTGGATGAGTCAATTGGTTGTCAAAGGAATAAAATTGGCATTAGAGAACCAAAGTGATGATTAAACAAGCAGAGAAGTGTTGGAGACAACAGAAATTCCTTTTTGAATGAGGTTGTGTCTGTTCTTTTAGGATGTGGGTGGGGATTCCACCTCCAGGAGGAGCATCCAGCATTTGGCTGAATTGGATTTTTTATTTTTTTTTTGTTTTTTCTGCTCTCAGGGTGCTGCTGAGCTCTGGGTGTTGGTGCTGCTGTTTTTGTCTCCAGCCCAAGGATTAGTGAGGGGCTGGAGCGTGGGGCTCTGGCAGGGTGGGAAGGGACGGGACAAAAAGGGATTTCATGTGTGAGGAACGAGAGGAAGAGAGTCCCAGGAAAAACCAGGGACCGAAAATGGAGATGGGATTTGTCTGGGGGAGCAGCACCGGGCTGGGAGTCGGTGGCAGCTCCTGTCAGGAGAGAAAATCCATCCCAAAATTCCCTTTCCTCCTCCTCCTGCGCAGCTCCTGCCCTGTGTTTGCTCCTCCCTGCTTCGGCCCCTTTCTCCAGGCTGCGGAGCTGGTAAATATTCATTAAATACCCAATAATTGATTGCATATACCTAATATTCGTTAAATACCCAATAATTAATTACATATACCTAATATTCATTAAATACCCAATAATTGATTACATATACCTAATATTCATTAAATACCCAATAATTAATACCCAATATTCATTAAATACCCATTAATTAATGACATGTTAATACCTAATATTCATTTAAACACCCAATAATTAATTAAGTATTAATACCCAATATTCATTAAATACCCAATAATTAATTACATATTAACACCCAATATTCATTAAACACCCAATAATTAATTAAATATTAACACCCAGTAGTCATTAAATACCCAATAATTAAGTATTAATACCAATATTCATCAAATACCCAATAATTATTAATACCCAATATTCATTAAATACCCAATAATTAATTAAATATTAATACCCAATATTCATTAAATATTTAATTCCCCTTCACATCCCAATTCCTCAACCTCTTCCTTCTTCCCTCTCCCAGCCAATCCCCCAAGGACATTTTATTTTCTCTCCTGTTAAGAGCTGAATTCTTTAAATAACATGAGACATGAAAATATTTGGCTTTTCCAGCTGGAGAACAGGAGAATATGGAGAAATAAGATGAGAACAAGATGATAGAAATGCACACACACCAGCTCAATGTTCAGTTTTAATTCTGGGATTGTTACTATTTTCATTTCATCACAATCTCTGAGAGGCATTTCAGGAATTAATTCAATTTATTGCAATTCCTGTACCAGTAGAAATTTTCTTCTCTTCCCACCCAAAAATTGATGAGCAGATCCTGGTGCTAGAACAAAGATCTAAAAGCAAAATTTATTTCTGTGGTTTAAATTAATTACTAATTATTTGGAGGTATTCATGGAGCATTTTTAAACTGATTTTTTTTGCTTCTTGGGATAAATTATAAACCCATCCAATTCTGTAGATTGTAGGAAGTAGGGCTGGATTTATTCCTTCCAAATTTGGATTTTTTCTCCTTTCCCACCCATCAGCTCCCAAAATTAATGAGCAGATCCTGGTGCTGGAGCAAAGATCTAAAAGCAAAATATAGATCTGTGCTTTAAATTAATTATTAATCACTTGGAGCATTTAATAATATTATAATAAATAATTCTTAATTATTCATGGAGCATTTTTAAACTGAATTTTTGGTGCTGCTCAGGATGAATTACAAACCCATCCAGTTCTGCACAGATTGTAGGAAGTAGGGCTGGATTTATTCCTTCCAAATTTGGATTTTTTCTCCTTTCCCACTCATCAGCTCCCAAAATCAATGAGCAGATCCTGCTTTGGAGCTTTTGGAGATGATTTTGATTTCTGTTCCTCCAGCTCAGCAATCAGCTCAAGCATCTGAGTCTGACCTGAATCATGAATTGTAAATTCATTTTTCCACACTAAAATTTCAGGGCTCATCTGCCTCTCTTTGCTGCTCATTACTGCAGGAGTTGGATGGAAATCTCACTGGGAATTAATTATTAATTATTATTAATTATTCCCTTCCCAATTCTTTAATGGCCCATTCCCTGGAACTTCCCAGATAATTGCACACAAATCTGCCAGGGCTGGCAAAGTTGGGTTTAATTTTGGGGGGGAAAAGAATTTTTTAAAAAGTGTTTTGGGCAGGGTTATTTTGGTTATTTTTTATTTTCTTATTTGTTTTTGTTTTTGGGTTTTTTTAGGTGTTTTTTGTTTTATTTGTTTTTGTTTTTAGGGGTTTTTTTATCGTTGTTGGGGTTTGTTTTTGTGGGTTTTTGTTTTTTTTGTCGTTGTTGGATGTAGTTTTTTGTTTTTGTTTTTTCGTGTTGGGTTTTGATTTTGGTTTTTTGTTTGTTTTTTCTTGTTGGGTTTTGGTTTTTGGGTTTTGTTTGTTTTTCTTTGATGGATTTTGTTTTGGGTTTGTTTTGTTTTTGGTTTTTGTTGTTGTTGGGTTTTGGTTTTGGTTTTTTTGTTGTTTGTGGGTTTGTTTTTTGTTTTGGTTTTCCTTTTTTTTTGTTTTTGGGGGTTTTTGTGGGTTTTTTATTTGGTTGGCTTTTTGTATTTTGTTTGGTTGGTTTGGTTTTTTTTTTTTATCATTGGGTTCTGGTTTTGGTTTTTTGTTTTTTTGTTGGGTTTTGTTTTGGTTTTTTATTTGTGGGTCTTTTGGTTTTGGTTTTTTTTTTTGTTTTTTTGGGGTTTTTTTAATGGTTTTTTTTTTTTGGTTGGTTGTTTTTTTGTTTGGTTTGCTTTTGCTTTTTTGCTTTTGCTTTTTCGCTTTTGCTTTTTCTAACTAGGGCTGAGCTTTCTTTCAAGTTTTTTTGTTTGTTTTCTTTTTTTTTCCTTTATTTTTTCTTCTTTTCATCCTTGATTTGATTTTTCTCAGTGAAATCACTCACCCAGAGATTCCTCAGGAAACCTCCAGGCTCAGAGCCATCCTTGCATCTCCAGAACACCAAGACACTTCCTGAACACCTCCCTTTGACTTCCCCACTTGGAAGAAACAGCTTTAATTACTAATTAATTTATTATTAGCAAAGCTGGTGTTATTTTTCCCTTCAGTGTTTCCTCTGTTGCTCCTCTCTGCTGATAAGGGTTTGAATAAATTGGAGCTGGTTTCTCTCCAGGCAGTTCCTTTTTGACAGATTCTCTGTGTGTTTTCCTCCTCATATTTCTGGTTTGTGCTCCAAGGATTCATTCCCTGCATCCTGAATTCCAATTCCCTCCTTCACCAGCATCCCTCTGATCATTTTATTACAATTAATCCTTCACAAATGAACCAGGCAAGAGCTGGAATCTCTCCTGCTCTGCTTCTTCCACAGCTAAAAATAAAGGGAAGCTGAGGTCTTGTTGCCTCTTAGTGAAAGGTATTAATCTGTGTCATTAATTAAGGATTTATTTAATTAAAGAGTTTATAATCACAGTGTTTAAAGAGCCTCAGCCAGGTGAGGTGGTGATAAAGTCACCTGGTCACCTCCAGGTCAAGTCTGATTTCTGGGGATCATGGCCAGGAAATGCTGTGTGTGCTCAGTGCATTGTTGAAATTTATTTTTTGCATTTTATCTTCAAGGGAGAATAATCTCTGTACAGTCATTTAAAATATTAACTAAGTCCTTCAGTTCACAGAAGTCTCATTTCATTTTACACAAAATTGGGCATTTGCCTTCCTGTTTGTAAATCACAGGTCTGTGCTAAGTGGTTATTTTTTTTTTTTCCTCCACTGTCAGGCTTTTTAATAAAAAATAACCACTTAATCTAACAGGTGAAGTTAAATTAAAAGTGGAATTTCTAATTGGGAATCACCTTGTTCTGTTTGCAGAGATAAATGAAAAGGAGTCTTGGATCAATGAATGTTTGTTTTTCTGCAGTGCTGCTTTGCCCAGGGCAGGGTTCTCCTCCCCTGGGCTTTAGGGGGAATTTAGATATCTCTGATTGCTTTCCTCTCCCTGCTGCAAAACTGGCAGTGCCCTGCCTTTCTGGGTTAGAAAATGGAGGTTAAAAAATGCAGATTTCATGATAAAATAATAAAATAAAGCTTTTGCTTTTCGTTTTTGTGCTGGCAAAGCCAGGCTGGGAGCACAGCCTTAAATTGGGGGATTCTGACAACTCTGGGAATGCTGCAGGGTCTCCAAAATCCTGATTTTCCAGGAGGAGCAGAATTCCTGGTGCTTGCAGGAATTCTCTGCACACCCAGGCTGATGTTTTCAGGTGGAGCCTGGATTGAATCTGATTTTCTGTGAGTTTGGCAGGGATCCCTGTGCCCCCCCTCCTCAGATCTCGGGATTTTGGCCAAACACCTCGAGCCAGGGCGGTGGGAATTGGTGTAATTTTGTTTTTTTTTTCTGTTGGCAGCTGGTCCTGGCTGAAAGCTCCCACTCTGACACAGGTTCCCAGTGCACTGAGAGCCACCCTGAGCTCCCCCCACCCCTGGAGAGGACAGGAGGCATCGGGGACTCCCGGCCCCCCTCATTCCAGTAAGACCCAATTCTCCCATTTATTTATCCATTTCTCATTCCTCTCCATTTCTCACCCTCGTTTCCCTGCCAGCTGTTTGTTGTTGTGGTTGTAAAATTAAATATCGAGGAATTAAAAGGGAAATGGGAATGGAAAACCCTTGGCATTGTTAGAGTGAAATATTTATCCAAAATATCTCATTTCCAAGCCTGCTGTGGATGGGTTAAGTAGGGAGGGAGCAGAAAATGCTTTTTGTTGTGTGGCTGATAAGTAATTAGTGTGTTCTGTGTAATTAGGGAGGGTGCAGAGCCAGCTGAATGCTGGCAGGAGGGGAAATTTCCATCAGGAATAATTCCTGCTCCATCTGTGTGTGGCCAGCCTGGGAATATCTGCTTTGGTTTTGTTATTTCCTCTTCCTGATCCAAGGGGAATCCTTGGGATACCTTCATTTCCAGCAGCAGGATTTAAAGCAGAGCTTTGTGCTCTTGGGTTTTATTTGGAGAAGGAAATGTGGCCTGGATTTGCCTGTTTTCCATTTTTAATTTTTTTTATTTTTGCCTGGAAGAGCCCTCATTGTTGTGTGAGTTTTTTTACAGATAAAAACCTTTTAGAGAGGAAATCCTGGGAAATCCTGACCCTGCCTGGCAGTGCCTTGCAAGGGCTGTGCTGCCCTCCTGTGTTCTGAACTGGGCAGAAAATAAAACCAGGCTTTTGTCTTTCCTGGCCTAAGCCTGCCTGGACCAGCTGCAATCTTTGTTTGAAAAGATAATTAACTTGGAATTAAACACGAGGTTTGTGCTCACTGCCAGAGCTGTGGCTCCAATGCCCTGCTGCTGCTTCCAGACTATTCTCAAATATTACAGAGGAAATTTGGGAATTCAGAGAGCTCAGGTTGTGTTTTCTGTTCCCATTTCCAGGTAAATCACCTTCCTGCTCTCCCTCTCCTCCACCCCTGTTTCTTTCTTTTTTTTTTTTTTTTTTGAACAGTAGAGAATCTGGGCAATTTTCCTAGACTAAAACTTGTTTGCCCTCAATGCCTTTTTGGGTTTTCTGCTCACAATTTCTCACATCATCTCAACATTCTACACTGGATTTTTCTGTTGTGTTTCATTTTTTCAATCCAGAAGAGAATGTAACGATGACCTGAGTTTAGTCCATAACCCAGGGCAGAATATCTCAGTTACTCTGCATGAATAACTAAATTCTGCCACTTAGAATTTCATTTTAAAGCACACTCACTGTAGATTTAAAGTGATCAAGAATCCTTTGAAATGATATTTTGAAATTATTTGAAATTCTGTTGAGTTAACAAGTCTTTCATTGTAAAATGAACCTGAATCATGACTGTAGATAATTTCTGGAGATGGAAAATTGCATTTCTTGGGATTTTGCTGTGATGGTTGTGCAATAAGAGTAACTTGTACCTTCCTGGTTCTTAAATCCCTGGCATTTTATTTGAATGCACCTCAAGCTCCCAAGGATCTGTCATCTCCTTCAGTGTTGACTGAGGCTTTGGAAGTGCCAGCTGAGCTGGGTGTTGCAGTTTTACAAACAGAAATGGAGCTGGACAACAAAGAACCCCAGGAATGGGTGAAGCAGGCAGGGCCATCCAGGGAACCAGATCCTTATCAGTGCTGATAACTCTGACAGTGTTGATATTTTCCTTCACCATTGATGAAATCTAAATAAAACTGATTTTTTTTTCCCCTCCCTGCTGTGAGTTTTGAAGCTCACCCTGCATTTCATGCTCCACTGATGGTTTTTGGGGGTTGGCAAATTCACTTTGAGCTGGGTGTGGTGGTGAGGTGAGAGCTGTGCCCTCTGAGTTTCCTTTCTCTGCATTTCATGGGCTCAGCACTGGGGAGGGAACAAGGCAGCTGGGAGTTATTTTTGCTCCCTTTGCCATGGTTTAAATCAGCTTTTGGAGGCAGGTTTGGCTCCTGAGGTGATTCAGGATGGGAATTCTGAGCAGGAGTCAGTAGATGGTGCTGCTGGGATGGCCTGAGCAGCTGTGCTGGACTGAAGAAGTGCAAAAAAAAAAAAAAAAATTGTGACAGCACAGAAATGCACCCTGGCTTTTAGGTAGGGATTAAAATGTGCACTCAAATCATCAACCTCAATTTCCAGATTTCTGTGGTGGGCATGTCAGCACAGCTCATTGCTGCACAGGGAGTGTGGCTGGGCAGGAGGCTCTGAAATGTGGGAGTGTGACACTGAAATGTGGGAGTGTGATTTACTGGATTTAATTTAGTATTATTACTATTATTCTTACTATTAATTTTATTTGTTATTGTCTTTATTATTGTCTTTATTATTGTCTTTATTATTGTCTTTATTATTGTCTTTATTGTTGTCTTTTTAAATTTAATTAATATTTAATTGAATTCATAAATTAATTACTTAATCCATGAGCTGTGGCCCTTCCCAGCACTGGAGCTGACAAAAGAGGTGAAGAGAATGATTTAAAAGTGCCTGGTGTGGCAGGAGAGGGGGAATGGATTCACTGACACAGGGCAGGGTTAGGTGGGATTTTGGGAATGGATTCACACTGACATGGGCATGATTTTCACCCCTCAGGTGTTTTTTGGGATTCTCTTTCACCCCCTCAGGTGTTTTTTGGGTTCTCTTTTCACCCCTGAGATGGCTTTGGGATTGTCTTTTCCCCCCTCAGGTGTTTTTTGGGTTCTCTTTTTCCCCCTCAGGTGATTTTGGGGTTTTCTTTTCATCCCTCAGGTGGTTTATGGGTTCTCTTCTTACCCTCAGGTGGTTTATGGGTTCTCTTCTTACCCTCAGGTGTTTTCTGGGTTCTCTTTTCACCCCTCAGGTGTTTTCTGGGTTCTCTTTTCCCCCCTCAGGTGATTTTGGGGTTTTCTTTTAACCCCTCAGGTGGTTTATGGGTTCTCTTCTTACCCCTCCGGTGGTTTTTGGGTTCTCTTTCCCCCGTCAGGTGTTTTTTGGTTCTCTTTTCACCCCTCAGGTGGTTTTAGGGTCTCTTTTCACCCCTCAGGTGGTTTAGATGTTCTTTTTTCACCCCTCAGGTGGTTTAGATGTTCTTTTTTCACCCCTCAGGTGGTTTTGGGTTCTTTCTTCACCCCTGAGATGGTTTTGGGTTCTCTGTTTGGGGTGCCCCAGCAGCCTGGGACATTTCGCAGCGCCGTCCCTTCGCGGTTTTACACCTTCTGCACCAAAACACTCCCAGCTGCATCCACCCATGCGAGCAATGGCAGAAGTGCCAAGTGCAGTGACTGTCCCTGTGTGTTCTGTGGCAGCCCCAACGCTGGCAGCAGCAGGGACGGGCTGGACAACGAGACAGGAGCAGAGTCTGTGCTGAGCCACCGGCGCGAGCGGCACCGGCGCCGGAACCGCGAGGGCCACGAGGACGGTGAGTGGGGCAGTCTGGGGATCGGGGGGGATCAGGTGTCTCAGGGTCCTCAGGGACAAACCCAGGGGCTCTGTGTGTGCTGCTCTTAAAGGTGCAGCTTATTGTGAGGGTGTGGGAACACAGAGTCCTGCTGAGAGCTGCCAGCTGCAGCCCAGAGCAGGATGGAGAGAGAGTGGGGCAAGAGGAAGAAGGTAAGAGAGGGTGGTAGCAGTGAGAGTAAGAGAGTAAGAGGGCAAAGGGGTAAGAGAATAAGAGAGTAAGAGAATGAGAGGGTAAGGGGGTAAGAGAATAAGAGAGTAAGAGAATAAGAGGGTAAGGGGGTAAGAGAGTAAGAGAATAAGAGGGTAAGAGAGTAAGAGGGCAAGGGGGTAAGAGAATAAGAGGGCAAGGGGGTAAGAGAATAAGAGGGCAAGGGGGTAAGAGAATAAGAGGGTAAGGGGGTAAGAGAATAAGAGGGTAAGAGAGTAAGAGGGCAAGGGGGTAAGAGAATAAGAGAGTAAGAGGGCAAGGGGGTAAGAGAATAAGAGAGTAAGAGGGTAAGGGGGTAAGAGGGTAAGGTAAGAGAGAGGTTTTCCCATTTACAATACAATAGATCTTCTTCTATGTTGAATATTCTAATTTCCACTAACCAATCTAACACAAGATACAAATTCTATAGCATTTACATACAGCCTATAAGAATCATTACATTACCATAATGTGTTATACTATAAACTCTAAAAACTGCTCTTAGGTCTTCTCTGACCTTTGGACCATTGTTCTATCAAGAGGGGATTACTTTCAGCCAGCCATCATATTGTTTTCTAGTTATTTAGTAACTGAGGTTTGGTATCTCAAAGATGGCTTTCATTTCAATCTCACTTATGGTTTCTATATTCTCAGAATCTAAGCATTCATATTTGTAAGGTTTTCCTGGTTCATCCTTCCCAACAGGGCTCTCCAAGAATTCCGTCAGATCTTGGACAGACCTTGGATGCAGCATCCATCAGGTTCACCTGTTCTGAGTGCTTGACTGAGTTGTGACTGTTTAGGCCTGTTTGAAATGCTCAGATATGGCACATGAGGTGATAAAAGCCATGTTTTCCCCCCGGGCCAAGTACCCAAGAGAATATCAGCGAATTAGAAGCTGCTGAGTGTTTCAGTGCCTTGGCAGTGCTGCGACTCCTCTCAGCGCTCTCAGAGGGAGCTGTGCCCTGATGCTGTCCCCTGTGTCTCTCCCCAGGTGCGTTCTGCTGCCAGGAAGAGGTGGCACCGCTGGCAGGACCACCACTCGCTGCGGGTGCGCGTGGCGCGCGCCATGTCCATCCCCACGTCCCCCACGCGCATCAGCTTCCACAGCATCAAACAGACGGCGGCCGTCTGACCCCTCCCTCTGCCGCGGCACCCGAGGCCTTCAGACTGCTCCTCTCTCCACTCCCACCCAAACCCCCTCTGCAAGCTCTCCTGCTCTGTCCCCGCTGATCTCTTGCAGTGAGGATCCCATCCTGTCTCATCTCCCACATCCGCGATGCTGCTTTGAGGAAAAAGCCTCTTGGAGTTGGTGGTGGTGAAACAGATTGGAAGAAGGAACGGGGTCATCCCTGACTGCATCCTGTGGAAGTTCACAGTGCAAAGTCTAAAACAGCACACTGGCAGGAATAATCAATTTTTTCCTCCTTCCTTTCATATTTTTTTGTTTTTATTCCCCCTTTCGTATTGCGGTGAACAAAGACTATTTTTAACACACTGCCCATCTCACGCTGTACATTGATTCCCAGTGATTTCAACAGTTTGGTGTATAATAGCCCATCCCTTCCTTGTTTTCTTTGTAAAAAGTTTCTTCTCTGCAAAACTGTCACTTGAGAACTTGTGGCAGCAAGAAAAGGAGTGTCTGAAAGGTGGTGTGAAAAGCCTGAGTTTATCTGCCTTCCCCATTTCTCTCTTGGACAGACTGGGAATTGTCAGGGCATGGCTGGACTGTTCCACACAGGGCACTTTGCCTGGCAAGCACCATGCCCTGCTCTCACACAGATTTTCAAAGGACAAGCGTAGCTCCAAGTAACTCTACAAAATACTCTCATCCCTCTTAGCCCCTGCTTCCAGCACAAAGCCTTTGGAAAGTGTTTTTTTTTCTCAGCTCAGAGGATCAGGGTGGGGAAGGACAACTCTTCTGGGTTTAAAAAGCACAAAAGGGAAGCACTGTAAAGATAATAATGATGAGAAGAGGATGTTTGCCTTCTGAGGATGATGCTACGTGCTGCACAAAGGTATCTATTGAGCATTTTGAACTAGAGCAGTTGTATCTACCAGGCTTTTTATGTGATGTTCAAAAATACTGTATATTTTCAATAATAAACACTACTCTGGGTTGGTTTCAATAAAACCAGGCATCGTTTTCTTTACTGTGGAGATGAAGAGGACACCTGTCTTGAGAGTGGTTTTGCAGCTGAGATCAGGGAAGGAAATCCTGTTTGATAATGAGCCAAGGAAGAAGAACAATCTTGTGATAAAATCCTACCAAGGAGGCATTTAAATGCAAGAAGAATTGCCTCCCTTCTCAGCTCATGGTCTTACACTGGACCCCTGTCTCTCTGTGCTCTCTCCACGGGGCTTTGCCACAGCAGTAAGAAAAATGTGTTAAATGTTCTCCATCACCTGCACCTCAGCTGGAGTAATTTGCTCTTTCCACTTTTATCAAGCTTATTCTGAATTTTCTTCAGATGTTTTATAGGACTTCTCAGCGCGAGCTCAATTTTAACCTTCAGATATATGTTGCTGTAGTTTTCAGGGCCTGGAAAATCTCTTGGAAAACACTGTTATAAATGCCCTGCTGGGGGGAGGGGGGTAGGGGGAATGTCTGTCCTGACAGCTCAGTCATATTCAACTTTGAGCTTGCTGGCAATGAACAGCAAATTTAAATAAACAACATTTTGTAACTTTTCCCTCTCCTAACTCATTTGGATTCATGTGCCTCAAAGAGATAACAGAAGGAGGAAGGAAATTTGAGTTCCTGATGAGAGGACCAGGTCAGTGCTTCTATTCATCACAGCAATGCACAGCCCCTGGCATGTTGTGTTTGAAGGGAGGGATGCAGGTTAGAAATACAGGTTAGAAATATGTCCAGTGAGCATCTCTGTGCTTGCTCTGGCTGTGGGCCATGCTGGGATGAAAAAGGGATTTGCAATGCAGCAGGTTCTGTCAGAAATTGCAGGTTATTGGTGCTGCCAGGAGTGTGACAGACATCCAGACATGGAGCAGGTCTGAGTGGAGAAGAAATGTGGCAGCTGAAGCAGTGAACTAATGGTTAACTCTGGGGTCCTTTAGAGTTTATCTCAGTGAAGCACTGGAATATATCAGTGCCAGGGCACCCACTTCATGCCAGTGTTTTGGGCTATTGCTGCAATGCCCCTAGTTTCACTTACAATAATACTCATTTAAGAACATTTAAGACCAATAAACAGGTGAAGACAGTTAAATTTGGTCTGTGTCTTAGTAAGTCAAGTGGCTGATCTCCCACTGGGCATGGTACCTACTCAAGGAAATTGTGCAGATTGAAGAAAATAAAAATGACCTTTTTGACTCTGCAAGCTCTCCCCCACAGGACTTTGGAAGAAGTTCACAATTCACTTTCCTGACAGCAGTGGTGCTGCTCCTGTCTCTGCTGCACTGTCTGGTCCCACAGGTGGAGAGCTAACATCTGTCACCATTTGGCACCTCCAAGCTGGGATGGCAGAATGCTCACCTTTCCTGGGAACACCAGCCAGAGCAGCTGCTGATGCTATCCCAAGGCATGGGGCTGCTCAGAAATGGATTCATTTGAGCTTAGCTCTTTGGAAATCAGCCCAGGAGAAAAACAGATAAGCAAGAAAAAAAAAAAAAAAAAACACTTCCCTTTTCCCTGGGCAGCCCTTGATAAAAATGCTGGAGGTGAGCCACACACGCTCATGTCAAGAAAACATTTCTGAATTTGCACTAAGTGATGTTCACCTTGGCTTTTAAGAGTGAATTAATGGTTTGATGATTATCCAGGACACCTGTGAGCAGAGCTGCTGAGACATTCCCCAGATGTCTTGGGCAGCAAAGGGGAGTTCCTTGGCCACATCTGCCCTCTCCTGAAGGTGAGGACTTGGCTGAGGAGCAACAGTGTGGAAAAGCAGCCAGGGAGCTCATGGATGCTGAAATCAACCCAAACCAGGCACGTGACCTGGGATGTCTTGAGGGAAATTATTAATTCTCTTCTACTTTGCACTCCTTAGACCACAGCCAGCTGCTGTGCCCAGTTTGGTGACCCCAGCACAGAAGATATTAATAAACTAAAGCAAGATCAGCCACTGGGACACCAAGGTGCCCAGGCTTGGAGCACTCTCCATGTGCAGAGATGCAAGAGGACCTGTTTTAGAACAAAGAAAGGATTTTGGATGGAACTAACAGCCTGTCAGTACCTCAAGGTTCTGACAGACCCAAGCCCTTCACGGGGGTTGGAGGCAGGAAGACAAAAGGGAAGCTGTAAAAAGAAAGAGCCAGATGAAATACAAGGAGAAAGTTTTTCATGATAAAGACAGCTAAGCAGTGGGAGAGGTTTCCCAGTGAGGCTGGGAAAATCTTCAGAGATTTTTCAAGACCCAAATGGATAAAGCCTTGAGCAGCATTCTGAGCCTGCTGTGGGCAGGGGGTTTGGGCTGAAGACCTCCTGAGATTCCTTACAACCTGGATTATCCCATCATCCTTGTACTGGTATTGTCAGCCATGCCTCTAAGACAAGGGAAGACTGAACATGATCAAGGTTTGGCTCCTGCCTTTTTTCATGTGCACATTAGGGGTTTTAGAAGCATTCTCATGTCTCCTCTGTTCCAAAGAAACTTCTTCCTTTGCTGTCTCCTGGCAGGAAGGCAAAGATGAATAAAGTCACATCTCTTTAGGGAAAATTCTCCTCTTTACTTTGTGATGCCTTTTTAAGCCGTGTGTCCCTTTCAACAAAATAATCATTTATGGCACAAGTCTGGGATGATTCAGATGCAGCTTTTGGATCAGCAGGAACAGTCTGAGCTCAGCTGTGCCAGGAAAATGGTGGTGGATGTGTTGGACTGACAGCATCTGTGCACGTGTGTGTCTGTGTGTGTTTGTGCACACATGTGTCCAGGGCCTCTTGTGTGTTTGAAGAAAACGCATCAAATTTCTCTGGATTTATAGCTTATTGTGTAGGAGGAATACAAAGCTGCTTGTGTTGAGTGAGTCATTATGGAAATGAACAACTATGAGCACTCAAGTGCTTGCAACAGGACTCTCCAAAGCTCTTCCAGGAAAATGTTTGCAGTGCTGAGCACCGCAGACCCCGCGTGTGCCAACTGGCGTGGGGCAGCGAGTGTAAGCTGACTTTGGATCTGGGCTAATTGCTTCCCTCTGACACTTTTTAAATCTTTTTTTTGCCTCTCCTCCTTTGCAATCAACCCCCAGTGCCAGCTTGCAGTGGGGACAGCTGTGCTGGAGGTACTGGGATGCATCAGTTTAGGATTGGGTTTGGGTGCTGGAGCTGTGCATGTACAGCAGAGCCAGGTTTGGGGTTGGGTCATCCCCTGAACCCTGTGTGGAATGCACAGCTCCAGCTTCCAGCACAGCATCACACCCCTGGGGATGTGCCCTGCACTGAGAGAAGCTCGTGTGCTCAAGCAAATGGGTCTGGGGTGGGAAATGTGTTTAGAATGCTGGGATGGAGTCAGGACAGTGTGGAGCAGGAGGCTGGGCAGAGGAGTTGGGAGGGGACAGAGCCATGCTCTGACCACCCTGCTCTCTGGTCAGACTCATTTTATTGGTACCTACTCCTGCAGACAGCCACCACATGGCTCTTCTCTCAGTCTATGGGGAGAAAAAAAGCAATTTTGGGATTACAGTCCTCTGAGTACTGAGTATCCCTACACAGAAAGGATATTATAGGTTCATGAGTGTGAAGGTTCCACATAAATCCTTCAAATTTTCATTGCTTGATTCACTTTATTCCTTTTCTCATGTATGTCTTCCATAGAGCTGGAAGAAGCATCTCAGGAGCAACTTTTGGAAAAGAGATAATATCGATAAATTGACTGATGGTAAAATATGTAGTTAAAAACCTGGATCACCTGGATAATCCTGTTGGGTTCTACATTGGTTTCTTAAGTTTCTCCACTTGCTAATTAGTGTAGGAGAAAGCAAATCCTTCTGGTTGGTGTAATTACCACAGAGCAGTGCTGGAGTGACCTTGTGCTCTGAGGGGCCAAAGCTTTAAAGAACTCAAACTTTAATGAGTTTCCCAGATGCTGAGGAGCCAGCCAGGAGGGCTGAGTGTGCTCAGCACTGCCCAGGGGCTGTGAAATGACCCTCCTGGCACATCTCCCTTCTGCAAGGGCTGAACCAATTAATGGCACTGCTGATTGGCACGTGTCAAACGAGTGATTCACTCTGCTGAGGTGGGGAAATGACAAATTGCAATGCTGCTGGTGAGGTCACAGGGAGCACCAGCACCCTGCAGAGGGCTGTCCCCAGGGTCCAGCAGGGTTGTGCTCATTACTGGCACGCTGCTAATGAGCTGCCCCAGGCAGGCTGAGCAGGGAATAGTGGCTAACCTGGCTCATCCCAGTCCTGGCAGCCTACAAGAGCACTAACACAGTAGAAATCCTGCCTGTCCCTCTGCTGGCTTGCCCAGGGTCTGGTGGTTTGACCTTTGCTGGTTGCTGACTTGCAGCCCAGCAGTTCAGCCAGAGGCCAAGGGATCAGCAGCCCTGACAGGGCAGGGATCCTGGCACAGCAGGGATCCCCTCAGTGTCAGGAACAGGGATTGCTGCTGCCTAGCAGGACAGAAAAGCTGACTCTGTACAGGCCACAAGGGCAGCCCAGCTGCTTGTGGGGCAGATCTGAGGTTGCTGTGGTTTTATATCCCCCTGCAAGCCTCCTTGCCCAGCTGCCAGGCAGGGTTTGGCCTCAGCCCTGTAAATCACAGGATAATTTGGGCTGGAAGGGACCTTTAAAGGTGATCTGGTCCCCTGCACTGAGCAGGGACATCTTCAACCAGGACAGGTTGGTCAGAGCCCTGAGCAGGTACCTGTGCTCAGGTACTTCAGAAAGGTCATTAGGTCTAAGGATTAAAGAGAGTCTAAGGACTAAAGAATCCTTCTCTTTAATAAAAGGATTGTATAAGCTTTTGGAGAAAAAACCCCAAACACAACTCATAGGATCGTGGACCCTTTGTGGTGCACACTTCCCTCAGTGCCTGTCCACAGAGCAGCTCACACAGTGTGGGCTCTTACTGCAATGTGCAACACCAAAATGCATAAAACCCCATAACAAACTGACAGGTTTGCACAACTCAATCCACATCTGAAACCTGTTGTAGCCATGGATTTGTGTTGAAAAGATGTCAGACTCAGCTGACTTTATGAATGCCCTCACACGTGCTTGTGTGTTTTTCAGGGTATGTGAACTTCTTTGATATTACAGATGAAACTTCTGTCAAAAATACAGATTTACTTCTGACAGATCTGCAAATATCACAGATCCATCAAATCACAAAATGGTGTGGGTTGGAAGGGCCCTTACAGATCATCTCACTCCAACCCTTCCCATGGCAGGGACACCTTCCCCTAGAAGGAAAATACTCAGTCCTGCTTTGGAGAAGGAGAATGATATTTTCACTGGTCTGAGCTCATCCTGTGCATGAAGGTGCATTATCTGCACAAAGTATCCACTTGTCAACACAATTATCCACTAAGCTTGCCTGAAGTTTTTGTTTCTCCTTTTTATAAAATTACTCATTTTGCATGTTTTACACACTGAGAAAAATCTGCACCCAGCAATATTCCTCCACGTTTGTGCTGTGCTCCAGGCTCACTTTCACCTTGTTAACAGCAGCTGCCTCTCTCATCTTCGTGGTTTTCCCCTTCTTGGTGTGCACATGCTTTCAATATTTGCTTTGCTCAGCACTGACAAATGTTGGGAAGCTGCTTGAAAAGCAGAAATAAAAAAAAAAAAAAAAAAAAAAAAAAAAGAGAGAAAAAGTTGCATAAAAACATTTTCTCAAAGCTGCCAGCATCATAAATCTTCAGGAACCATGCAGTCCCCTCTCCTGCTGAACTCATAAAGGCAGGGATGTAAAACCAAACAGCTCCAGTCTGCAGCCTCTCCAATTTGCTGTTCTCCCAGGGACTGGGAGGAAAGGCTGGAGCCTGTGCAGCCCCACAGCTCAGCGTGTGCCTCCTGCCATAAATCAGCTCTCCCACAGGTCCTGCAGTGGCAGGAGCTCCCAGCCACGAGATGTTTGTGGTCCATGTGTGGCTCCTTGTGAAATGACTGCAGCACAAAGCTGAAATGCTGGGCAGTCAGAGGCAATTAAAAACCAGAGCCATCAGACCTCCTGCTCCCTGCTTCAGCAAGTGAGCATCACCTGCTTTTCCCTGTCACTTACACATCAGCATCTTTTGGGGTGGTGCTATTCATCAGTCATTCATAAATGAGTCAACCTGATCAATCAGACTGTCTCAGCTGGGTTATTTTGCTGTTCACAGACACTTTTATTGGCACAACAGTGTGTGTACCACTGCAGTAGGCACATATATCCCATCTGTGTCACTGCTGAAATGAGGGTGTTTTGTTTGCCAGGACAAAATTAACATCTGCATCCAGAACCACGTGGCAGACTCACCTCAAACCCTGCAGAGATCGTGCCAGACGTGGTTGCTGTTGTCACACAGGGAGCATTTGGTGTGTGGGATTCAAAAAAGGGGGAGGTTTCCAAATATCTTTTTGCTTTATGACAGCTCCACAGGATTCCTGGCCTACCTCTGTCCCAAGCTAAGGAGAAATCTCAAATCTGCTGCAGAAGGTACCAACACCTCAGTACCTGCCTCTCTCCAAGGGCAGGTGAAACTCCCACCTCTCCATCAGGTTTCACCTCTGAGAAGAAAAACCAGGATGAGGTATCCCCATGTGTGTTTTCTACATCCCCTGTTTTCTGGTAGGATTAAGCTGAGAAGGGTAAAAAACAAAATAGAGACAGCAAAAGCTATAAAATAATAGTAATGCACACAAAGTGCCAAGGAAAACATTCCCAAGTCACAGCAGAGCTTTTCACAGCAGAACTGCTGGTCTTGGCTGGAGAGCTGGAGGAAGAAAAGTCCATCAGAAGCAGCTCTGAGGCTTTCCTGACTCAGCTTTGGGACTGGGATGTGCCACAGCCCCTGGAGCAGGCACGTGGCTGGAAGGAAATCCCTGCTGAGCAGAAGGGATGGGAGCAGCAATCCTGGGATACCTCAGCCCTGTGAGCAGTGTGTGGGTGGGGATGGCTCCTGTCTGCCCAGCCAGGGGAGCCTTGCCCAGATGGAGAACCTCTCCTGTGAGGAAAGGATGGAGAATTGTTCAGCCTGGAGATGAGAGGTCTCTGGAGAGACCTCACTGCAGCCTTTCAGCACCTACAGGAATCCCAGGGAGGGATTTTTGACATGGCAGGTAGTGAAAGGAGAGGGAATGGCTCCAGACTGGCAGAGGGCAGGGTTAGATTGGATATTGGGAAAAAATTATTCTCTGTGACAGAGGGAACCTGGCACAGGGTGCCCAGAGCAGCTGTGGCTGCCCCTGGATCCCTGGAAGTGTCCAAGGCCAGGTTGGACAGGGCTTGCAGCAGCCTGGGACAGGGGAAGGTGTCCCTGCCCATGGCAGAAAAACTGGTTGTGGTTCTAACACCATTTTCTAAATACTCTTTAATAATGCCTTTTACATATAAGATCCCCTGGTTCACCAGAGAGTTTTTACCATTTTTCCACATGTTGCAGAAGAGATCTTGCAGTTTTCATTGAATTTAATTGCCTCCTTCATGAACAAGGAGGTTTCACATGATGCCAAACATGATTTATCTCCAGTCTTCTGTAGAGGTTTATTAGCTAATTCATACACAGCTTGGATCAAGAGTCATTATGGGCTCGTGTTTTTCCAGCACAAATTCACTGTAAGTAAAGAAAAATTAGCTGCTCACATTAGTGCTCAGCATAAAATTAAAAGGGAATTATTCAAGGTTTGACATGAATTAGTAAATGCACAAGCAGTGGCGCTTTAGAGTCAGGAAAGTTAAAAACCTCTCTTCTGCCTTTTTCACAGATGCACATTTTATTTGCAGCATTGTGGAGAAATCAGTGAGTTTAATTGCCTCATGGCCATTTCATACTTATCTAATTCCACAACAACAGTCAGGCAGCTTTCAGCAAGTGCCCAAGTCTAAGGTGGAAAAATCTAGGATCCTCACATCCCAGTATACAGCTTTTTCCAGATTTTCTTCCTTTCTCTAATGATAAGGAATATATTATTATATATCTTTATATAATTGATCTATCAACAGGTTTTAGACTCTGATAATCTAGGAACAACCTGGGATGGTGAAAGGTGTCCCTGCCCATGGCAGGGGGGGCACTGGGTGATCTTTGAGGTCCCTCCCAACCCAAACCATTCCATGACAATGATGACAGAAGCATTAATTGAAATAACATTTTCCACAGTTTTTTTCTTTGTGCTGTTCCTGGCAGAGGGGGTGCAGGTAGCAGTGATTGGTTTTTAAGCAGCCTAAAAGCTTTTCCATATCCCCGAGGCTGGGAGCAGCCTGGGTGAGGATTCTGGAGGGTTCTTGCAGGAAGTTCATGCCAGGATTTTAACAACGTTTGCTTTTTCCAGAAAACCCTTATTATGGAAAGTTCTCCTCTGCCAAAAGTTAACCCCTGATGAGATCTCAGGACTTTCCTCCAGTCCTTGTTCTTAGCACATGGGAGAGATCAGAGACATGGACATTGAGATAAAAACTCTGAATCTTCTCAACCAGCTTTTATTGAGAGCTTTCCACTCTCAGGCAGCACTTTGTGGCTGAACCACACCAAACCAAATCATTCCAGGCTGATGGCAGAATCCTTCCTGCTGCCACAAAGGGTGGGACAAAGCAAAACCTAAAATCCTTTCCCTCCCTGGCTACAGCAGTTCTGTCTGTCAAGAGTTCACTGGAAATCTGTCATTGCCTCAAAGCACAAATGAACTTCAGCAGAACCATCTCAAAGGGAGGGAAAAAGTGGAAAAAAACATTTTGCAACATGTTCATGAACTTGCTGGAAAGAGAAATTTCATTTTGATGTTAGTCTTCAAAACTTTTATCACTTTTATCTTCTAAACTTTTATCACTTTGATCATTTTTAATGAATATTAGTCCAGACTTTGGAACCAAGAATGATTTTCAAGATGAAAAAAATAAAAACCATGCAAAAATGGGCAATGTCAGGAATGTTACAACAAATTAACTTTTGGTATTAATAGCTTTTATCCCTTGAGAGTTTTCAAAACTAATGAGTTCCATCAGTCAGCTCTTCTTTCAAGTGCTTGCTACTTTCTAGAGTTTGATCAGAAAATTCAAGGTCTCCTTTTTAATCTGTGGTTACTCTGTAATTTAGCCCTGTCTTAATTTAAACCTTGGCCAGGAGAATCTGGTTAACATTGAAATAAAACCCTAAATAAATTTGAAGTGCAGATCTTGCTGTCTTCATTGAAAAATCATAGTGCCACCCCCCAAATGTTTTGATTTCCTCGTTCTTTTTGTCCTTTATGGATAGAATAAACTAAAATCAGTCACTTTACCCCATTTTGTGTTATTTTTGGACATGGCCTTGCCCTGTAGATGACAAACTCCAACAGCTGCTGAAGGTAAGTGAGGACACATCCTCTGGTGCTGGATAAAAGGATTCATCCCAGCTCATGTGGGATGTCCATGATGCAGAAATGTCCTCTCACAGGCACAGCTGAGATGAATTCCCCTTTTATCCCTCAGCACAGAAATCATCCACGTTCTGAACCTGCTTAAACCCACCTGGATTGTTTCACTGGGGTCTCACTTCACTCTTATTTTGGTCCAATGTGATGATGAATCACATCTGTTGTTTTCCATGAGGTTCCTTCTGGATCCAGAGTGGTGTAGGTGGAGGAGAAAACTGCTAATGATATCATTATCATCCTTTGAGGGGAAATCAGCTCCTGAATCAGACTGTCACTACAAGAGTCGTTCTGCCAACTTGAACACTGCAATATTTATTTTATGCAGAAATTCTCTGTGGGGAAAAGTACATAAAGAAAAAAAATATTTTAAAAATCTGTCCTCAATGCAAACAATAGGGGTAAAGCAACCATTAACTAAAAAGAGAGAAGAAATTCCTCCTCCTGGAGGGATAGATGATAAGAAATTATATAGATAGGATAAAAATGAAAATACTCAGAATCTTCATTATCTGTAGTTTCTTTTCCATTCATTTTCAGAAGAAGCAGCCAAGGAATACCTGAGGGGATCCTATAGGACAGAGATGCCTGAGTGCTGCTAAGGGAATGAGACCCTTGGACAGTGCCTGAGACCATTCCCAGTGGGAAATAGGCCTTTACAGACTGTAACAGCAGCTGGAAGTCCCCACCAGAGGCCAATGTCACTCTCATAATTACTCTTCACTTCAACAGTTTTACTCCATCATAACCCCAGTGAGTCCTGCTGTGTTGGAAAATCCCAGCTCTACAGAGATGGGGCATCTGAGAGGCCTTTTTTCAAGATTTTATTCTATTATCAGTCTCATTGAAGGGTTAAACAAAATAGATGTAAAACTCAATTCCATTCTATCAGGAGCCAATTTATTTCCTGGTTACAACAAGTTACAAATGTTTTTTCAGCCTATTAGCTTTTGCCACACAATGGTGCTAATACCTCTAACATCAATCACCTGTTATTTTACCCCACGTGGCCTTGCATTAATGCATCTTTTCTAATTGCCCAAAATATCTGGTCTTTTTGCAAGGCCATTATTTGAAACTTGTTTTTAGTTCAATCAATCTCTCTCTCAATCAATCTCAATAATGTCTTCTCCATTCTATGGCCTTTCTAAGTCAGCACACTTTATCTCAGAGTTTACATACAAATATACAAAACTGTATAAGCTTTCAATCAAGCTTTAAAAATTCTTTACAAATCTATTTCTCATTCTGGTGCTCTGATTTATATCAGCATTTACCCAAAACATTCCCTGAGCACCCACAGGATTATTTCTAAATATCTCTGGTGTGAACCACGGGGGAATTTGGTTGTGGAATCAGCTCTGATTTGAAGGGCATGGAGGACTAGAGTGAGATCTAGCACAAGAAATGCTCACTCTGCCCTTTTTTTTGTATTTCCACCCCATGTTCCAGTAAAACAAAGAATTCAGTGAAAAAAATTCAGTGCTTTTGGAGCTCCCTTAACTACATGTCTGCTTATCCATTTCCCTGGGGCACCAAAGAAACACAGAGCACACAGATCTCCCCTACAGGAATAAGAAAATGCCAGGTTGGACAGGGCTTGGAGCAACCTGGGACAGTGGAAAGTGTCGGGGTTGGAACTGCCTGGAATTAAAATCCTGGAATTCCAGGATTTTAAATATTCCTGGTGAGGCCATGGAGATGGAAGAACCACTGCAGGAGTTCTCTGCACAATTTCTTCTGGGCTGGAAGAGATAAAGCATAACACAAGTGAGCACCAGAGCAACTCAAGCACCTCTTATTTTTTTTTTATTTTATTTTTTTGTAAGAAGGAAGCAACAGAGTGTGGAGAGAAGCCAAATTAAAGAAGAAATCAGAACAAAGAGGTGACCTTGTATTTCATCTCTGATTAATGCAGGTTATTTATTGTGAATAGCACCACTAGAGACTCTACCTTGTGCTTAAGGCACTTTTCTGTCTATAAATAGACAGTGCTCAAGGCTGTTTGAAAATATATATAAAAAATGAAGAAATAAAACATCCCAGGAGATCAAACTTTGGACAGATTAATCCAAGGGCGACTTCCACTGGAACTGAGGTCGTAGAAGAGAAAGTACACAGAGGTTTGTCCTGCCTCATCCCAGGACACTGAGATTTCTGGTTTCTTACTGGAGAAAAGCAGTGTCTGTGGAGGGATCTGAGATGATCTCTATACTGCAGGTGACTTGTCCTGAGCTGAATTCCCTCCTGGAACTGGGGACTCACTGGATCCTGAAATACTGCAGGAGACCTTCATGGAGCTGGGAGAGAGGTAAAGCCAGCTGGAATAACCCAGGTGGGCCACAGAATCATCAAATTGTAGAATAATTGAGGTTCAAAAAAACTTATCAGTGCCAGGTCCACTGCTGAACCATGTCCTTAAAGCCCTCCAATAGCAGGAGATGCTGTCTAGGCAACCAAATCAGGACTTGTGTGTCTGTGCAGTAAATGTTCTCAATCTCCTCCACGTGGCATTTTTCTTTCCCTCTTAGCCCCAAAGAGCCAGAATCTGACAGGATCTGTGATTTCAGGTGATTTGTCCTTGTCCCCAAGCACCTCACCAGCTCTGACATGGCTCTACAAGGAGTTGTGCTGTGTTCTAAATGGACTCAGTGCATTTCAGGGACCCATTTCTGTCTGGGTGAGGCACCCACTGCTTTGGACTGTCACAGGCACTTACTCTAAACAGAAAAGAACTGCATTCCCTGGGAGTGGAGGGCATTTGGTGTGGAAACACTGAGATACAGAGCCTGAGCAAGGCTGATCTTCTGCAGAATCACTTTTCCCCACTTTCACATCAGCAATTTTGCCCATGCAATGTGAAACTCTGTCTGCTCCACTTCCCAGCCCCTGCTCTCACAGAGAGAAATGATTTCTGTGTGAGAAGGAGGTAGGGGAGGTTAGGTCACATTAAGGTATTCATTATCTGGAGAAAACATGACAGTGTTATTCAGGAGAAAACTAGAAACAGACAGAAGTAACAAAATAAATAATAATAATAAAAAAATAGTAAAAATTTTTAAAAAGCCTCACTGAGATAATCCAGTCCTGGAGACAAGGCACACCAAGGCATGAGGTGTTGGCCTGGTCAGACACAGGTTTTGCCTTGCAGGTTGGGGGGGGTGGGAGGAAGAGCACAGGGTTTCCACCCATCAGCTGAAGCCTGCTGCTGGAGCACCACGTTCAGCCTGGATCAGCAGCATCAAGGCTTCTTTTTTATGATCAAGCTTGAATGGTCTAACTGGAAAAGCTGCTTCTGTCAAAAGTCAGTCATTTCTACCACTCTGGACACAAATTATGTGTCAAATCCTGCAGGAGCATCCACAGCATCCAGCTGCTGGCACTGACCTTGGGTGGAGAAGTGTCTTCTATTTAATTGCTCTGTGTTCCTTCTGTGGCCCATGGAGAGCCAGCTAGCATCATCAGGAGGCCAGAGCATGACTTATCTCATCTAGAAGAGGAATCTGAAGGAGATTTTTAGATTCTGTAAGTGTTTCTCTCTGATGGTAATAAAGCTGAGGGGGACTGGTCTGGGTTTAGACAGAGAGCCATTGAATCACAGAATCATTAGAGGTGGAGGGGACCTTTAAATGTCACAGCCCCCTTTCAATGACAGGGACATCTTCAATTAAATCAGGTTATTCCAGCCCCACCAGCCTGGCCTTGAATGATGGGGCAGCAACAGCTTCACTGGGCAGCTCTGCCAAAGCCTCACCACCCTCATTGTAAAAAATCTTCTTTCTGCCATCTGCTCAGACCTGCCCTCTTCAGTTTGAAGCCATTGTCCTTGTCCTGTCCCTCCATCCCTCTAAATCTCTCCTGGAGCCCCTTCAGGCACTGGAAGGGCTCTGAGGTTTCTCTGGAGCCTTCTCCTCCCCAGGTGAGCACCTCCCTCTCTCCCAGCCTGGCTCCAGAGGTTGTTTATATTATATCCATATGGATCTGTATTATTCTATCATTTTACATTTGCTAAAACAGGGCTGGTTTCACAGTATGTACAGTCAGGAAAGAGAAAAAGCATTGCACATTTAAAACAAACATGGTATTGCAAAGAGATTTTAAAATATTTCATTTTGAGCTTGACCACCCCTTATCTGTAGCTTAATTTCTATCAAAACCAATTATATTCACACATCAAAATTTATGTCCCATGCTTTCTCATGTGATCTAGAATGAATGTAAGCAGTGACTCATGTTCAATGACCAATCAGTTTAATAATCAGCAAGATAGTAACATAAAATGTGTATTTCCAATATCCCATTCTTAAAATTTTAAAATTATATAGAATAGTTAAGTGCAGATTACGTGCAACTTTGAAAAAAAGAACATGCTGGACTTTCTTAGGGTTATTAGCAGGAAAGAACTAGGACTCTGATCTATTTTTCCCCAGCCCACACAACCTGCTCCAAACCCAGCTGAGGGTCCCAGACATTTCTTGAGGACAATTCTGTGGTGAGAGCAGCAGCCACCAGCCTGGTCTGGAACAGCCCAGCTGTTACACGCAGGCAGCACCAGCCAGAAAACTGTGAGTAACAGCAAATTTCTTGTATCAAAATGTTTTGCTGACTTCAGGCCACAGTAAAAGGAGGGAAAATAGTCTTGAAGGTTTCTTTTTCCAGTTCAAGGTCCTGTTAAATATCTCCAGGTCATGAGCGCTTTGATGCAGGCGAGAAACTTCTGAAAACACATTTTCCTTGGAGCATCAACACACTGTGATCTAAACAAGGAGGGCAAGAGTTCTCAGCAAAAATCCCAGCCTCTTTAGGTCTAAACAGTGTGTGCAATTTTAAATCCATTACCCACCAATCTACCAGCAGTGCTTCTTCCACCACTTTTTTCCAACAAAAGTATTATATCAAAGGCTGGCAGCTGTCATAATGCTTTGATCCATCTTCAGATTGCCATTCTGGATTTAATATGACATTGTTAGCTGAGTCAAAGCAAGAGAAATTTCTCTAATTCCAGCATTTAACAACCTTTGTTTCTGCTAGCCATGCTGAGCCATGGGGAGTGTCTGTGTTGGATCTGTGCTCTGCGATAGGCACTGCCCTAATCTTTGTGTTTCAGGCAGAAAAATAAACCCACAACACAAGCCCACCCTGCCTTCTGAGGCTGTTCCCTGACTCTTTTTTTTTAAAGTAGGAGACAAACAGCTTTGACAAGAGAATTCTATTCAATAGAAGTGAAGGGGCTGATGAAGACAGAGCCAACGTGCCTGAAATAACCCATGTGCCCCCAACACCCAGTCCAGGGAGACCCACAGAGCACTGGCACCACTGCACCTTCCAGCAGGGATGGATGTCTGCACTTTCCATGGCATTTTCCCTCTAGAGCAGTGTCCTGGATTGAAGGACAGGTGTCTGCCAATAAAGGCAGAAGCTTCTCTTTGAAATGGAGAATGTAAACCCCCTTCCTCCAAATT
>JAOTQP010000856.1:5585707-5596450 GCA_026413545.1 Cichladusa arquata
GTTTAAAGATGGCCCATTAGCAGATAATATGTGCCAGGAGATCAGGGTCACTGCCCCACCTGGCTGCAGCAGATGGGGACAGAATTCACATTTCTGGCCACATCAACCCAACACACAGGAGTTCTCTTCAGAACGACTACACAGCCCCACAGGCTCTAGAGCAGGGAACAGGATTTATTCATCTTCAGGGAAATGTGGCACAAAGTGAGAAAAACGACATTTCAAAGGAGTGGAAGCAGTGACCAGGCAGATAAATTGGGGGATTTAATGAAGTAATTAAAACACCTTTATCTTAGGTGTTTAACTTTAAAACACCTTTAACACTTTGATTTTAGCAAAGCCTGACCTCTGCTTTCTGCCCTGTTGCAGGTGAATGATGTCAATTTTGAGAACATGAGCAATGACGATGCTGTTCGGGTTTTACGGGAAATCGTCTCCAAACCAGGGTGAGCACATCACAAAACCTCTTCCCATTTATCCTCCATCCTCTGGGAAAACCACAGAGAAATCAACATTTTGATGTCCATCAGCATGACTGATCTCAGCTGTGAACTTGTCAGTGTGAATGATGAATAGGTGAAGTTGGTTCTGGCCAAAACCAACACGAGTGAGGAGTTGCCTGGTTTCAGCAGCAATGTTTGTTTGTGTGATGAGCATTTTAATATCTCAAGAGCTGATCATCCAACAGATTTCACCACCAGTGCTCATCATCTGTGCAAAACCAGGAACATCCTGATGTGCTTCATACTGAAAATATTACAAAGCTTCTCAAAACCATTCTCAGAATGTACTTGACAACTGCTGGATAGGAATAAATTTGTTTCAAATATTTCTTGTGGCATTTCCAGCTCTGTAGGAAAGTTAAAATCATCCTTACCTGTTTTTTTTCTCCCTAGACCTATCAGCCTAACAGTAGCCAAATGCTGGGACCCTACTCCCAGGAGTTATTTCACCATCCCCAGGGGTGAGTACAGATTTGGGCTCTTTGCTGGGTTCCTGGGAAGCTCCCAAAATCTGGAATATTTTCAGCTATTTTGGCATCTAACAGATTCTACCCTTTCAGTTCTTTTATTTGTTTACTTTTGTATTGAGGCCTGAGGCTCAAGATACTTTTTTTCTGAGATTCCACTGCCCATTGAATTTCTGAGAGTTTTTCTCTTGGTTCACATCTTTGGATCAAGCTCCTGATCTTTTGGGAGGTGATCTTAACCTTTCATTTCTGGAAACATTTGGAAATAATTATGCCAGGTGTTAAAAATCTTCATTTTCTCACTGTGAACTTACAGAAAGAATTTAGAAACTGAGTGTTTTGAAGATGTGACGGAAGCAGCAGTGATACACATAGAATAACTTGAAAAATATCTTGTTTTCAGTAGCAGTAAAAGATCTGTGCAGATGTGACAAACACAGCTGCCTCCTGCTGGTGAGGGCTGTGCTGGAACCAGTTTGTTCCCAGTGCACAGAAGATGAGGTGGCATTGAAATTGAGGGTGGAAAAAGTGCAATAGACTGGTGCAGAACTGTGGGAGCTCCCTTGAAACCCTTAGGAAAACCAGAGAAACAACAAGAAAACACGAGAAAACCCCTCAGATCTTTGAAAATCTTGGTGTTTGCTGCAAATCTGATCCCATTTTCTGTGCCTTTTGTCTGGTGCAGATCTCACTCCCTTGAAACCCTTATTAAAACCAGTATAACCAAAATAAAAACTCCTCAGACCACTCAAAATCTTGTTTTCTGCAAGTCTGGCCCCATTTTCTGTGCCTTTTGTCTGGTGCAGATCTCACTCCCTTGAAACTCTTATTAAAACCAATATAACCAAAATAAAAACTCCTCAGACCACTCAAAATCTTGTTTTCTGCAAGTCTGACCCCGTTTTCTGTCCCTTTGTGGTGGTGCAGTCTGTGGGATTTCACTCATGTGAAACCCTCAGAAAACCAAAGAAACAACAAGAAAACATGAGAAAACTCCTCAGACTTTTGAAAATCTTGGTGTTTTCTCCAAGCCTGACCCCGTTTTTTGTCCCTTTGTGGTGGTGCAGTCTGTGTGGCCTAACCCATGTGATACCCTCAGAAAACCAAAGAAACAACAAGAAAACATGAGGAAGCCCCTCAGATCTTTAAAAATCTTGGTGTTTTCTGCAAATACGACCCAATTTTCTGTCCCTTCGTGGTGGTACAGTCTTTGTGGGCTAACACATGTGAAACCCTCAGAAAACCAGAGAAACCCCCTCAGATCCTTCAGAATCTTGGTGTTTGCTGCAAATCTGACCCCGTTTTCTGTCCCTTTGTGGTGGTGCAGTCTGTGGGACCTCACCCATGTGAAACCCTCAGAAAACCAAAGAAACAACAAGAAAACGTGAGGAAACCCCTCAGACCTTTGCAAATCTTGCTGTTTTCTGCAAGCCTGACCCCATTTTTTGTCCCTTTGTGGTGGTACAGACTATGAGACCTCACTCATGCGAAACCCTCAGAAAACACCAGAAAACCCCTCAGACCTTTGAAAATCTTGATGCTTTCTGCCAATATGACCCTATTTTCTTTGTGGTGGTACAATCTATGAGACCTCACTCATGTGAAACCCTCAGAAAACCAAAGAAACAACAAGAAAACGTGAGGAAACCCCTCAGATCTTTGAAAATCTTGGTGTTTGCTGCAAATCTGCCCCTGTTTTCTGTCCCTTTGTGGTGGTACAGTCTGTGTGGCCTAACACATGTGAAACCCTCAGAAAACCAAAGAAACAACAAGAAAACATGAGGAAACCCCTCAGACCTTTGCAAATCTTGGTGTTTTCTGCAAGCCTGACCCCGTTTCCTGTGCCTTCTGCCCTCAGCTGAGCCGGTGCGGCCGATCGACCCCGCGGCGTGGATCTCTCATACCACGGCCATGACGGGAGCGTACCCCCGTTACGGTATGAGCCCCTCCATGAGCATCACCACATCTACCAGCTCCTCACTAACAAGCTCAATTCCCGAGTCGGAAAGTAAGTCACCCCCTGGCCAGCCCCCAGGGCAGGGGGCTGCTCTGGGCCACCAGGACCTGGCGTCAGGGCTACCAGAACCAGCCTCGTGGCCACCAGGGCCTGTGTTACTGTCTGTGGGGTTGCTGAGTGGTGAAAGGACACAGGAACGTGGCACACTCTTGCATGGTGTAAGAAAGAGCAATTTATTGAAGGAAGCCATTGCTTTAAATAAGGCATTTAATGAAAAACAAAATACAGACAGATCGTTGGTTAGAGAAGGAGACACTTCTTGTCCCAGGCTTCTCACGGATCCAGCAGGTGTTTATCTGTTGTTATAATTCTTTGCTCCCCATGTACTTGAATTAGTTTGTTGGTGTATTTTTTTCCCCCCAGACACGTTGCTTTTTGCCACTAACCAAACTAACTTAAAGCAAAAGCAAAGTTTTAGTGTTTTATTTGAGGTTTGTAAGTATTGAAGCTGCATGCAGAGCTGGTCTGGGATGTTTTCATGCATATTGGCAGTGCACGTATGGAAAGAAGCATTTCCAGTTTTCATTGTTTCATGCTTGCTGTACCTTTTTTTTTTAAATCCAAAATTTTGGGTGGCTTGAAAAGGACAAAAGTGGTTCCCTTGTGCTTTTGAAAGGGGGGTGATGTGGGGAACTGGGAGGGGAGGAGGATTTTGGAATTCCTGCTGGAGAAGGGTCTGGGCTACAAACAGATAAAAATGAATTTTCTAGGGATAGAAGATGGGACAGGAAGGAGGATTTGACAAGTTCAACCTCAAGCCTGTTCTGATTTTATTGTAAAAATTGATCAGGGGAGTGTGAAACATCTGGGGATCCAGTCCTGCCCTTAATGGTGTGAACTGGGAATGGCTGTGGAGGCATTTGGGAGCTTTTTTTAAAATGTTCCACAAGAAAGATGGAGAGCAAAGAAATCCTGGGAGGAGTGGATTGTGAGGCTGCCATCCTTGGGACCCTGGGAAGGGTTTTTATAAGGAAATCACTGATTTCTTCTGATGAGGGAAATTTTAAAAAATATTTAATTTCTCCACAAGAATGTCCAGATCTTTAAATAAAAAACTGGACATGGATTGAGCCATGGTCATCCTCTTCTCCATGGAGATGTTACTCCTGACAATGAACCCCAAACCAAAAGAACAAACCCCAAAAACTTGTCCCAAAACCAGAGTTCTCCACGCAGTGAACTGATCCCAGGGTGGAAAGGGAAATTGAAATGGGAAATGATGGATCACAAAAATCCTTGGAGATTGAAATGGGAAATGGTGGATCACAAAAATCCTTGGATTTCCTTTCCTGCCAATCTTGGATTCTGTAGCTGCTCTGGGAAGCCAAGACATGAGAACTCAGCATTTCTGTCACTAAATTTGGGATCCTGATCCCAAAATCTGAAGAATTGCTGCAAATGCTGTAATTCACTCCATGGATGAGGGTGCATTTGGGAACTCTTTTTTTTTTTTTTCTTTTTTTTTTTTCTGCATCTGTTGTTAAAGCTGTATTTTTGTTTCATCCAAACTGGGAGCTGAGAAGTTCCTTCAGCCTCAGTTCATTTCTGTGGCCTCTCTTCCTTTTAGAATTAGAAGAATCTCCTTTAACTGTGAAGAGTGACATGGCTACTATTGTCAAGGTCATGCAGCTGCCAGACTCAGGCCTTGAAATTCGGGACAGGATGTGGTTAAAAATCACCATCTCCAATGCAGTGATAGGTAAGCAGATCCCAGAAATGCTGAGGAGGAAGAAAACAGTGATTTAATGGAAGCAGGTTCAAGAAACTGCCTTTTAATGAGCTTTTTTTTTCATGTTTATGACCTCTTATATTCAATTTATGGACAGCTCTAAGTGTGACAGGAATAATTCTTATTTGTTTTTATATCTCAGTTTTTCAGGTGGCTTTAGAGATCTGCCCAAGTTCAGCAGAACAACTGGAATTCAACTACACAACCTTAATAAAGGCTCTTAATTAGATTTAAAATCACCACAGCCAGTCTCCTGTGACCTGAGCTGTGCTAATGTTTAGCCAGTCCAGGCTGTAGTTGCTTTTTATTGAATACAGGAATTTTGGCAACCTAACATGTGCCTCTTGAGGAAGGTGACTCCCAGAGAAGAGTCACCTTCTGTGGTGAAATCCAGAGAAAAATTCATTTGCACTCCTGCAGCTCAAAGAAATTGCACAGTGTGTGGAAATAAGATTTTTTAATGTGTGTGTTTAGTGCCAGTGTCCATGTAGGTGTTCAGCTGGCACGGTTTGGCACAGATAATTCTGTTCTAGTGTTCAGCTGGCACAATTGGCACAGGTAATCCTGTTCTAGTGCTCAAATGGCACAGTTTGGCTAAAATAATGCTGTTCTAGGTGTTCAGATAGCACAGTTTGGCTAAAATAATGCTGTTCTAGGTGTTCAGATAGCACAGTTGGGCACAGATAATCCTGTTCTAGGTGTTCAGCTGGCACAATTTGGCTCAGACAATCCCATTGTAGGTGTTCAGGTGGCACAATTTGGCACAGATAACCTCACTGTAAGTGTTCAGATAGCACAGTTTGGCACAGATAATCCCACTGTAGGTGTTCAGCTGGCACAATTTGGCTCAGACAATCCCACTGTAGATGTTCAGCTGTCACAGCTGGGCACAGATAATCCTGTTCTAGGTGTTCAACTGGCACAGTTTGGCACAGACAATCCCATTGCAGATGTTCAGCTGGCACAGTTTGGCACAGACAATCCCATTGTAGATGTTCAACTGGCACAGTTTGGCACAGACAATCCCATTGTAGATGTTCAACTGGCACAATTTGGCACAGACAATCCCATTGTAGATGTTCAGCTGGCACAATTTGGCTCAGACAATGCCACTGTAGGTGTTCAGCTGGCACAATTTGGCTCAGACAATGCCATTGCAGATGTTCAGATGGCACAATTTGGCACAGACAATCCCGTTGCAGATGTTCAGATGGCACAATTTGGCACAGACAATCCCGTTGCAGATGTTCAGATGGCACAATTTGGCTCAGACAATGCCACTGTAGGTGTTCAGATGGCACAGCTGGGCACAGACAGTCCCATTGTAGATGTTCTACTGGCACAATTTGGCACAGACAAACCCACTGTAGATGTTCAGATGGCACAGTTTGGCACAGACAATCCCATTGCAGATGTTCAGCTGGCACAGCTGGGCACAGACAATCCCAGGTCTCCTCTTGCTGTCCCCATTTCAGGAGCAGATGTGGTGGACTGGCTTTACACCCACGTGGAAGGCTTCAAGGACCGGCGGGAGGCCAGGAAATACGCCAGCAGCATGCTGAAACACGGCTACCTCAGGCACACTGTGAACAAAATCACCTTCTCAGAGCAGTGCTACTATGTCTTTGGAGACCTCTGTGGCAGTGAGTCCCCAGCAGAGTCCCCTGTGTCACTTCTGTCCCCTCGTGCAGCCTCAGGGTGAAGAATTTCAGGAGGAATTGCCATGAGGGTGGCAAAGCTCTGGAGCAGCTGCCCAGGGAGGGGTTGGAGTCTCTCTGGAAATATTCCAGATCCAGCTGGACACATTCCTGTCTCACCTGCTCCAGGATTGGGCAAGGGGATCTCCAGAGCTCCCAGCTCTCCTGGGGTTTCACAAGAGCTGTCCCAGAACAGGGAAATTACCCTGAAATTGTGGGACAAGCTGATGCTCCCTGGTAGCCCAGGCAAGGAGAGCACTTGGAGGAGGATGAACCATCACTGAGGACAGCAGGATTTATCTCTGGTGGTGCCACACATCCCCTGCTTGTCAGTCCCACTCCACTTCCAGCCTGGAAATGGGAAATGTCCTCACCCTTTTCTCACCCTGTTCTCACTTCTGAGCTGATTCCAGGGGGTTACTAAACTTCAGATACCTCCATAAACGAATCTACAGTGATCATTTTAATTGCTGGGTAAGAAATTTTCACTTTTTTTTTTTTTTTTTTTTTTCCCCCCAGATCTGGCTGCACTGAACCTGAACAACGGCTCCAGCGGCGCCTCGGACCAGGACACCTTGGCTCCTCTGCCACATCCTGCTGCTCCCTGGCCCTTGGCTCAGGGATATCCCTACCAGTACCCTCTGCCCCCTCCTTGCTTCCCACCAGCCTACCAAGACCCAGGCTTCAGCTATGGCAGTGGCAGTGCAGGCAGCCAGCAGAGTGAAGGTAAGATGGGATCATTTGGTTTGAATTCCACAGCTCTCATTACCCCCCCAGCATCTGCTTGAGTTCCTTGGTGCTGTCTGTGCTTGTCTCGTGGTTTTGGTTGCTCCCTGCATGGATTGTGTGCATCAGCACTGGAATCAAAGGTGTTTGTGTCTCTGGAGGAGTGGGTTTGGCTTTCAGCTCTCTGTGGAAACTGCCAGGTTTAACCCAGTCAGGAACTGCCAGCACTGGGGTTGGTGTTGCTGGAAACGAGGCAAGTTCTGTGCTGATGGGATTAGAACAAGGTCAGCACAAAAGGAAAATCACTTTTTTTTTGCAAGTGGGAGGTGGCCAGCCAGGAGTTTCCAGGGCTGAAACACTGCTCACACAGGGCATGTGACAGGGACAGGAGAGAGTTCTGCATGGATTAAAGACCTGCCCTCCTCCTTTTCTGCATAACACTAGGATTCATTTTTAAACCTTAGCAAATTAAAAATATGTCATTTTTGGCTGTACAGATATTATTTTTTAATTTTTTTTAATCACTCCCAGAGTGAGTTTTGCTTTTGGAAATGCTGCCAGTAAAGAAGGGGTGAGGATTCCTTGTGTTTTTACAGTGAACATCCAATAACTTGAATGTCACTTATCCCTGTTTACCACAGCCAGTCAGATTTTACAAAATTGCACAGAAAGGTTTCCTAACAGGAGCTGCTCACGGGATTTTAGCCCAGCTGCTTCTCACCTTATCCCAAAATAAGAAATATCCATGAGGAATCTCCCAGAGGTTTTAGAACTGGAAACTGATTGCCCTGGACAGAACATGGGGGTGGTTTTTTGGCAGCTGCTTCTGTGAGCAGTAGGAATAGGAAAGGAAGCCTCCCAGAAAGTGCCAGGCTGTTCAGCTCTGAAATTTTCCACGTTTTTCCTCGTGGAAAACAACTTCTGTGCTGTTTCTTTTGTAACTGTTCTTCCCTTGTTTTGTCCTGAGCAAGCGTTAGACTGAAGGATTCCTAGAGGAATGGCTGACTCTAGGGGATTGGTAAGCTTCAAATGCCTCCATGATGAATTCACAGCATGATCATTTCTAGATCCTTGTGACCCAAATGTTTAGCTGTATTTTTTTTTTAATTATTATTTTAGTTTGATTTTGATTTTGAATTGTCTTGGACGCTCGACCTGTCTCAGTGCACATTGGCATATCAACCTATGGGACTGTGCTGCAGCAGCTCAGGGGGGAGGGAATCAGGGGGGAAAACCCCATCCCCAGGAAATAAATAGTCCAAATTTATTATTTGTCACCCCTCTGGGTTGGATTTCTCTGCCAGTGCCCTTGCACTGCCCATTAATCATGGCCAGGTGGCTCAGGCAGGTTTTGGGAGTGCTGGAACACCAGGCTGCACTGGGCACTCTCAAAATAGGGTTAAAATTGGGGTTTTGTCTCATTTCTCTCATTTATCTGCAGTATTAAATCATAACAATCAGCAAATACCACTTCAGAGGCCCAAGCTTAGAACATTAACTTAAAATCCAGTGGTTTTGTGGTCTGCTTTCCATCTGCCTGGCACTCTGCAGGGAATGCAGCCTTTCTCCCAAACACCAGTCTGGTTTCCCATCTCTCCAATCAGCTGCAGCAGCAGGAAGTGATGAGCATTTGTAGCTCAAGAAGGAGCAGCCCAAAATAAAATTTTGTTCTCCCCATTTCTGTGACTCATTTAGACTCAAAAGCTGGTCCCCTGTTGTGCTGGCTGGGGATCCTTTTTGGGAAATCCATCTTGCACTAAGGTGCATTAATTTAATGGGATATTCCTTGGGTTGATTAGGTGGATTTAAAAAAAAAAAAAAAAAGAATAATTAGGTTGGAACTGTCTCCTTATCTGTCTCTCATGGGAACAGAGCAAGACCTTCAGCTTCCATAAAAAATCAGTTCTTGAAGTAGTGAAGTAGTGAAGCTTGTTTGGAATAACAACTCAGCTGATACTCAGTGGTTTTCCAAGGTGATTTAGTGGCCTGTTTTGGGAACAATATCCTGGTGTTACTGATTTGTGCTAGAGCAGTTCAGGGAATTCTCCAACAGCACAATAGTGAGGAATTTTAAAAAGACCTCCCCACTGAAGCCAACAAAACCTCAGGGATTTAAGGGTGACAGAAGGCAAAGGAGTTTCTTTTGGAAAAGGTACAAAATACCAAAGCAGAAACAATTAGAATTACCCCTTGTTTGCTTGAGTCAAACCCCAATTCCTGCTTTTTCCTGCCACTCCTGCTCCTCCCTTCTCCTGCCAGGCTGGATTTGATCCAGGAGCTGCAGTTTGTGTCCCCATGCATGGCACAACCTCACTGCTGAGCCACCACCAGCACATCCAGCAGAGCTGAGCTCACCCTGCATTTCTCTCCTGTTTTTCCCCCTTTCTGGGGAGCAAAAGCAGCGGCTCCAACTGGAGCAGCAGCTTGAGTCAAACCCCAAATTCCTGCTTTTTTCTCCCTTCTCCTGCCAGGCTGGATTTGGTTCAGGAGCTGAACTCTCTGCTCTGAGCTGTGTTTTGTTTGTGGTTCAGGATCTGCAATTTATTTGCTGCAAGCTCTGAGCTGTGTCTGTGTCTCCATGCATGGCACAACCTCACTGCTGAGCCACCACCAGCACCCCCAACAGAACCAAGCTCATCCTGCTTTTCTCTCCTGTTTTTTCCCCTTCTTTGGGGAGCAGAAGCATTGGCTCCAACCAGAGCAGCAGCTTGAGTCAAACCCCAAATTCCTGCTTTTTCCTGCTTCTCCTGCCAGGCTGGATTTGGTTCAGGAGCTAAAATTTAGCTGCTGCAGCTCTGCTGTGTCCCCGTGCATGGCAGAACCTCACTGCTGAGCCACCACCAGCACACCCAACAGAACCAAGCTCACCCTGCTTTTCTCTCCTGCTTTTCCCCTTTTTTTGGGTTTTCAGGGAGCAGAAGCAGCAGCGTGAGTCAAATTCCTGTTTTTTCCTCCTGTTCCTGCTCCTCCCTTCTCCTGCCAGGCTGGATTTGGTTCAGGAGCTGAACTCTGCTCTGAGCTGTGTCTGTGTGTCCCCATGCATGGCACAACCTCACTGCTGAGCCGTAACTGCGCCCCCAGCGGAACCAAGCTCACCCTGCTTTTCTCTCCTGTTTTCCCCCTTTTTTGGGTGTTTCAGGGAGCAAAAGCAGCGGCTCCAACCGCAGCACCAGCGAGACCAGCAGGAGAGCGGCGGGCAGGGAGAAGGAGCGCAAATCGGGCGGCAGCGGCAGCGAGTCGGAGCCGGGAGCGCGGCGGGAGCGGCCGCTCAGCCAGCTCAGCCACAGCGACAGGAGCCACCAGAGCCACCAAAGCCACCACTCCTACGGCCCCCCGGGGGTGCCCCCCTTGTACAGCCTGCCCAAACTGGGCTCCAAAGCGCTGGGCGGCGGCAGCAGCGGCCCCCCCGGCGCGCCCCCGGTGCGGGAGCTGAGCGCCGTGCCGCCCGAGCTCACCGGCAGCCGCCAGTCCTTCCAGAAGGCCATGGGCAACCCGTGCGAGTTCTTCGTGGACATCATGTGAGAGCAAGTGCCTTCAAAAGACTCAGCACAGGTTGTTTTTTTTTTTTGGGGGGGGGGGGGGGGTTTTTTTTTTTTTTTTTTTT
>JAOTQP010000856.1:5598391-5608858 GCA_026413545.1 Cichladusa arquata
TGAGTGGGGTCCACCCTGGAGCTCCTAAAAAATAAATCCTTCCCCTGACACTGAGTGGGATCCACCCTGGAGCTCCTAAAAAATAAATCCTTCCCTTGACACTGAGTGGGATCCACCCTGGAGCTCCTCAAAAAGAAATTCTTACCCTGACACTGAGTGAGATCCATCTGGAGCTTCTCAAAAAGAAATCATTACCTTGACATTGAGTAAAACTCACCCTGGAGCTCCTCAAAATAAATCCTTCCCCTGACACTGAGTGGGATCCACCCTGGAGCTCCTAAAAAATAAATCCTTACCCTGACACTGAGTGGGATCCACCCTGGAGCTCCTCAAAAATAAATCCTTCCCCTGACACTGAGTGGGGTCCACCCTGGAGCTCCTAAAAAATAAATCCTTCCCCTGACACTGAGTGGGATCCACCCTGGAGCTCCTCAAAAAGAAATTCTTACCCTGGCACTGAGTGGGATCCACCCTGGAGCTCCTAAAAAAGAAAACCTTACCCCTGACACCCAGTGGGATCCATGTGGAGCTCCTCAAAAAAAAAAAAAAAAAAAAAAAACTTCCCGGAGCTCTGACTGAAGCAACTGCTGTTGAATATCCCCAAGATTTAATTTCTGGCTGTTTTCTGCTCTGAGGCTCTGGAAATTAAATTCAGGAAGTTTCAGTGATGTTTAGGAAGGTTTTTTAAGGTATGGTGAGCACAGGCACCCTGTGCCACAGTGGCTCATGTGATGAGACATGAGCTGCAGCCACTCAGTGGCATCTGACCCTTCCTCAGTTAAATCCTCTTTTGTGAGATCCCTGCTGCTGGCAGGAATCAGCAAAATCAGGCTTTAAATCAGCATTTTCTTCACTGGGAAGGAGCTTCTTTTGGTCTGTTTTGTGCTGTTTGGGTAAGTACCCAAGGTGGATGTGAAGAGAGAACATCTCTATCCACACACACAGTTCATTTCTCACCCTGAAAACTGATTCTTCAAAATGTCCATTTCATTCTGATTTTTCACTTCTTTCCTTTTTCCCACCTCTGTGTGCAAACACCTCCCTTTGTCACAGACTCCAGATGTTTGTGGTAATGGGAGACTCAAATTTCTCCTTCCACAGGGAGCCAGGAATTTGGGAAACTCTGTCACTCAGCCCATTTCTGGGCTCCTAAATGAATTCTCTTTACAAAAACCTCCCCAAGAAGCTGCCCAAGGTTTCTGAAAGCAGAGCTTTCATCACCATCCATGGATGGCTCCTCCAAGAGAGGCCCTGCCTAAATCTTGACTGTACAACAGGATTTTTCCTTCCCTCCTCCTTCCAGGTGCAAACTTGGTGAATTATTCTGAAAGATTGACACTTAGAGCAGTGAAGCAAATCAGGGTAAAATAGTGGAATTCTGCTCTGTCTCCAGGAGACACTGCTGAGGAGTCTGTGACTTTACTGACAATCACTAGTGCTTCTACTTTTAAATGAATTGAGATTTTTCTGGCCTCTTTAAATTATGATTTCTCTATTTAAGGCAGAACTCAGAGAGCTGGAGGAAAAAAAAAATCTCATTTTTATATTTTCAAACAAAAAAAGGGATTAAAGCAGAGGGCTGAGCTTTCACCCATGTTTAATTTCGTGGTGTTTTTCCAAGAGTTGCAGTTTACACACCTGCTGGGGGTTTGGTTTTGTCTCGTGGTTTTGCTGTTGGCAGAAACTGTTCTGTGTCTTGCTGGTCTTTGCTGCTATGTTGAAAAATGTGTTCTAAACGTGTGTGTGCTCGTGGCTCACCCTGGGAGTCCCCAAAAGGCTGGAGGAGCTTCCCCCACTGCAGGTAAAGGACAAAAACACCTAAAAAACCCCACCAGAGGTGGAACCTGCTGTTTGCAGAGAGAGTAGGAGGGAGCAGTGCCCCTCTTGAACAGTGCAATATTGAACAGCAACACAAAAATCCTGCATTTCCCCGAGCTGGGCTGAGTCAGTGGAAGGTCAGGCCTGAATCTTGGCCAGATCTCCATTTCCTCCAGGGAGCAAAGGCAGGAGATCTCCTAGATCCCAGCCTTGCCTTCCATCCTTTGTGTCCTCCCAGCCTTGGCAGCTCCCTGTGCACTCTGTCCTGCAGGAGCACAATGTGCCAGCCGTGCCAGTGGGGCTGCCAGCTGTGCCAGCTGTGCCAGCTGGAGGAGAGTTTGGAGGCTGGAGTGCTGCAGAGCCACCACTGCTTCCCCACCAGGGCCTGAAATGCAATTCTGATTTTTGAATTTGAGGGGTTTGCTGTGCAGGGCACGGGAACACCCTGAGAACAGGAGCCTGGGTTGGACATTTTTATTCTGCAGCGCTCGCACTCCAGCAGGGATTTCTGCAGGATCCTGGAAGGGACAGGAAACGTTTTGGGAGAGGCAGGATCTGCAGGGGGAGTGTCTCCACCCAGTGCTTGAACTCTGAGGAGTCAGTCTTTTGGCAAATAGTCTTAAAAGCAAGCTGGTGTCTTTGACCTCCTGTTCCTGGACCTGCTTTTCCAAGGAAACTGTCCCTGGACACTTGATCCAAAGGTTTTATGGGATGGCAAGAATGATGCACAGACTTGGACTTTTGCTATGATTTTTGTTCTCTCCCCTCCTGAGACTTGACAGCTCATGGGTTGATGTAATTGTTTTGGGTTTTTTTTTTTGTTTTGTTTTGTTTTGCATTTAACTGGATTGTAATAAGATTGACTTAAAATTATTAATTCTAATCAGTGATTAGAAATACCTGTAAAGAATTTTATGTACAGTAGAGGAACAAAGTTACATGATTTTAAATAATAAAAACCCAGACTATCACCTATCCTAGAATTGGTTCTACTCAAAGAGTGACCTCTTATTAGCATGGACTGCACTGTTCCTGTTAAATGTCTATTGCATAATTGAATTCTTTTTTGTAGATATTGTATCAAAACCCAAGTGTCTGTATAGTTAATATATAGCTGCTTATGTGTAAATGCTATTTTAAACACTAAAAAGCTTTTAATTTTATGTGATAACCACAGTGTGTGCATTCAGTTCTTTGCAGTATTTCATTGTTATTTATTTCATAAATATTCCCCATTTTTTTGGACTCTCCAGCAGAAACAAGGAGCACTGGGACAGCCTGTGTAGACTCTGGGTTTGTCAGGACACCCTGGAGGGTCTGAGGGGCTCAGCTGGACTCCAGATTTAAAGGTTTTTTTCCAGCCTAAATTATTCTAATTTTCCAGCCTAAATAAAAAGAACAAGCACAGCTTGGTGAGGTAGATTCCTTCTCCCCAGCTGGTAAAAATCCTACAGCAAGGAGAGAGTGAAACATCATTTAAATACCATAAATCCCAAAATTTTCCTGTGAGGTGAACATTAAATGGTCAGAATTTAAGTGAATATTAAATGATCAGAATTTAGATGAGTATTACATTATCAGAATTTAAGTGACTATTAAATGATCAGGATTTAGGTGAATATGAAATGGTCAGAATTTAGGTGAATATTAAATCATCAGAATTTAAGTGAATATTAAATGGTCAGAATTCAGGTGAGTATTAAATGGTCAGGATTTGGGTGAATATTAAATCATCAGAATTTAGGTGAATATTAAAAGATCAGAATTTAGGTGAGTATTAAATTATCAGAATTTAAGTGAATATTAAATGATCAAGATTTAAGTGAATATTAAACGGTCAGAATTTTGGACAGCCTTTTCCTGCAGGACCTGGTGGAGTTAAATGAGATTTTTTTTATTTTCCCTGTTTCTGGAATGATGATCAAAAGTTATTTAATGCTTCTCTGCTATGGAACCACAGCCCTGGAGCAAGGAACACTGAGAATTTCAGGTGCACCAACGGGGGTGTGAAGAATTCCTGCAGGCTCCAGGAACAAGAACTCCAGGCTCCAGGTCAGAGTTTTGTTTTTTTTAATCACACTGAGGAATAATTTTGGATGGAGTTGATCACAGAAATTAAGGACAAGTAACTTTGCAGTGCACCAAAAGGTTCTTCTTTTTTTTTTAAGAATGAAAATATTCACTGGTTTAGATTAATTTACAAATTCTTTAATTGAGTTCGCTGATTAAATTCTAATAACACACAATGGAGAGATGGAAAAATTTTAATTTAGGGAATAAAAGAGCAGAAATGGAAAAACTATTAAGGAATAAAAGAGCAGAATAGTTACTTGTCAACATGAATGGGGAAAAGAAAAATCTTGGTGATACGACTGGATATTGACTTGGTCCTGCTTGGCAACAATGTGAAGTTTTTGGTGACCTTTGCCTGTTTTCTGGGGACGGAGGAACCTCCTGCCTTTGGAGAGTGTGATTTGCACAGAGCTCATTTCCATGAGCCTTCCCTGATTTCCATGAACTCAAATTGAGCTGGGATTTGAATGTCTGATATCCCCCCTTTGTGTCACACACAGCTGCTGCTGCTGTCAGAATGTTCCTTTTACTTCTCCGTTATTGGATATATTTGAGAATTCTTACAAGGCTTGGGGAGGGATTCCTGGATGTGGCTCTGGAGCTGAAAGGGAAAATTCCAGGAGCATTCACAGGGCAGTGGTGTTGGTGAGGCTCACATTGCCAGGCTTGAGATGATGTAAAATATCATTTCTGGGGGCTGTTCCATTAACTAAAGCTATTTTTGGGGCTGCAAGGGCTGCAAGTGCTGAGCCCTGTGGTTGTGCCTGGGGCCACAGAGTGCTCACAAACAGGATTTTCTCCTTAAAATCTGACCCAGGGGATTTTTTATTGTCTGTTCACCTCTGGCTGCTCCTCAGTGAGGTTCTGGCAATAATCCTCCGTGTTCAGGTCAGGCCTGAACACCAGGATGTAGCACTTGGGCAAGAAGTAACTAGCCAAAATGCCCAGGGTGGTGGCCAGGATGGTGCAGATCTGTGTGACAGCCCTGAGCGCCGTCCTGAGCGTGGCAAAAACGACGAGGAAGAAAATCCAGACGACCAAACAGATGAGGGTGGCAAAGGTGATGCCCCTGGCCACGTTGTACCTGCTGCCCGGGGTTTGCACCATGAAGGTGCACAGGAAGCAGAAAAAGGCCAGGAAGCTGTTGTAGCCGTGCAGGAGGGCAAAGGCAGCCCAGGACTGGGTGCCACACACCAGCAGCACCTCGCTGGGCAGGGACGTGTAGTCGAGCACCAGGTGATCCGGGCCCAGGTAGAGGTGGCAGCAGCAGAGCAGCACCTGGACGAGCAGGGACGCTGCCACCAGCAGCCAGGCCCGGCCCTGGGTGAGGCGGCGCAGCGGGCCGGGGGCGCAGCGCGGCGATTCCGCCGGCAGGGCGACCCGCAGCGCCGTGGGCAGCAGCGCCGAGAAGCAGCCGTTGAGGCACAGGGCGAAGCAGAGCTGCTGCAGCGCGCAGAGCGCGGCGCGGGGCCGGCCCACGAACAGCCCGCAGCTGAGGCTCTGCAGCAGCAGGCAGAGCAGCGCGCACACGCCGCGGGCGCCGCCGGCCAGCCGCACCAGCGGGCTCTGCCGCTGCCGCAGGAACAGCAGCGCCGCCGCGCCGCTCAGCGCCGCCGTGAGGGCCGCCAGCGCCAGCAGGGCCGCGGCCGCGGGGCTGCGCCACGACAGGAAACGCTCGGCGCGCTGCAGGCAGCGAGTGCTGCGGGCCGGGGCCCACTGGTGCTGAGGGCACGGGGAGCAGCCGGGGCTGTCTGCAGAGAGAGCTGGGGAGCACCCGCAGTGAGCACCCACAGCAAAGAGAGCTGGTGAGCACCCACAGTGAGCACCCACAGCCGGGGATGTCTGCAGAGAGAGCTGGGGAGCACCCACAGTGAGCACCCACAGCCGGGGATGTCTGCAGAGAGAGCTGGTGAGCACCCACAGCACAGAGCCTGGGGAGCACCTACAGTGAGCACCCACAGCCGGGGCTGTCTGCAAAGAGAGCTGGTGAGCACCCACAGTGAGCACCCACAGCACAGAGAGCTGGGGAGCACCCACAGTGAGCACCCACAGCTGGGCCTGTCTGCAGAGAGAGCTGGTGAGCACTCACAGTGAGCACTCACAGCAGAGAGAGCCTGGTGAGCACCCACAGCCCTCGGGGACATGCCACCACTGCCAGGCTTTGGAGTGGTCACACAGGGATTAGGGGGTGTTTCACCCCATAACCCTTAGGGATGTGCCACCACTGCCAGGCTTTGGGGTGGCTCACACAAGGATTAGGGGGTGTTTCACCCCACAACCCTCAGGGACATGTCACCCCTCAGGGATGTGCCACCACAGCCAGGCTTTGGGGTGGTCACACAGGATTTAGGGGGTGTTTCACCCCACAACCCTCAGAAACCAGTGCCACCACTGCCAGGCCTTGGGGTGGCTGACACAGGAATTAGGGGGTGGTTTGGGTGTTGTTCTGCCTGTTTTCAAGGTGTGTTGGATGTCCAAAGGTTGTGGGACTTCACCCTCTGCTTTTCCACCCTCCTCCCTGAAGGATCCTTGTATTTCTTGCCTGTGTTTCCTTTCCCCAGCAATCCCAGAATTTTTCTCTTCTAGCCATGCCCCCAGAATTCCATCATACCCCTCTTTCCTACCTCTGCAGATAAAATATAAATGTTCTAATTCCTTCCCTCTGGGCCCAACAGTGAGGAGCAGAACAGGGATGGGAACACTTCCATCCTGGCAGTGCTTATGGAAGAGAGCTCCCAGCTCATCATCACTCAGCCAGGAGACAGAATAATCCTATTAAAGCCTTTAAATTCCCCAGGCCTCACCTGTGCTGCTCCAGAAGGTGTTTTCTGAACAGTCTGTGCAGTCATAGCAGCAGAGGTTGAATCCTTTTATTCTTCTGAATTGTCCTGGCTGGCAGCGCCTGAAGCACTCGGACGTGGGCTCCTGGCAAAGGCAGGAGAGAACATCAGCCAGGCACCTCCAGGAGAACTGGAACTCCAACAAATCAGAATGAACTCTGCCATTTTTACCTTCTTATCTGGGGTGTGGAACTGGATCTGGGACTTCTGGATGTACAGGGACTGGTCATAGTCCCCCACGGGCAGGTAGGTGACGCTGCCGTCCCTCCAGGCCCAGAAGATGAGTTTGTACCCCGTGTTTGTGCCGTGGGATTGGTCAAACCTGAAGCTCTGGCCGTTCACCTCGAAGGGGAGGGTGTTCATGAAGTGCAGCAGCTGGGAAGGAAATGGAACCAGGATTGATTTTGGTCCAGTTGTTGTGGTTTGGAGGGTGATAGCTGAAATCAGCTAAGATTGTGACAAAACCTCGGACCTTCCCTCACCTGCCAGGACCTGATGGGTGTTTTGGGACAGCCTTTGGAGGTGCAGCCCAGGGCTCTGTGCAGGGCGTGGGCCACGCTGTACACGGCCACCTGCACGGGCTGCACCATGGTCACCGTCAGCATGGGCCAGATGTCCCCGAGGGTGACGTGGTCACACTGCTGGCAGTGCGTGTCCAGCACCTCGGCGTCCAGCACCCCGCTCAGCTGCCGGGATTCCTGGCAGAATTCCTCCTGCACCACAGAGCTGAAGAGCTCAGCCACGTACTCCTGGAAGCCAGGGACTGTCCCTGCCCTCATGACAAAGCCCAGCACTGTCCCCACGCTCTGGATGTCGGGGGTGGAGGCAGCGATGTCCGACAGCAGCCAGGCCTCGGTGCCAATCCACACCTTCTTCCCCAGCCCCATCCTGATGCTGTGTTCCAGCAGTGCCTGGGCTGGCAGGCTGTGAGCAAACAGCACAACCACGTTAACCTTAGTGCTGTTAATTAATTTAATGATGTTTTCCAGCTGCCTCGTGGCGCTGGGCTCGGCCAGGTCTGCGGGGATGAGCCCCTCGAAGGCGATGCAGATGTTGTCAGCTCCAGCCATGCTGAGGAACAGAGCCTGGGCTCCCCGGCCATACTCATCATCACTGGCCACTGTGGCCACCCAGTTCCAGCCAAACTGGTTGAGCAGCAGCACCAGGGCCTCGGCCAGGTTCTTGTCCCCGGGCACGGTGCGGTAGAAGGACGGGAACAGCTCCGTGTTGCTCAGGCTCTCACTGCTGGCTCCGTAGCTCACCTGCACGTGGGGCACAGGGGAGTGAGGAAAACAGGGAGATGGCCTCGAGCAGAGTGCAGGTGCTCACACCTCCAGAGCTCTAAGGCACCAGGAGCTCTTGGCTCCTACTTTGTCGGGTCATCTTCTGAATAAGCAAAGCAGCTAATAGTTAAAAAGGTTATTTATTACAAAGCACATCAGTCTCAGAAGGCAATGGCAAAGCAGTGGCAGTGCAATGGCAAATGCAGTGGCAATAAGGGAATGGCTAAAAGCCCTGGCAAAAGCCAAAGGCTAAAAGCACCAACTCTCCCCAATACTAACTCTTATATAGGATCTTCCCAACAAGCTAAGATGCAGACTCAGACCACCACTCCTCAACCTATTAGAATTGTAGTTTCTCCACCACTCCTCAGCTTATTAGAATTGTAGTTTCTCCACCACTCCTCAGCTTATTAGAATTGTAGTTTCTCCACCACTCCTCAACCTATTAGAATTGTAGTTTCTCCACCACTCCTCAACCTATTAGAGTCCTAATTTCTTAGCACTCCAGGTTACATACAAGCTACATGTACAATCTATCTTGTTCTATCTAAGAAATGTCAGCAATATTCTTATTATAGCTCTATTATGTCTAAGTCCTGTCTACAACTGTGGGCCTGGAGCCTCCACTGAAGATACCAGGATGTTTTCAACCTTCATTAGAACATGAACTACTGCTGTGGAATCCAGACCTTTTACTTACTAAAAGCACTAGAACTCCTACTAAAACTTACTTATTTCTACTTAAATGTCTACTTTATGTGTAAGTGGCTTAATATACTTCATCCAAAGGCTTTAATTCAATTCCTGCACCTTGATTGCTCCCTGAAGGATTCAGAGAATCCCCTAACTCACTCACTCCAACAGTCCAGCTCACTCACCTCTTTTATTCTTTACTGTGATAATTGATAAATGATTTGTGTTGATCATAAAAGTATTGGGGTTTGTATAAACCAGAATGCTTAGGTCTGAAATGAAGCGTGACACTGAAGAAAGGAAAATAATTACCTTATTGATTGACCTGCCCGGTTATGATGAGAAATTGATAACACCGGTAACTGATAACACCAGTAATTGATAACACCGGTAATTGATAACACCAGTAATCGATAACACCACCAGTAAGGGCAGCGCCGAGAGGTTTTTACCTGCGGGATGAGGAAGGAGCTGAAGAGCTTGGCCGTGAGCAGGCAGAGGTCGGAGCGGTGCGGGCCGATGACGGCGGTGACGCGGGGCTGGTACTCGGTGTAGTTGCACAGAATCGCGATGCTGGCGCTGCCCCGGCGGCTCAGGAACAGCAGGCTGGGCTGCAGCGCCGCCAGCGGCTCCAGGCACGAGTCGTACATGTCGTAGCCCAGCCGGATCCCGGGCAGCAGCCGGCTGGAGTTGTTGATCTGGTCGATGGCAAACCGCATCGCCAGAGCCCAGATCAGCCCGTCCGTGAATAGCCTGAGCGGGGACAGCAGTGACAGCCCGGCGCTGCTGCCCCTTGTCACCTTCTCTGGTGTTTGGCATCCTTGTGGCCGAGCAAGACGCTCCTGGCGCTGCCAGCAGAGCATCGCTGCACCCACTGGTGAGATTTTTGCTCTCAGCGCGAGCACCTTTCCAATTTAATTCATCTTTTCTGCCAGCAAAAAATATCCTTGGAGCTTCCCAGGAGAAGGAACAGAGCCAGAGACCAGTTTAGCTGGGAGGGTCAAGATTTTGTGTCCTTCACCCGTGAAGCCAAAGATTCCCAAAGTGCTGGTTCAGGATTGGGATTGAAATGTGAAATTTTTCCTGGGATTTTCATCCTCTGTATCCCAGCACACTGAGCACAGTGTCTCACCTCTCACAGCAGAACCAGTTCATTTTCCTTTTTCCCTTTCCCCCCTTTTTTTCCTTTTTCCCCACCTCTCACAGCAAACCTAGTTCATTTTCCCTTTTCCCCCTTTTTTCCCCTTTTCCTTCTCTCACTTCTCACAGCAGACCCAGTTAATTTTCCCCTTTCCCCCTCTTTTTTTCCCCTGCTCTCACCTCTTACAGCAGAACCATTCATTTTCCCTTTTTTGCAGTTCATTTCCCCCTTTTTCCCTTTTTCCCCTTTTCCCCTCTCACCTCTCACAGCAGAACCATTCATTTCCCCTTTTTCCCTTTCCCCCTTTTTTCCTTTTCCCCATTTCCCCTGCTCTCACCTCTCACAGCAGAACCAGTTCATTTTCCCTTTTCTCCCTTTTTTTCCTCTTTCCCCTTTTTCCCTGCTCTCACCTCTCACAGCAGAACCAGTTCACATCAGAAGCAGTTCATTTTCCCTTTTTTCCCCCTGCTCTCACATCTCACATCAGAACCACTTCATTTCCCCTTTTTTCCTTTTCCCTCCTCTTTGCCCATTTTCCTGCTCTCACCTCTCACTTCTTTCCTTTTGTTCCCTTTTCCCCTTTCCCCCCTTTATTTCCCCTTTCCCCCCCTTTATTTCC
>JAOTQP010000856.1:5868433-5879997 GCA_026413545.1 Cichladusa arquata
GATGGAATTCCCAGAGAATTCATGGTTGGGATGGAATTCCTGAGAATTTGTGGTTGGGTTGGGATTCCCAGAGAATTTGTGACTGGGATGGAATTCCCAGAGAATTCATGGTTGGGATGGAATTCCTGAGAATTTGTGGTTGGGTTGGGATTCCCAGAGAATTCATCACTGGGATGGAATTCCCAGAGGATTCGTGGTTGGGATGGAATTCCCAGAGGATTTGTGGCTGATGGAATTCCTGGAGAATTCGTGGCTGGGATGGAATTCCCAGAGAATTCATCACTGGGATGGAATTCCCAGAGAATTCATGGTTGGGATGGAATTCCCAGAGGATTTGTGGCTGATGGAATTCCTGAGAATTTGTGGCTGGGTTGGGATTCCCAGAGAATTCGTGGCTGGGATGGAATTCCCAGAGAATTAGTGGCTGCTCCATCCCTGGAGGAGTCCCAGGACAGCGGGAGGTGTCTGGAGCTGTTTTACTGACTTTGCTTATTTTGTCATTTTCCTGATTTTCCTGATTTTCCATCTCCCTCCCCACCCCAAGGCCGTCCCCTTTAACCCCAGGGATGCCCCAAACCCGGATTTTGTGGGGCCGCCCCGCCCCAGCTCTGCCATTTCAACCCAGAGCCGAACCTTTCCCCGCCCCCCAAAACACAGGAAGAGCTCGGCCACAAAAACCCCGGGGCCGCCTCCGCGGCGGGGACCGAGGGACAGGGGCTGGTGGCACTGCCAGGGGCTGGTGACACTGCCAGGGGCTGGTGGCACTGCCAGGGGCTGGTGGCATTTCCAGGAGCTGGTGGCATTTCCAGGGGCTGGTGGCATTTCCAGGGACTGGTGGCACTGCCAGGGGCTGGCACTGCCAGGAGCTGGTGGCATTTCCAGAGGCTGGTGGCATTTCCAGGGGCTGGTGGCATTTCCAGGGACTGGTGGCACTGCCAGGAGTTGGTGACATTTCCAGGACTTCGTGACATTTCCAGGACTTCGTGACATTTCCAGGAGTTGGTGACATTTCCAGGGGCTGGTGGCATTTCCAGGAGCTGGTGGCATTTCCAGGAGTTGGTGACATTTCCAGGAGCTGGTGGCACTGCCAGGGGCTGGTGGCATTTCCAGGAGCTGGTGGCATTTCCAGGGGCTGGTGGCACTGCCAAGACCCGGTGACACCTCCAAGGACCCGGTGACACCTCCAGAACTTAGTGACACTGCCAGGACCCGTTGTCACCTCCAGCATCTGGTGACACCTCCAAGGACTCAGTGACACCTTCAGAACCTGGTGACACTTCCAAGGACCGGGTGACACGTCCAGGACCCGGTGACACCTCCAAGGACTCAGTGACATCTCCAGGACCCGGTGACACCTCCAAGGACTCAGTGACATCTCCAGGACCCGGTGACACCTCCAGGACCCGGTGACACCTCCAGGACCCGGTGACACCTCCAGGACCCGCTGTCCCCATGTGCCAGGCCCGGCTGTGGCTGCTGCTGGCGCTGCTGGCCGGGCGCTGGCTGCACCGGGGCCGGGCTGGGCCGTGCCAGGACGGGCTGCAGCCACGGCAGCTCTGGGGCGGCGGCACCAAGTGCTGCCCCCACTGCACCTGGAGGGCAGGTGAGTCCGGAACGGGGGGGAAATGGGGGGAAAATATGTGTAAATTGTGTGTAAATGTGTGTTATTTTGTGTAAATGGGGATAAATTGTGCGTAAATGTGTGTGAATGGTGGGTAAATGTGTGTTACTATGTGTAAATGGGGATAAATTGTGTGTAAATGTGTGTGAATGGTGTGTAAATGTGTGTTACTGTGTGTAAATGTGTGTGAATGGTGTGTAAATGTGTGTGAATGGTGGGTAAATGTGTGTTACTGTGTGTAAACGGGGATAAATTGTGTGTAAATGTGTGTGAATGGTGGGTAAATGTGTGTTACTATGTGTAAATGGGGATAAATTGTGTGTAAATGGGGGCAAATTGTGTGTGAGTTTTGTAAATTGTGTGGGATTGTGTGTAAATTATGTGTAAATGGGGGTAAATGTGTGCAATTGTGTGTGAATTGTGTGTAAATGGGACGTAATTTGTGTGTAATTACAGGAAAAATGTGTGCAAATGGGAGTCAATTATGTGTAAATGTAAAATGTGTGTGAGTTTTGTCAGTTGTGGGAAATTCTGGGTAAATGTGTCTAAATGGGAGTAAATTGTGTCTAAATGGGAGCAAATTGTGCCTGAATGGGAATAAATTGTGTCTAAATGGGAGTAAAACGTTTGTAAATGTGGGTAAAGTGTGTAAAAATTCCCTTCCTGCCGCAGGAGACGCCACTCCCTGCGAGGCAGCGCCGGACCACGACTGCAAATGTCCCGAGGGGTTCGGCTGCTCCGACAAACCCTGCCAGTTCTGCCAGAGGCTGCCCCGCTGCGAGCCGGGCTGGGAGCCCCACAGGATCGGTAATTTGGGATTGGGAATGGTGTGAGCGGGGCTGGGAGCCCCACAGGATCGGTAATTTGGGATTGGGAATGGTGGGAGCGGGGCTGGGAGCCCCACAGGATCGGTAATTTGGGATTGGGATTGGTGTGAGCCCCACAGGATCGGTAATTTGGGATTGGGAATGGTGGGAGCCCCACAGGATCGGTAATTTGGGATTGGGAATGGGATTGGGAATGGTGTGAGCCAGGCTGGGAGCCCCACAGGATCGGTAATTTGGGATTGGGATTGGGAATGGGAATGGTGTGAGCCGGGCTGGGAGCCCCACAGGATCGGTAATTTGGGATTGGGAATGGGATTGGGGCAGGGAACAGAGCAGGGAATGGGAATAGGAATGGGAATGGGGCAGGGAATAGGACAGGAAATGGGAATGGGGCAGGGAGTGGGGCAGGGAATAGGATCGGGGCAGGCCCTGGCCGAGGTGCCCCCGGCTCTCCCCAAATTCGGGATCTCTCCCATTCCCCCGCTGCAGGAACGGAGAATTTCCAGTTCGAGTGCAAACCCTGCGAGAACGGCTCCTACTCCAGCAGCAGGAACAGCCAGTGCCGCAACTGGACCGAGTACGGACCGCTAATAACGCTAATTAACGATTCACGGTTAATAATCGCTAATTACTGACAGTCCCGAATTCCCTTTGTGCAGCTGTGAGAGCAGCGGGTACGTCACGCTCCGGGCAGGGAACAGCACCCACAACTCCGTGTGCAGCCTTCCCGTGGCACCTCTGGAGAGAGGTACTGAGAAACCCCAAAAACGGGGAAATCCTGGGAAAAATCCCAGAAAAGTCTCAGGAAAAAATCCTGGGAAAAATCCCCAGAAAAATTCCAGGAAAAATCCAGGGAAAAATCCCCAGAAAAATCCCAGGGAAAATCTCAGGAAAAATCCTGGGAAATCCCTTTCCCTTTCCCCTTTTCCTTTCCCATTTCCCCTTTTCCTTTCTCTTTTCCCTTTCCCTTTTCCCTTTTTTCTTTCCCTATTTTCCTTTCCCCTTTCCCTATTTCCACCCCATCCCACAATTCCCTTCCTCCCTCCCCTTGCAGCCTCTCCCTCTTTCCCTCCAAACCAATCCCTGAACTCCTTTGGAATCTGCCCCTCCCCAGAATTCCTGAATTTTCCATTAAATCCCGACAGTTCCAGCTTGGATTCCCCTGGAATTCCCGTCCAGCACCATCCTGGCCATCCTGACGGCCGTGGCCGTGTTCGTGCTCATCCTGCTCACGTTCCTGCTGCACTTCTGCATCTGGAGCCTCCGCAGGGACAAGAAATTCCCAGCTGCAGGTGAGGGATAAAAGGATGGGATTGGTGGGAAAAATCCAGATTTCCTCCGGGATTTGAGGTTCCCGGAATTACTGATCATCCAGGGCAACATTCCTGACAAAAGGGAGGGTGTGATGGGATTTTGGGATGGAATTCCTGCCTGAGGGGATGGAATTAGTGGGGAAAATCCGGATTTTTCTCTGGGATTTGGGACAGGTGCAGCACTTCTGGAATCATCCAGGGCAACATTCCTGACACAGGGCAGGGTGTGACGGGATTTTGGGATGGAATTCCTGCCTGGGAGGATGGAATTAGCAGGATAAATCTGGATTTCTTCTGGGATTTGGGGCAGATTCTCAGAATCACTGATCATCCAGGGCAACATTGCTGACACAGGGCAGGGTGTGATGAGATTTTGGGATGGAATTCCTGCCTGGGAGGATGGAATTAGTGGGATAAATCTGGATTTCTTCTGGGATTTGGGGCAGATTCTCAGAATCACTGATCATCCAGGTCAACATTCCTGACACAGGGCAGGGTGTGACGGGATTTTGGGATGGAATTCCTGGCTGGGAGAGTTGGGATTCCCTGGAATGGAAATTCCAGAGAAGTTCTGGCTGCCCCTGGATCCCTGGAATTGCCCTTGGAGCACCCTGGGACAGCGGGAAATGTCCCGGCCCATGGATGGGGTGGAACGGGATCATCCTAAAATCCCTTCTGACCCATCCCATCCCAAAACTCCCTGATCCCACAGCCTGGAGAAGGAGCTGTGCAGCCTGGCTGGTGTTTCTGGAATTCCTGAATTCCTGTTTTTCCTCCTTCCCACGGCAGATTTGGGACTGAGCTTCCCTCGGCCGCCGCCGCTGCTGCAGGGGGAGGAGTCGCACAGCATCCAGTTCCCGGAGGAGGAGCACGGCGACAAAACCGCCGAGGAAAAAGTGTCCAGCCTCTCCCTCAAAGTCTACAGCGAGCTCAGATAATGGGATCCTGCTCTGGGAGCGCCGGGAATTCGGGATTCCCAAAAAAAAACCCCCCAAAAACCCAAAAAAGCCCCAAAAAAGCGGGAATGGGATGAATGGGATGAATGGGATTAATGGGATTAATGGGATTAATGGGATGGGGCATGAAGCATCTCCATAGAAAAATGAGATTTTATATTTTACACTTCCTAGTTTCCCAATTTCAACTTCCCAGATTTCCATTTTACACTTCCCAGTTCCCAATTTCCATCTCCCAGTTTTCCAATTTCCCCCTCCCAGTTCCCGATTTCAGATTTTCCACTTCCCAATTTCAACTTCCCAGATTTCCATTTTACGTTTCCCAGTTTCCCCCTCCCAGTTTCCCAGTTTCCACTTCCCAGTTTCCCATTTTAGACTTCCCAGTTCCCAATTTCCATCTCCCAGTTTCCCAATCTCCACTTCCCAGTTCCCAATTTCCACTTCCCAATTTCCCCTTTCCAGTTTCCCAGTTTCCATCTCCCAGTTTCCCAGTTGGGAACGGATTTAGGGTGGGTTTAATGTTGTTTCCCCCCCCCCCAAAAAAATGGAATTTAGGGATCAAATCCTGCTGGTTCAGGCTGATGTTGATTCAGGTGTTGAACCAGCAGGGATTTCCTGGAATATCCCAATTTCCAGGATTGGGAATAGTGGCCACATCTCCTGCATTTCCCTCCAACCTCTCCCAATCCCATTCCTGATCCCAAAGATTCCCTTGGGATTTTCCTGTGTGGGTTCTTCCAAGGAAAATCAGGAAAAAAAAAAAAAAAGGGAGTGAAGCTCATCCAGGGAATGGTCAAAGCTCCAGAAAAATGGAGGGAATGGGAAAAAAAATCCTGGAAAACGCTCTCAGGTGGGATTTGGGATTTCTGATCCCTGCAGGGCCCTTCCTGCTTAGGATATTCCAAGTTTTTAGGATGTAATTCCAGGTTTTTTGGAAGTTTTTTGGGCTGACCCCCTGTGGAGATGCCAATTCCAACATCTGCATTGATAATTATTGATAATTCTGGATAATTCTGGATAATTGTGAATTCCAGCAGGGGATGCTGTTTCCTTGGATTTGGGGTTGGGATCACAGCCGGGAATTCCTGCAGGAACAAAGAACAAAGACCCCAAAAACTGGGCTGGGAAATTTCTGATTCCCCAGGAAAACGTGAGGAATTCCAAGGAAAAAACTCATTTAACAAAGCTTTTTTTTTTTTTTTTTTTGAAAGTGCCTAGAATTTCTAAAATTAACATGAAAAATTACTTATTTTTCTGATAAAAATGAGATTTTTTTTGCTCACGTTTCTCCAAAGCAAAGGTGACCAAAACCCCTAAAAATAATATAAAAATTCATTGATTTTTCTGAGAAAATCAAGCGATTTTGGGGGTTTTCCCAGTTTTCTGCCACAAAAAAATTGCCAAAAATCCCCCCAGTGAATTCCAGCTGTGGAACTCCAGGAATTCTTCAGAAAAGGGAATTTTTCCTGGGATTTGTGCCCCGCTGAGGTCGTGCCCGTGCGATTGACGGCATTACCAGACAGTATTAGACAGAAATACCCAGATCTAACTTTGCCTGGTAAGACAGCAATCAGCAGGCTCCAAGAAATTCCATTTTTATTTCTTTTTAATTATTTTTTTTCCCACATCCAGCACTGTTAAATTATTCCAAGGAAAAGTGCTCAGCAATTCCCAGGTAATCCTGAACTCATCCTCCCTTTGAGGCAGGGGAATGATGGAAATTCCCATTTTTCTGCTCAGAAATGTTTCCCAGGACTTACCGGGCGGGGAATTCCTCTGGAGCGGCTCCCAGAAAAATTTGGGATGCTCCTCATCCGGAAATTCCCCTTGCTCAGGTAGAATTTTGTAGGATTCAGACCCCAAAAAGCTCCTAAACCACCCCAAAATCAGCGCAGTGGGTTTAAGGAAGGGGGAAATCAGCTGGAGAAGGGAGGGAATTGAAGGAAAAGGGAATTTTCCAGTTTTTTTCCTGGCTCTGGGATGGGTTTTTCCCTCAGCACCACCCCCAGCACTGTGAAATTTTCCTCAATTTTTTTTTTTTTTTTTCCAAGACCACATTCCCACTGGAATTTTCTCCTTTTTTAAAATCAGGATTTATTTCCCCAATTCCAAGTTTAGAGAGGGGGGATGGGCCCCAATCCCACGGATTTACGGCCTCGTTAAAATTCCAATTTCCACAATTCCTCCCCCATTTCCTCCAGGGCCTCCCGGAGCAGTTACTCATTAACACCTTAATTAATTAATCACCCTCTGCTTCCTCCTTTCCTGCTTTTCCTGGGAATTTCAACCTCCAAGGGCAAACCCAGCTCGTTCCAGTGTGGATTTAGGGCAGCTCCTTCCAAGCTCCCCACTTGGGAATCATTTTATTGGAATTATAATTTTAATTTGGAATATTTTTAATTATGAATCGTTCCTAACTTTAATGATGAACTAATTCATTTTTTTTCCCCTGATTTCCTGTATTATCCAGGAATTTTAGCAAGGAATCTTAAGCCTGGCTTAGTGCAAAGCAGGGAAAAAAGGATTTCAGATTTTTTAGGGATGAGGGGAGAGAATTTTGGGATGGAAAAGGGGAATGAGGAGGAATTTCTGTGTGGAAAAGGGGCTGAAATCTGGGAATGGGAGGAATATTGGGATGGAAGAGGGAATTTCTCCGTGGAAAAGGAAATCTGGGAATGGGAGGAATTTTAGGCTGGAAAAGGGAATCAGGAGGGATTTCTCCATGGAAAAGGGGCTGAAATCTGGGAATGGGATGAATATTTTGGGATGGAAAAGGGAATTTCTCCGTGGAAAAGGAAATCTGGGAATGGGAGGAATTTTGGGCTGGAAAAGGGGAATCAGGAGGAATTTCTGTGTGGAAAAGGAGCTGAAATCTGAGATTGGGAGGAATTTTGGGCTGGAAAAGGGGAATCAGGAGGAATTTCTCCATGGAAAAGGGGCTGAAATCTGGGATTGGGAGGAATATTGGGATGGAAAAGGGAATGAGGAGGAATTTCTCTGTGGAAAAGGAAATCTGGGAATGGGAGGAATTTTGGGATGGAAAAGGGAGAATCAGGAGGAATTTCTCCATGGAAAAGGGGCTGAAATCTGGGATTGGGTTCTCAGTGACAAATTCCCATCCCTGGAATTGTCCCTGGAATTTCTGGATGTGGCACTCAGGGACATTGGGGATTCCTTGGGTTTTGATTCCGGCCTAAATGATCCCAGAATTCTGAGGGTGGATCTTAACTCGGGAATTCTGGCAGGAATTCTCATTCCCTACGGATAAACCCAGGTGGAAACCCCGAATTTGGGGAATTCTGCTCAGGGAGGCCCTGGAAGGTGAACAAAGACAGATCCTAAATATAGAGCTGGTATTAATTAAACATCATTAATGAGGGTGAGAATTCCTTAATTAGGAATCCTTAATTCCAAGTTAGGCCTGGCTTTAGCTGTGCGGGGCTGAAATTTGGGATTTTTTCCCTAAAGCTGTGCTCAGATTTTCTGGAATTATGGGATGAGGCACGCTCTGTCCCCTCAGCGATGGATTTAACGGGAATTTGATCCCATTGGAGAGAAGAGGAATTTCTTTGGGAACTCCAGATTCCCACATGGAATTTATCCCATGTCTGTGAGCTCGGGGTGAATTCCTGGAGCCCGGAATGTTCAGGAGCTGATTCCTGGCTGGAATTCTCGGTTTTCCCAAGGAATTGCTCAGAGGAATGAACTCACCTGGGACAGGTGGAAAGGGTGGAAGTTCAGGAGCCGTGAAATCAGGGAAAAGGAACTTTGGGAAATGGGGAAAAAAGAGTTTTGGGATTGGGGAAAATGAACTTTGGGGATTGGGAAAAATGAACTTTGGAATTGGGAAAAATGAACTTTGGGGATTGGGAAAAATGAACTTTGGAAGTGGGAAAAATGAACTTTGGGGATTGGGAAAAATGAACTTCAGGATTGGGGAAAAACCCCTTTGGAATTGGGGAAAAAAAAAACCTTTGGGAATTGGGAAAAGAAACTTTTGGAACTGGGAAAATCAGTCTTAGGGAATAGGAAAAAATGACCTTGGGAATTGGGAAAAATGAACTCTGGAAATGTGGGGAAAAACCCTTTGGGATTGGGAAAAAACCCCTTTGGAACTGGGAAAAAATGACCTTGGGAATTGGGAAAAATGAACTTTGGGAATTGGGAAAAATGAACTTTGGAATTGGGGAAAAAAACCCTTTGGAGTTGGGAAAAAACCCATTGGGTTTGGGAAAATGAGCTTCGGAAATTGGGAAAAACCCCTTTGGAATTGGGAAAATCAGTCTTAGGGAATAGGAAAAAATGACCTTGGGAATTGGGAAAAATGAACTCTGGAAATTTAGGAAAAAAACCCTTTGGAATTGGGAAAAATGAACTTTGGAACTGGGGAAAAAAACCCTTAGGAGTTGGGAAAAAACCCTTTGGAGTTGGGAAAATGAACTTTGGAAATTGGGAAAAACCCCTTTGGAATTGGGAAAAACCCCTTTGGACTTGGGAAAAAATGACCTTTGGGATTTGGGAAAAAACCCCTTTGGAATTGGGAAAAAATGACCTTTGGGATTTGGGAAAAAGCCCTTTCCAACGTGGATCCTGCCCTGAACCCCCTTCCACGGGCAGGAACGGTGAAATCCCAAGGAAATTTTGCTCTCCTGAGTCGTGCAAACCAAACTTGAGGAGCAGCAAAGCCTGGATTTGGGATGTTAGACCCGACCTAACCCCCAGCAGCACCTCTGGAGCATTTCCATCCATTTCTTGGCCGACATTCCGATTTGAGTTTCCATTTTCCGTGCTTAAACCGCCCTCGTTCTCCCAAAATCCGTCCTTACCCTGCGGAAAAGTCGTGGGATTTTTGGAGTGGTTTGGATCACCCTTTAAACATCGTTACCAGACAGTGTTAGAGTAGAGGCAGAAAATCCAGCACTGTCTAGTAAGATGCCCACAGAGGACCAGCGCGCCCGGCAGCCGCAGGAATCAGGAATTCCGAGTTCTTCGGGACGCCAGAATTCCAGGAAAAACCAAGGAGTGGTTTTATCTCATCGGGAATTTGCCCTGGGGACGAGGAGGGGGGGAAGGGTTTGGAATCATTGGGGGTTTGGGGAGGGAGAAGGGGATAAAAAGGGATTTAATTCGGGTTTAAAAGGGAGATAGGGGGGTTAAGGCTGGTTTAAGGCAGGTCTGAAAGAGAAATGTGAGGTTAGACCTGGTTTAAGACAGAACTAAAAGGGAAATATGAGGTTAAGTCTGGTTTAATACAGGTTTAAAATAGAAACAAGGGGGTTAAGCTGGGTTTAATACAGCTCTAAAAGAAAAATGAGGTTAAGTCTGGTTTAATACTGGTTTAAAATAGACACAGGGCAGTCTAGCCTGGTTTAATGCAGGCCTAAAAGAGAAATGTGAGGTTAAACCTGATTTAAGACAGAGCTAAAAGAGAAAGAGGAGGTTAAGTCTGGTTTAATACAGGTTTAAAATAGAAACAAGGGGGTTAAGGCTGGTTTAAGGCAGGTCTGAAAGAGAAATGTGAGGTTTAAACCTGGTTTAAGACAGAGCTAAAAGAGAAAGAGGAGGTTAAGTCTGGTTTAAAATAGAAACAGGGTGGTTTAGCCTGGTTTAAGGCAGGCCTAAAAATGAAATGTGAGGTTAAACCTGATTTAAGACAGAGCTAAAAGAGAGGAGGTTAATTCTGGTTTAATACAGGTTTAAAATAGAAACAGGGGATAAAGGCTGAATTAGGGCAGGTCTGAAAGAGAAATGTGAGGTTAAACCTGATTTAAGACAGAACTAAAAGAGAAAGAGGAGGTTAAGTCTGGTTTAATACAGATCCAAAATAAAACCATGAAGCTTAGCTTGATTTAATACAGCTCTAAAAGAGGAAGGTGAGGTTAAGTCTGGTTTAATACAGGTTTAAAGTGGAAACAGGGGGGTTAAGCCAGGTTTAATACAGATCTAGAAGAGAAAAATGAGGTTAAACTTGACTTAATACAGCTCTGAAAGAGAAAGATGAAGTTAAGTCTGATTCAATCCAGATCTAAAAGAGAAACAGGAGGTTAAGCCTGACTTAACCCACGTGAACGAGGAAATCCCAATGTTCCTCAAAGCTTCCCTTTCACTCCCTGGGGTTTAAAAGGGAAGGAAAAAACCAATTTTTGGGACACAATTCCCACATTTCTCTCATTCCTAAACCACTTCCTTTTCCCGTTTTTTTGGGACCAATCCATGGATTTTTCCCGATCCAGGTTTATCCCGAGCGACAAAATCCGATTTTCCAACCCGCCAGATCCCGAAATTCCAAGCTGGAATTTTTTCCTTCCCCTCGTGGTGCTCGGGAGGGATTTGGGGCCCAAAGCTGCAATTCTTGAGCCGGGTTTAAGCTCCGCTCCCGGATTTTTCTGCCGGATTTTCCCACGGAGTGCAGGAAACACCATCATCATCATTACCAGGCAGTATTAGAAACGCAGAAATCATCCAATGCTGCCCAGTAAGATGGTGAGGATATCTCAAGGTCAAGGCTCCAAAATTTGATTTTTTTTGGAGCAAAAAAACGAAGGGATTTGGGAAAAACATCACTTGGGATTTCGGCGCTTTTTTTAAAATTATTTTTCAGTGAAGAAAAGTGGAAAAATCACCCCAAAATTTCATGTTCACAGCCTATAAAAGTGGAGGTTTTCTGAAGGTTAAAACCTGGCTTTGTTAGACTCGGTTTAATAATAAAGCCCAGCTTTGTGTCAGCTATTTAATATGGATTAAAGGAATCAAAAGAATGGAATAAAAAGAATAGAATAAAAATTAATAAATTTAATGATGATAGTAACGAATAATTGACAATGAAAAGAATAATAATGATAATAAT